>CAEMYA010000462.1:1075483-1125721 GCA_903131615.1 Diplodus sargus
GGCAACAGTGAGGACAAAGGACAATACGGAATACAGATGGATGTGGGAACTAAAGCAGGAAGGCTGAGTGTCAGGCCGAAACACTGTCTTCAATTACATGTAGCATATTATTCTGATCTTGCAGCTGCAGTATGCATCTGACAAAACATTATATCCTTTTTTTTCATGTACAGTTACATGTGCAATTAGATTATCTTTCTTTTTTTTTTGGGAGGGGGGGCTATGTTCTTTGTACCTCATCAGACTTGGCTTTGTTCCTTTGCTTGTCGTCGGGACAGTTCTCCGAGTTCTCACTAATAGAGGACGAGGACGACAGAGAGAGAGAGAGAGAGAGAGGAGAGGAGGATAGTAAGTGAGATAAGGACGGACACAAGGTGAAACTGAAATGTCAGACATGAGGAAACAGGTGAAACTGCGGCAAAAAAAAAGAAGATCCCACTGACTGCAGTACAGCAAAGCTGTTCATTATCATCTCTCTCTCTCACATTACCTGCTAGCACTTTTCTCTGTCACCATGTACAGAAATAGTATGACCACTGACCTAATTCTGTGTGGGACAGTCAAGTAACTATTACTGACATGGATAGAAATGATACTGCAGTCTGTGATTAGAATGTTTACATGGGTTGTTTGTGAAAGATTTCAGTCTTATGGATTATGGTGAAGTGATTTGCATGCATGCATTTGCCTCTACTCTTAAACCCTTAGATGTTGTCTATCACTCTGCTCTTAGGATTCTGACCAGTGATATTTATAACCCTCATCACTGCATCCTGTATAAGTAAAACTCTGTTTGAGAGATGTGATAGTTATTTATTTGTGTTTATCTACAGGGCCCTTATTGCTAGGTTGCTATCTTACATCACATCTTCGCTGTGTGTCCCCTGGACCATATCAGACTCGGTCCGATGACTGGATTTCACAACACGTTCCTTGAGTTTGTACTGAGCCATACTGTTCCTATAGGCGAATCTCACACTATAAGATCTCTTCATTCAAATTTTGCAAGAACATTGTGCTTCTGGCCATTCTTTTTTACAGCTACACAAGAGTAGATTCAGACTGTAGAGTCTGTGTTGTGAAGCAGTTGGTTTGCCGTATGTGGTACAATATGCTGACATAACTATACTCAAGAGTAATTCTTGGATACAATAAACGTCCTTTCAAGGATGAAGAATTGTTCTTTTTCTTTCCCTTTCTCTCTCTGAGTTTCATACCCTGTACAACTCTGTGTTCTCTCTGCCACATTCTCTCCGTCCACTGTCTCCATCTGAACCCCACATTTCACTGTTAATCTGATCTCCTCAACCCACATCTTCTCACACTCACTGTCTCTCTGTCTCACCTGGAGTCTGTCTTGCTGGCGGGGGAGTCGGGACACAGGTGGAGGATGGGCGAGGGTGAGCGAGATGCGGACGAGCGATCCGCCTCTTCCTCCGAGACTGGGGGCGTGGCGGCTGCCGACTGGCAGTCCGATGGCGGCGATGATATCGTCGCTGTCATTGTCTGCTTCTCAAGCGGCTCTGCGTCTTCTGACACCAGCAGCCGTTCTCCACCGTCCTTGCCTTTCCAATCCAATACCTGATCGTCGGCTGCTTTTGGTGTTAGGTTGCTAACTCCGTCGCTCCCTCCTTGCGCCTGCAAGATGGCACCTAGCATGGCAGCGCTACGCTTGCGACTCTCCCCGAAGCTGAGCGCACAGTAGTCATGGTCGCCAAAGCTGTAGTGGGTGTCGCTGTCACCAGCCTGGCCCATGCGCCGCAGTTGGGCATACAGCTCCGTCTGCTCTGGAAGCTTCCGCTGGTGGTGGCCACGGCTCAGCCAGGATGAACCCTTTGCGGCAACGATGGTGTTCGAAGCAGGGTGAACAGACTCGCTGCCGCCTCCTCCACCATCACCACTGCTGCCACCACCTGTGACTTCACTGCCCTTTCCTCCCTCCGCAGGTTTGAAGAGCTCATCCTCCACTGGTTTGTGGGGTGGGGTGGTGGGAGGGGTGAGACCTGAGGGGGGAGGGAAGAGATATCCACATGAGCAGGATACAAGCTGCGCCAGCCAAGACACAGTCCGACAAAAAAACTAAACCTGAAAGTTTTACAGCAGATGTAATGTGTTAATTATTGAGAGCCAAGCCACTGGGAGCTTAGAGCGCCAGGTGAGTGTTGGACCACAGGCGCTTTGGACCACGAGTCAGAGATATTTTAAGGCTTACAGCAGGGAGAACCAGCAGGGAATGATGGCATGTAGTGTCACCAGAATGGCCTGAAAGGGGGCAAAGATAATGGCCAACAGAACTGTGGTTACGGCAGGCTCAGCCCTGGGGTGACAGGTCCCAAATCTGGCTAGAAAAGCACTGTCATGTTGATGGATTGAGGACAGACTGGAGTCTTCTATGACTCACCATCACCTCTTAAGGCCCAAGGTGGTATTACGAGACAGGACAGGCTTGAGCTATCTAGTTAGCATTCTACCTTCAGCAGTATCTCTGCAACACAATATATACATATCCTTGACATGAAGTCCAACCTGTTATTTCTTTACATTCTGTTAATAAGAGTTCTTTTTGAATATTTTAAATTAACTTACATAATGGTCCTTTAAGATTTTAAGACTTTCAGCATCTCAAGGAATCTCTAACAATGCTGACGCACAACTTCCTGTCCAATCCCAAACAAAATGAGATTTGGTCCCATGATCTCTGTCCCTTAAGATTGTATCTTTTAGAGCTGTAACCTGCTGACATCAATCAATATTATAATATAGTATATCCAAACAAACAACTAAGTAAATGTGAGCTGTGTTTACCTGCTGTTCCACATAGATCCACACTGAGCGTTTGCTCAAAAGGCTTGGTGCTGTACTGGGACTCTCTGGTGGTGAAGAGACAACAGGAATCAAAGGGAAGAGTGAGAGAGAGAGAGAGAGAGAGAGAGAGAGAGAGAGAGAGAGAGAGAGAGAGAGAGAGAGAGAGAGAGAGAGAGAAATTAAAGATTGTTGTGTCATGTTGGAATCTGTTGTATTTTTCACATCCGAGTCTACATGAGTCTACTTAAAAGGCTCTCAGTAAAACCCTAAAGTAAAAACAGCACAGTTTCAGCTGATGTCTGCTGAATAAGAATTATGCCTCTCCCTGTAAATGGTACTGGCATTTCTCGGAGCTCCTCATTTCTTATCACAGCAACCATATGTACTCCGCTGTCCTCTCCCCTATTCTTCTTCTTCTTTCTATTTCTGGCTGTCTGTTTCTCTTTCTCCAGTTGCCATGAAAGGCAGAAACAGTACTGAGTGGATTGGCTTCAGGCAGGGATATTACTTACCCTCCACAGAGAACAGGAGAGTAAAATATATTAAAAAAAAAGAAACAAAATGTTTTGTCTTTTTGGTGAGCGCTTCAGAAGACTGATTCATTTAGAGGATGGACGGATGCCAGGGGTTTATACAGGAAAATCATTCCGCTTTCTGACTGGTTGTAGCTGGAGAAGTTCCAGGGTTTGAGGCTGAATGGGTGGGGAGGTTAATTTGGAAAAGTAAGAGCAGCGAGGGCACTCTGTCTGGCACAGATTAAAATCCGAGCAAGCTAGCCAAGGTCCTGATTCATTAGGGATGTTGGAATAAAATTGCTGAATCTGGGTTCGGTTTATCTTGTTACAAGTTCAGAATATTATGCAGTTTTATAAGATTATACATGACATGACTGCAAACCCTGCTTGCTGATATGCAGTGAAAATGGATCCAGGCTTTCCTTTTGAAGCATGACGACAGTTTGGTCATTTTGTTCATGTTCTTACTCACTTGGAACTCTTTTGGTGAGATATCTAGGATCTCGTGGGTTGTAGATATTGCTGTCAAAAAGTTATGGTGTACTTACTGTAACAATGTTCATTGGTGTTGTGCTGTATGTGTCATTCAGTAACTGCTCTGCTACAGTTAACAACAAATCTCCAAGCCAAACACTTCATAGTTTGAAGTGAAACTGTATTAATAATGGACTAGTGTGAGTTTGTGAAGTATTAGATTATAGTGTTGATA
Organism: Diplodus sargus; assembly: GCA_903131615.1. NCBI lineage: Eukaryota > Metazoa > Chordata > Actinopteri > Spariformes > Sparidae > Diplodus > Diplodus sargus. The sequence continues at coordinate 1,079,513 of CAEMYA010000462.1, forward strand.
AAATAAAGTAGAATACCCAAAATAGGATCAAATCAATAAGTGCAGAATTTAAAAAGATTACAGCAAAAGTGATTAATGCAGTAATTTGCATGTTTGCATTGCATTAGTATAGCTGAAACAATCCTCAGCTCATTCATGAATTATGTCTCTCACTCCATACTCATAAATAAATGATTCCCATTATGTTAAATGCTTTATCAACGTGGAACAATAACTACCACATCAGACTCCAATTTGGGAAACTCTTCTTGAAAAAACGCGCAGCCATGCTCTNCTCTGTTCTGCATTGTAAATACAACTCTTGGAACTTATGATACAGTAATTTTGTATATTCTGCAAACCGTATTAAACAAAACTGATGCTGCGTTTTGTCTGTCTTCAATAGAAATCATTTGAAATTTCACCATGTAGCACTACACCCAGCTGAAAGAGCAGCAAGAGAGCAAGACAAGAAGGCATTCATTAATTGATGCTTTTGCAGTGTTCAACATTACGTACTCTGCTACTGCATGCTAGATACTGCATGAAAAATTAAGGAGTAGTTTTATAAAGCTATGACTTTATGATGAAACACAGCAGGTACTTTGTATAGAGATACTCACCCAGTTGACTTGGGGTTGAGAGGCAGACAGAGGCAGGCTCGCTTTTCTGCAATCAGAAAAAAAAAAGCGAACCATTACATTACAGCTCAGACGATGTGTGTCTGTGATTTTTCCCTTTGTAAGAATGAGTATGAAAGAGTGTTTGTGTCCCGGGCTATATTCACACTGCAACTGAGTTTCTCAACTGGTATTTCTCACCTCCTCTGTGACTCAGATCTTAATAATCAGTGTGATCAGCAGTGACATTTCCTAGGACATTCTTTCAGCTGTGGTCTGAATCTTATGGATTATGTGTTTAATCTAATGGTGGAGACATAAGAGCTACAATATGTGGGACTTATATTACAATGCTCACATCTCCAAGGACATTCAGTCAATCATAAGCATTCACATTGTCACATTTGTCATAATTTCAGTGCAATTTCAGCAGCTTGGCTGAGACAGTGTTAGCACAGAGGACGACAAGACAAAAATGGATAAGGAGCCAAACGATGGACCACACTTTATAAGATCATATGAGACCGTGTGTTCCCTGAGTTTGTTGAAAACTGGGTGCATGTATTTGGGAAGTGGTTTGGGGTTCCTCCCTAAAGAGCAATTTCACATAATTTTAGACCCTTTCTGTGACCAGGAAGTTGGAAAAGCTTGAAGATAACAACACCCAAGGACCTGAAAGACAAAAGCTTTCCTCAGATGGCTCGGGTGCAGCACCTAAGCCTTTTAAAAAAAACCTATGAGATATGGATCACAATTTGTCAGATATTTGCAGCTGTAAATGGAGAATAAAAACCTGTGGTCTGACTGTAGCCCGCTACTTTTCTATCCATCTCACCGTTGTGGCAGCAGGGTTTGGTCAGCTCTGTTGCACCGTGGCTCCCATCACCCGACATTAGATGCTCTGGCTGAGTCTCGGTCGTGGTTCCCCCTCCTGCTTGGGTTGGCAGGAATTTGATCCCTGCTCTTTCCTCCTTTTCCACCTTGTCCTTCCCTTCTCCTTCCCTTGCCCGTCCAGGCCGCAGCCTTTTGGCGAAGCGGCTGGGGAAGGAGGCAAGACGTCGGGAGCGCCGAACTGAGAAGGAGCCACCATCCTCTACTGTCTCCTCCAGGCTTTGAGATACCTCAGAGGACGAGGAGTTTCTCCTCTCAGGGGAGGAAGCGTCTTTACGAAGCTCCGCTTTAGGGGTGGTGGAGCTGAGGGAGTGGGCTGGGGCGGATTTAGCCAGGACAGAAGGAGCAGATACTCCTCCTCTGTTGGGGCTGTGGGTGTGGGAGTAGGGAGGGCTGTGCAGTCTGTAAGGCTTGCTCACATCGAAAGAGCTGCTCTGCTGCAGGAGCTCACGGAGAAGGGAGTTGGCCTTCATCTCCCTTCGCCTTGCAAAGGGAAGCCTCCTCGGGGCACTGTTGCCTGCCCCTGTCAAGCCCCCACTAGTCCCAGGAGTAGCCACCAAGACAACTCTGCTATGAGAGTTTGTGGCAGCCAGGCGGGGGGCTTCAGGTCTGGCCCGAGACCTCTGGAGGTCACGGTCCTTACGCTCCCAGCCCTGCTGCTTGCGTGTGGGCAGGCAGTAGGTGTGCATGTACGTGATCAGCTCCACCACCGAGTGCAGTTCTTTCTCCGAGCTGAACTGAGGCTTGACTGGCTCAGTGGGAACAGCAGCCCCAACTGCCACACCCTCCACCTCGCTGCCGGAAGACTCCTCCTCTTCCTCCTCGCCTTCCTCCTCTTCATCCTCCTCCGACTCACTGTCCTCATCCTCTTCCTCCTCTTCGTCCTCCTCTGTGTCTGGAGCCGGAGTGTCCTCTAAGTCCTGGGCGGTGGTGAGGTGGCGGTGGAGCTCGGTGCACAGGCGGCCCGCTGGACGCACTGCTCGGGGCTTCCGCTCCAGAGGGAGGTCACTCTGAGGGTGGAGACAAAGAAACACCTCCAGTGAGAAACTTAATCCTCAAACTGTAGTTTGTAGCCTAAATGTTTTTGCCCCGGTCTTTTTTGCCTTTAACAAAACAAATGAGTCGTATTAGAAAAATGTTACACAGCATCAGTCTTTCTTCTTCCTGGTTTGCCAGTCTAAAAACCCTCTTATGCTGGTGTTATGGCAAAAAGCAAAAACTGAAACCAAATTTCAACTAAAGTGAACCCAGTGAACAGATTAATGAATAAATAAAAAGGCTTGAATTTGTGAAAGGATGGCAAATGGAGATGGTCTAGACCTGTAATCCTGATCTCATTTAATTTGTCCATGAACTAGAGCTCAGACTACATGACCATATTCCAAGGTATGACCTTTCTGATCAGTTCCTCTACCAGGCATTTTGATCAGTACTCAGACATCAGACCACACTTAGGATAATCCAGGACCCAATCAAATAAATGCTCAGGAATGGCTCAAGGCACCGAGCTGACCACAAAATTGCCCAGATGCCAATCTGGTCGAGCATTAATGCTGGAAAAAGTCTGCAACCCTCAAGTGATCTGTCGCCAGTGCCCTGGTGCCAGATACCCCCAGAAGTCCTGCATCCATGCTTCGATTGGTCAAAGCCAAGTCTGATCCATGGTGGGGCCTCCATGGCTCGGACTTCTTCCAGCACATCCACCAAATGATGCGTGATCGGATTAGGATGTGTGGAATCAGGGAATACTGTTGCAATTAGGGGCTGTACTTGATCAGTTTCAGTGTTTTGGTGGGTTGTGCAGCTGTGCAAGTCAACAAACATCCACATAAATACAAGGACTCAACATTGCATTTTAACTGGATGATCAATGGTGTTCACCTGCTAGTCCTTTTAACGTGGCTGATAAGTATGTATGTAAGGCTAGTTGTCTGTTTTTTTAACCCAATTTCACCCCTCAAAAGATACATGGATTTTTAAAGATATTTTAGATATACTTTAAGATAAACTTTAAAAATATGTCCCTGAAATTACTTTTAAACTTCAAGACTTTGTTATATTTTTTGCCAAATGTATTAAAATAATGTGAGCTAGAGGCATATTAGTATTTTTGTAAAAAAAAAAAAAAAAAAAAATCATCAATGTTGAATCGTTTAATATTTTTGCACACTTTCCCCTATTTTATGTTGTCCGCATTTAAGAATGCCTTTTAATCCATCCAAGCTCAAGATAATCTAGATTTCTGTCAATGGACAGCACTGTGAAATGGCTATATGTATATGTATATATATATATATATATATATATATATATATATTATCTTCTATCAAACTCCACTGCGGCTGTGCTGGAAATATCTCATCACATTGTCTACACTTGTTCAAGAGAACAAAAAAAACGAACAACCTAAGAACAGACTCATGTACGCATGGGTGTATCTTCAATTTCCTGCCCTGGATACAGGAACACTGAGCACACAGCAGTAAATTCTCCTTCCGACTTTGTGAGGGATGATTCAGTGTGCAGCTGCAATGAAATGGCCGATTCTATATTACTCATACAGAGTGAAGAGAGAGAGAGAGACTATGATTCACTGTTGCCCTCTTGCCCTGTCAGTCAATACTCCGCCATCTGCCACAGCAAAGCTACGCTACTCTAAAACTAAAGCTCAAACACACACACACACACACACACACACACACACACACACACACAGCCAGCATCAGTGAGGTTAGGAGGGTGTGTGATGCATACAGGCTTGGCTTATCCAGGCACTGCATCCAGTGGATATTCTGTATCTTCCTTGCTTGAGCCAGAGTAGAAGGCTGTGGGAAAGCACACCGTGCTCTATGCTTGTACAAGATAAATGACTGGTATTGTAATCGATGACCACTTGAAGCACAATGCTAGCAGCTATGCAATTACTGCTAAGTCATACAGCAGTAGCCATTGTAAATGCCCTCTCTTTCCCAACACCACATCTATCACAAGCAGCAGACTGTAGGTCTCTGCAAGCTTGAAGGCTCGATGAGTTTTTCATCTAAAATGAGATGTCATTTGGAAAATAAAAACTGTTGCTGCCTAGACTGGAAAGTTTGCTTTTTTCTTTCTGTTCCTGTTACAAGGAAGGTTTAAAAATTTTAAATCAAACTCTTGCAAAAAAGTCTATGCTAACCTCTTGAGGTGCCACCATGGTTTTCAAATAAACTTCTCACTTCTCTCGCTAGTCGTCACCCCTACAAGCCTGTAGCTGCCATCTCTAGCTGCCAGTAGTTTCAAAGCACGCTGATTGGTTGAAACCTTTCAAGTTTGGCCACAAGTGCATAGTTTGAGGCCTGGCTACATGGACTTGATCTCACAAGTCCAGCTGAGCAGTTTTCCAGTTGTTCCACGATTATCTATCCTTGTTAAGGTTAAAAAAATGTCAAAAATGTGCCTTGATACCAAACCTGTCCCAAGAAGACCATCATGATTAAATTACTGGAGGTGGGTCTGATGATGTCAGTGCCTTTTTAGAAAATTCATATTTTCTTGTCAGGGAAACTACAAAGTGTAGCGTCGGGTTAGTTGAGGCAACTATAATTACTTCTTGAATTCTTGAATGATTCATGATCTCTCTTCAATGAATTGTTCTGGCTCTAAACTGTAAGCCACCTGCTTGACAACTTCAGCACAACAGCAGCAATGCTGGCTGAAGGCCCCGCTCGCAACAGTGAATTACTTCTGCCTTAACTCGCCACCTCTGAGGGGAAGTGATTGGAAAAATCCAATTTCGTTATCTCGCCAGACTTCAGAAGACACAGGGAATGAGGCGTTAACCGGTGAATGTGAGTCTGTAACAGAACGGACTACTTCAGTTCTACTTTACAGCCTGAAAGAGACTGAACAAGCCTGGAGGTTTATTGGAGGAAGAATAAGTGAAGAGAGAATTTCAAAACACATCAAATCATATTAAATTATCACTGTAAACCAGGATTTTACAGCAGATGGTGTCTCACCTTGGCCATTGGTCTGACCGGCCGTAGGTGCAGGCTTCTGTTGCTATAGCGATGACCGTGGACTCTGTCTTTGTGTGCGTCGATGCCCGTGGGCACGTTGGGAGGAGTCAGCAGCAGCTTCTTCAGCTAGTGAGAAGATGAAGATGGGAAAAATCAGTTAGTGTCCACTTTGCAATTTGGCATTCAGCATATTCTATACAGTGGTGGGATGTGCTTTTGTTCTTGTACTTTTGAGGATTTAATGTTTCCACATGCACAGATGGCTCAAAATCTTTTTCGAGCCCCTGCCCTGAAAAAACGATATTCAGGTCTTGGAGATACATCTTTGGTAAAACATTGCAACGTCTCACACAATTTATTCAGAATACAACGAAAGGTTTTGTCATGGGATGAAAATGTCCAACATTTGGCGTCTTCGGCCTTTCACTCCAATTTTTAATCTATATTCTGTCGGCTGTTAACTCCCGTCAGATGGATGTTTGTACAAGGGAATAATGTGCAGAAGAGGCCATAAGGTTACGATACTATACATTTATCACATCCCTAAAGCTGACAGCTACATGGCACATGCACGTTTCCCATTAAAGAGCCGGAATCGACCATTTCTCTCTCGATAATAACAGAGAATATGACCTCTGCTCCTTCCTTTCTCCCCCATCCCACCAGTCCAGTCTTTTTACCAATCCCCACTTGGTCTTTATCTCATCCCTCCTGATTTCTTCTGTCTCTTTCCTCCTCTGTTGCCCCTTCTTCCAACTCATCCTCTCTATCTTCTTTTCTTCCACTTTTCTCTTCCACTCATCTCATCAATCCATATTTTTCTGTTTCCATCCATAAATCTTTGCTAACATCCCCTCTGACTTGCCATTCCCTTCCCATTTCTCAGCTTCATCTTAACCTGTGTGCTTCCACATCAAATCTGCCCTCTTCCTTATCTCCATCAATCCCCTTCACGCAGCCACCCTTCTTTCCAAACTCCCCTTCCTTCAGATCAAACAGGAAGCCACAGAGAGTCAAACAGAACAACCCCCCTCCCGAGTCCTTCCCTGGGTATTACCTTTCAAATGGATATTAACACAACCGCTCCTCATTCTCTACCATCATTTCAATGTGTTTTGTTTTTTTCATCTGTCTATTCATCCATTCATTCCAGTGCCTAGCTTCATGACAGGGCTATCAGCTGATATAAATCAGCTTAGGGAGAAAATCCCCCACTAAGCTGTGTAGCGTTTGCTCCAGGAGAAGACGATGTGGAAAATACAGATGTGATAGAAATGAGGATTTCAAATGATTTACAGCGAAGGCCCCAGCACACAGAGGGTTCAGTTAACGCAACACACCCTCTGGCAGCCATGTTGGAGGTCTTCGTCCCTTGGTAATCAGTGACTATGATGGGAAAATTATAAATTCTTTGCCGATTTGTGTTTGTTGAAGTAAGACTGGCAAAGTGGGAGAAGTTCCAGTATTTCAGGTGTTCATTCGTTGTCTTGAGGAGACTGACAGTTCTGAACATATCACTTTCACAAGCTCAAAAACATCCAGGAGGCACGACATATCCTGCTTCCTTGTTATATATTTAGCCACCATACCAGCTACAAATATACATCAAACCTGCTGACCCACCCCTTTTATGGAGAACCATATAAGGAGGGCTTTTAGTACCACTTTATGGGCTTTTAGGATTGGATGTTGGATACATCTTTATGAAAAAGTAATTGAAATGTATGGAGAGAAAATTCTGAGGCATAAAGTTTAAAAGGATGCTACTCCGAAAAAACACATTATTGTTTTAGTGGTGGTTGTTTGCAAGAAATCTGCAGATCATTGTCCAGGGGTCATAGTTAAACCATGTTTTACTTACGGCGCTATAATTGTTTATTACTGTAAATGTTTCAATGAGTTACAACATTAGCTGGCTGTAACCAAAGAATACTATCTGGGTCGAATGACTGACAGGACTATCGCCTGCATCGCTAATGGGGACACGGCAGCCCTTTGTGGGCGAGCCAACTTGGCTCACAGTATGCGATGATGCTCCTCTGAGAGAGTCCCATTGAGGGAAGTAGAGAGGAGACTGAAGGTTTGTGTCTGTTGAAACGCTGAAAGCAGCATTTGGGCCCCTCAAACACTCTCTACTCTTCTCCGCAATACTCTACTCTACTCTGGACGCCTTCCAGAGCTCCACCGGGAGCATCAATGGAGGCCTTGTTCTGTGGTGGGACACACACACACACTCACAAACACACTGGAGCGCCTGTGCAGTTGCAATCACACATAAACAGAGAGACATACACACGAATAAAAGACAAATGCAAACACATCAATGGAGAAACATAAACACATAGGGCCTCATTTATGAAAATGTTCGCAATCCTGAGATTATTTTCACTGTGCTTACGTTTGATTCATGAATAAACTCAGGTTCTTAGAATCCCATTTGTAACTTAAGCTCTTGTGATCTATACATATGAAAACAACTTAATTAAATATAATGCAGCATAAATAAGGGTTTGATCAGACATAGTCATGGACCAAAAGAGAAACTCAAACTTTTAAGAAGCTGAAGTCACAGCGATGGTGAGCAGACTGAAGTCAGGCAACACATACTATTTGGTGGGAGTATGTCGCCGCGACAGTGAACAAGCTGGGGAAGAAGAAACTGGCTGATCAGAAAGAAACAATTCACCCAAAAATTTAGCCACAATCTACTTAACAACATTTTGGTGAAGTTTTGTAGGTCGGGATATGTTTAATGACTGAAAAAGAAAACTACATGTGACTTCATACAGGTCGGCTGATCCCAAATGTATTTGAAAATCCTTTTTTTACACCCATAACACAAGGTTGGGTGAAAATAGTATCTTCATTAAACAAGTCCCATCTACTTGAGGTGTGCAAGAAAATGCTGCAAAGCTGTTTTATTGCAAAGCTCTAAAAATGTTTGGACCAGGAAACTTCACCCGGCTGTCTGTCAGCATGTTCATTTAAGTCATATGTGAGATCAAAATTGATCATGAGTTGATTTTCAATAAATGAGGTCCACAAACAGAGACACACACAGAGCATGTGAACACACACGGTGATGTGAGATCATGTTGACAATCAAGACAACAAAGCACAATGCAGGCAGTTTTAATGTGAACTATGAACTGGTTAAGATTGATCATAATTATATTTTTGTCTGCAAGTGTGTTTTGATGAGCTGTAATTACAGTGTGACAAATCTCAACAACAATCCAGTCTGCAGTTCAAATAATAAGAACAAAAATTCAAGATACAGATGGGTGAAGAAAACCTTAATTCAATTAGCAAAGCATGTAATACAGACACTTTTCCTTTATTATTTCACCCATCTGTATTTCTGAACACATTATAACTTGTCTTATTTCCTCCAATATATAACTTCTCTGATATATTTTATGATATCAGAGAAATAATCAGGCTCATTTATATATGTAAATGTTTTCATAAAGTTGAATGTAAATGAATTTATGACTAGTTAGTATGTTCGATTCAAAATAAATACATACATTAATTAATAAATAACTAAATAAATAAATGGTGCCTTTAATGTGGATCTAATACAATTTCAAACAGATTGACAGACAGTGCACACATAAACAGACACACATCCTGCGGTATCACGTCCCACCAGTAGAGGGCAGCGCAACACTCAGGCCTGAACACATGAGTGACATCAGTCATGTGACAGTTAACTACTCAACTGATGGAAATTGGGGCCGAAGCACACACACCGAGACTCACACGCATCTGGAAGCTTCAGTAGAGTTAACAGCATAATGTCATTACACAAGGCTTTTCTGTGTGAGTGGATTTGAATGTCAGGTTGCCATTTTTTTTTTTTTTTAGCAAATGACAATTTAAGTAGTGGAAACAGAGCGAGGATTCAGGATAATATTATTTACATTCAGCGAAGTGAAATATTCTACTTTTGTTGGGGGGGTCGAGTGTCAGTCCTGGAAGCAAATCATTAAGTAAATCTTCAAGAAGTCAGTAAATCTTATTGTGAAACTTAGTCAATTAATAGGCATGAGGAAGAAATATTTTAAAATGTTATCTTTGTAAATCTATTTTTCCCGGGGAAACAGTAAAATACGGGACAGGAAAACTTAAATTAATGGTTAGAAAGAAAAAAAAAACACCAGGTCATGGAAGAGCTCCGACATGAATATAGGTACATGTAGTGTTGTAAACACTAATTTACACTGGGAAATGTTTGGTATTACTCCAGTTAAGTAGCTGCTGCAGGTGGATGGTAATAGCATAGCAGCACAGGCTACTCATAACTCCAGACATAGAAAACTCTGAAAAACTCTGAGGCTTGACTTGTCTTGCTAGTCGCAAACTTGCTGCCTGAAGGTGCCCCAGGATGATGGCCCAAGGGAAAATATTTCAGAAGTTTTGATGCCAACAACACTGTAGTAGCAGTCTGGAAGCAGCAGTAGTAAAAGTTGTAGCGCTGTGTGGTTGTGAGACACAAACAGGCACCTGTGTGTATGTGAGGAGACTTTTGGAAAAGTGTTTTATCTTGCCAGCTGTCAGAGGAATGAAGCAGCAACCAAGTGAGTGAGTGGGACATGTCAGGGGATTGAATAGACTTTTTCACCTCTACAGTTACAGTATTTAAGGAAAAACAAGGTGGAATGACATATGCTGTACAGGTGTACAGGAGGAAAAAATATCAGGGGTTGCTGGTACGGCTGCAATTGAGGATTATTCTTTTTTTTAAATGCAGATTAAAATGTTGATTGTTTAATTTAATCAAGTTGGTCTGCAAAATGTCTAAAAATTGTGAAAAATGCATGTAAGTGAGTTAGCAAAGTTATCAAAGTCGCAAATGTCCTGTTTTTTTTCCACAACCCGGACATAATCCTGTCATAGAGGAGTGAAGAAACCATATAATATTAACAACTTAGCTGGAGTCAAATAACTTTGACTTTTTTCTTTAAAAAAATGACTCAAACTGATTATTCGATTCGAAGAAACTGATTGCTTGATTAATCGTTGCAGTTCTAGTTTCTGCAGCAATAAAATGCAGGATACTTGGCATTGGTTATAATTCTGTAACATGCAGAGCCCAAACTGTCTAAGCTGAGCGTAAGCTAATAGTTAATGAGCAACAGTAATAATCTCTTATCTAAAAAGAGAAACTTCTCTTCCAGGACAAAACTGCATCTGGGTCGTCTGTGTAACCGCTTACATGACTCATATCTACGTTTCTTCTTAGGCAGCAACCTCCATTGGCCATAGTATATAAGTAAGTATACGTATACGAGCAGATAATTCCACACAAGAACAGAGTTGTTGGTTGGGACATACAGGCACAGAACTTTAACTCAGGAGACGGCTGTTAGTGTCCTGTGCAAAACCAAAAGTCACCGGTGAGTTCTTTTAACAAAGGAAACATACTAAAGCTTACCAAAACATTCTTGTGCCTAAACCTAACCAGACTGTGACTGTTTCACAACCATGTGACGACAGAGGTCCAGTTGGTTTTGCCTGTTGCTGGTTCTGTCCAATTGTCATATGACACAGTTTTTGTGACATGGCGGGACCAGTCTTGTATTTTATGTTGGGGGTCATTGACAATCGGCCTATTCAGTCATTTAGCTATATGAGGACGAGTTGTAAATCTAGCATCCATCTGTCCCTGAACCTCACGTCATTACTTCTTAATTTACTCTCTCAAGTATCAACCTGCTTCCCGCTCATTTCAGGTGTCTACCACTTAATCCTTTTAATGGTAATGAAACTGATATTGAGGATGTTGTTTGCACTTAAAGTCATTGGTGCCATATCAGAGAGTTCCAAGACTGACGCACCGTGCTGACAGACGATGAAAGCATCATGGAGGAGGTTTCTACAATGACTTACACTGTAGTGAAGGAGATTTTTCTTAAAACAGTAACCGTCCAACAGAACCTACCACTTCCCATTCGACCTTCACTGTCTTTGAGACTGAGAGAACTGGCAGGCGTATCTGATTAACCAGCCTACGTTCATTCTTACTTTGACAGAGGTTGACTGATAACCAAGGAGTCTTCAAGGTGAAACCAATCCAGGCAGTCATGTGTGAGGCGACAGTGTTTCACAACACAACAGTGAAGATGATGGAATCTGGTGGCTTGACCTCTCAGTATCACTGACTTACTGTTTTGGAAATAAACAATATCTATATGTCCATCAACAGCAGTAAAACCAGTTCTGTCTCACTGTGGCCTGTTTGTTAATACTATGCCAGCATGGTGTTAGCTACATGGGTATCGCTGTGAGGCCTGGCATTTTTTTGGCTTCATCAGCTTCCAAACTATCCTAAGTCCTGTACTGAACCATCTGAGGTCATTACACTCATCATCATTTCCACCAATTTGGAAGGAATGCTCCTTCCTCGGGTCATTTGTCTCTCTGATGCCAGTCAGATTTTGAAATGCTACCAACAGTGGTACTTCAGTCTTAAATAAACAAATCGGCAAAAATATGACACGGGATGCTGGTTCTCTACACCTCTTTTCCACAGAGTGTTGTTCTGTGTTCATAATAACACAGAGCCCTCTTGTTCAATGCAAGGAAACGCATCTTTGTGAAACGCTACTTCAAACATGAGAGAGAAGCTAATATCCCCAGTTTTTATGTGCTCAAAGACGAGAACAGGATGAATAATGCATGGGGACAAGTAAGTAAGGAAGTTGGCCTCGAAGGTGCTTGCCAGTTTTGTGAAATATTTAGTTAAAAGACATAGGAACTAGAGTGCGGCTCGGGGGTGCATTTTCTGGTCTGAGACACCACGCCTTACCCTAACTGCCAGGCATTCTGTTTTTTGCATCCAAACCCGACTGAAGTCCAACACAGTTAATGTAAGCTGAAATTCTGAGCTGTCAAATAAAGACCAAACCTCAGCACTCAACAGGACATGTAGCCCCAACACAGTCAATAGGTCTATCACGTATTATCACCTATCACTAATCACTTCATAGTACATCAATTTATTTTTTACACGATATTTTCACGAATAAAACTTGAAAGCATCGTGTCAGTTGACGTGATTGAACCATCATTTCAAATTTGTTGTCTAAACCCAGTCATAACAGGTACCCATGCTCTAATATGAACCACTGACGATATGCATGCACTCTGTGTTACATAGCTAGCATGCTACCAATGTTAGCTACTGAGGGCTGTTAAACTTCTCACTCAAATGTAAATATAAAGCTGCAATACATTCCTTCTGTTAGCTAATCAGTTTATGCAAACTTCCTGAGGCACACAATGCTTACGATCCAGCACAGAGGTCAAACTTTTGAGGCCTATTAAAGATTGGAAAACTGAGAAAAGGAAGTAGTAGTTTCGCAAACACAAGGATCACGAAATGGACTTTGAATTGACTTGCTAACATACAGGGTTATGTTGAAACAAGCCATTAAATTACAGAAATCAGATCACAGTTGCCACATACTTATGCTCAAATCAAATATGCTTAACTAAACAAGGTTTGATGTGTTGCTCCATTAGTCATTTCTTGGTATCCTTTCTTTTTTTTATATTGTGCACATGTTTTGACCTGATATTGGTTGGATAAAAGGTCGGGTAATCACAAAAGTAATGACAATTCATCCTGAATATCTGGACCAAATTCGATAAAATAACTGTTGAGACATTTCACTCAAAATCACAACCTCATGAAGAGAAGATGGAAAGTCACGGTATCACCAAAAGCATCAGAATCTATCCATACTGCAGCAGTCTAAAGAAAGTCTTACATTTGTCTGGAACCTGAAGATCCCCCGTTTGACTTCTAATTTCTAAACCCCAAGTCAGACTTGAGTGAGGCAGTTGTTTTTTGCTTTTAACCTTTTTCACTACTTTGTGTTCATTAACCATCAGTTTTCTTCAAGCTTTAAAAGCTGGTCCTGTTGTTAGTTTACTTCCTGTTGCTAAACATCCAACCTCTCATTGTGGAGGATACAAGACCTCCTCTGACTTCACTGACAGGCTTGTTTTATAGTACGACTCAGTGTATAATTGCAAATGGGAAGGCAGCGCAGCTCGGCGAATATTTACGCTCTAGGTATTCAGCCATCCGGCATGACTCAAGGCCACCAAACAATAGTATCTTTGTAGACTGCCACTAAATCACAGCACGGAAGAAAACCCTGTAAGCAGCCCCATTTGCTGTGAAATTTAAGTCAAATTAAGGAAGCGGGTTGGATTCATCTTGACAAGTGCAATAAGGCCGCATTACAGCAGTAATCATAAGTCGTTTATTGCAGTGAAATAGCTTCCTGCTTCAATTAAGCTGCAGAGCCGAGCACACGCCTGCATTCTTCTGACAGCAGAGTGAACCGAGGGGAAAGTAGGGCACAATATTCACTGTAAAGAGATACAGCAATTTGTTGTTGAGATGGAGGTTTAGGGGTGACGCGGTTCAGGTGCAGGCAGAGGCTGATAACAGGAGGGGAGCAGGGGAAAGAGAGAAAAACAAGGCTCGTTCCTAGAAGTCTGGTTCGGGGAATGATGGAGGGGCCCAGAGAGAGAGAGAGAGAGAGAGAGAGGCATCCAGCAGTACTGTGTGAAAAGTGATAGAGAGAAGGGGTGGGGGGGGGGGACCAGGGGACCGGGGTTCAAAACAAGCAAACACATAAACGGGAGCACGTGCTGGAAGACCACACACACACGGTTGGATTACTAAACATGTGAGGAGTTTAGCTACTTTTGCCTAAACTTGATGGCATGGCAAAGGGGATGGCATCCACCATGAGGGCTTCCATTTAATTGTTATATAATTGGTTTGATTTGAAGTTTAAAAAATACTTCTAATGTAAGTCTACTGCTACTTAAAACTAAAAGGTATTCAGTACTAACCTTGAGTGAATTAAAAACAAATCATTTTTCTAATAATAATTCCTGTACCAACTCCTGGAATATGTATTTGTTTTCTGTCCTCAGTCTGAAGGATTTTAGCCTTCCTATCTATTCTCTTAAGGACACGTGGTCCTTAAATATACAGAAATACGACACACACATCGGACTGGACTGGATGAAAGGTCACCGTGTGCCTCAGCTCCTCTGTTTTCCTGGAGTTAAAGGCAGACTTTGAACCTTGCGGGCCAACAAGAGGAACATCAAGGTTAGCAAACGCGACACAGATTGAGATACTGGGGAGAAAGAGACGGGAGAGCATGGGAAAGGAGAGGCCCAGTGTGGCGGGCGCGAGAGGAGGGAGTGGATGGTGTTTGAAGCGTGTATGAAAGGCTTCACTTCAACAGGCGGCGGCTGTTTGAGCTGCAAGATACTTCTGGAATCACAGACCAGTGATGAAAAAGATACATGAGAGTATCTGAGGTGAACACAAAGTTCTAAAATGAGGGTAAATGTTCCGATATCGGTTGCAAATGTGAAGTCGGGGACCCTCAGGGGGAGAGGGGACTGAGTGTTTTGATCAGAGGTCTCTTCATGCAATGTTATGCCAATTACAATGTCAAAAAGCAAAGGTGAAGGGAAAAACCCGAAGTACAAAGGCGGTCTTACAAGAGATGGGTCTTCTGTCTCGGCTCCCAGGGACTGACTGTAGTCCTCGGCTGCAAGAGGAAGGCTGTCTTCTTCTTCCTCTTCCTGGTCAGGCTCCTCCCCCAGGGCGGGGAAGACGGAGAGCCCACCCACTTCGGCATCCACCATTCCATCCAAACTGTCCGTGAGAGCGGCGAGCAGAGCCGCATTCTCCTCTTCTATCTGGAGGGGGTCGAGCACAGTGAGAACATGGATGAGATACAGCATGACAGTACAGGCCATGCTAACTTCCAAACTAACAGTTTGTCCGCAAATTTTAAATCAGTCATTATCTATTTGAACTGCACGTAGATGGAAAGTCAGCACATTTCTGGAGCTTAATTACAAACAGTGTTGCAGCACTCTTTTAAACAACTGAGGAAGTTCAGGACTTGTTTTGTAAAGTAAAGAACAACCCAATTAACAAAACCAAATGGCTCCATAAACAGCTCGTCAGGCACATAACGAGTCCCAGGAAGCCCCGAGATCCCAAATGGATTTGTAAAGACTAATTACACCCCTCAACAGGCGGAGGAGCTGGTGCAGCCACCTCAGATGGGGTGTATGCTAAGTGTACATAACATATTTTCTGATCCATTTCGGATCTCGAGTCTTCTGGAGACTTGGATTATGCCGAATTATCTGTACGGAGCCAGTTTTATATATGTTTTGGGTTGTTTTCTTTATGTTTAAGTCCCCAACCAACTACTTCAGATGTTTAGGGGGATTCTGAAGTGACGATTTGCTGTACTCTGGAAATGTTTTATGGACTTTATGGGTGAACTGTTTCTTCAAGCCAACATGAACAGGAGTCCTGAATGTAACCATGTTATCTTCTATTTTCATTAGTTTCCTACACACTTCAGGAAGCAGCATCATGTTTTTGTTCTCCACTGTTACATTTAGGATGAGACACAATTGCAGGACACTTTCCAGGGAAGAAAAGTAGAAAGTCACTTTACTTATAAACCAAAATACCTGAGGCTGCATTGCATTCTGGTCTAGTGAATCCTGTGAATCCTCCATTGTATCCCTGTTGTCATGATAGCAGCTTTTAAAAGAAGCCCTCTCAATTACGTGTACACATGTGCAGTTGAAAGGAAGCTTGAGGATAGCTGAAACATTAAATGCTATCAAACCCTTTTGAAGAAATATTTCGATTGATATTGATTGTAATATTGTCTGATTTTGGCCTGAAGAAAAAAACACACGGCGGTTAATTGGACCCCCAAAGACACGTACATCCATAATTAGCTTTTTCCACCTGTTTTATTTTCCACTTAGCTAGAAACAAGACGTGCACACTAGATACAAACGAGCTTTTTTGTGATCGAAAAAGAAAATCAACAATTATATGTTCCTAAACCTTGTGTAACCGCACCCTACAAGCCACAGCAATGAAACAACCACCGCGTTTGAGTCACATCGTCTTGAGTCATTAAGGCGGCCGAAAAAAAACTCTGAGATTTTTATATACTGCTTTAATGGGAATTGTTGTCTACAGCAGATAGAAAAAAATGTCTTCGGGAAGCTGTGTCTCATTGCTGAATCACTCCTTGAATCCCTCTTGCTTGTTTCTTCCTCCTCCATTCCATCTAACCAGCTGTTTGAGCGCTTAAGTCCAGTCACGCTCTTATTTATTAACATGGTCAGGATGATGGAACTCCGACTGTTATCCTCATTAAAAAGAACTATACAGTGGCTATTGACCAGTTGGCCCTTTCTACTGCTCATATGATGTGATTCTAAACAGTCTACATGCTTCCCCCCCCCCCAACACAATTTTCAAGCATGAAAATCACATTTACAGATAATCAGCAGAAAATATAGTTTATCCGTCATTTCAGTCCAAAATGTGTTCTCTTTCCATCCATCCTGCTACATCCACACAGGGGTTGTTTACTGTTACGGAGCTGCCATCTTGCTGAGAGCAGTGTCTGGTGGAGAGGTGATAGCATGGCTGGCCTACGGGAAGCCACCAAGCTCCATTCATCTGTCTCTTGCTTTTATCATCCAGCTCTATCTGTTCCCGGCTGCCAAACTGTTTATTATTTAATTTTATTCTCTCTGGCTTTGCTGCCTTTCTTTCTGCTGCAATTTAGAGTTTAAAGTTCTCTGCAGGATGTCAAAAACAGTAGTAATATATCAGCAGAATCACAGTTAAAGTTGGGATGTGATGATTTAATCAATTCTCAAAGTTGTCTTTGGGTCAAATTTGTGTCTTTTTTTGCCTTGCCTATACTCACGTATCCATACTGTGCTACATCCCCAGAGGGTTGGAATCTAACTTCTGATACGTTTTAAAATCACGTAATTAGCTTTTTTCAAACCAAGACATTCTTTCCATGTTGTATTTTCTGTCTCAGTGGGTATTTCATAACCAGAAAGGCTTTATCAGCATTACCAGTATGAGTGTACACTCAAAAGCACTCACTGATATTAAGTATGATATTTCGATTAGACGGATATCAATTAGATTTCCTGGATAATAAATCAGATTCCACAGTGAGTGGGAAAAAAGAGACGGCAAAAGAAAGTTGCACATATGACAGAAGTTAGCGCTATGTGGAATTCACTTGGCAATCTAGATGCATCATTGTTATGATCATTGAACTAATAATATATGATTATCCTGCCCTTTCCCACTCTATCCATGTCTCTCTCTACAGTCTCCAAGGTTAAATGAAGCTCTGCCACACACAAACACCGATCAATCCCACCCGACATGGGATTTGATTCCGATACGCTGCTGTAAATAAGTGGCATATTGACGGACAGGAGAGAGACAGAGACACCGGGGGCTTCATCTGTCGGCATATCACTCTATTCATTATGTGTGTTTATAACCGAACACCGTCCCACTGTCTGCTCTGCTGTATTAGTCTGATCAATAGAGTATTGGCTAAAATATAATATGCTGGAGCGGGGGTGGGTGCTGGGGGCTAGTGGGTGGCAGCAGAGATATGGAAATCTGAAAAAAAAAGATATCCCTTGTTCTTTTTAAAGATGATGTAGGTGATATAGGGGAGCGTATGAAAAAGTACATTTACATTTACCATCTATAAAATGATACACGATGATACACAGCTACAATTAGTTATGGAGTGAGCAAAATAAACAGAAGGTTCAAGAAAGGACGGAGAGAAACATTCAGAAGTCAGAGAGAGAGAGAAAAGACATGTGAGAAGAAGAGAAATAAGATTTACGAGATGCAAATAGGAACGTCAGATTAAACCTAAGGAACAAAGAAGTCGCGAGATGAAATAAAGTAAAAAGCGAGAGGGTAAAATGGAGTGAAAGAGCGACCAACGTGAGAATGGAAAAAGAATGGCAGAGAGAGGAAATGGTCTTTTACTGTCTTCTCTCTTGTCTCATTGTTGCGTCTGTCTCAGAAAAATGTTCTTGTCAATACCAATATCTCTTACAGTTAATGTAGTACTTTCAGTCAACTGTGTCAAAGTTTTGTGTCGACAGCAGGAAGACAAACAGTCATTCAGGCGTCGGCTAATGGGGATCGAAATGAGAATAAAAACCTTAAGAGACACAGAGTCAAGGAGTACAGACAGAGACAGTCTGTGTTTACTTCACCTGCATTCCCATCATGCCTTGCCTGTCTTCATCTAACCAATACTCTGCGATGCATCGCAGCATCAGAGCAATTTCCACCAGCAGAGTTGCATTACATAGCCGATGATCTGGACATAAATGCTACTTTATCTCTTTGTTGCCATCTTTTATTCTCAAGATGCACTCAATTTAGCCTCTGTAATGGGACCAAGAGACATCACTGGGCCTGGAAACCTATAGACAATCAATGATCCAAGGTTGGCTTACATATAGAGAAAAACAAGAAGGGTATTCCCTGAATTCATCCAGCAAGGGCACCTGATACCGGAGCCAGAGGGCTTTTGTTGGCACTGCAGAAGCCTTGGAATGATCCAAACTAATGGACTGCTTCCACCTCCATGACAGAGAATATAACAGGGTTTTACGGTATGAAAGCGTCCTCTGAGACATGTTGTGAAACTTCAGATTCTGAGCCTGCATGTTCCAAATTTGGAAATGTTGAACCAACTGACCTGAAGGCCAAGATTCAGTAAAGGTCAGGGCAATTATTATCTTGCTGAACAAGGTCATTAAATGTATATACCATAATGTAGCCTCACCATAGATGTCTTTACTTTGTTGTAAAGGCAATGCAAAACAAAAAATAAACAGCAGATTCAGGATGACCATACACTGGTTGGTTACATTGGGAATTCCTGTGCATCTCTGGGGGGCTGTAATTTATCAATGACTAACCCTGAACTCTACATAACATATTATTTTCAAGCTTATATTAACTTTTGAAAGATGTCCACAAGATGATATTATTGCTGAACCGCTGTTGTTGTGTTCGGGGCTCCAGCTGACAAATCGGATTTGAGAACTTTACAGTAAAATTACAGCTTCAGATTGCCAACGATGTGGATTATCCTTAAACCTGAAGCAATCTGGATTTGAATTTGTTAAGGAAGGAGATTCTTTTCTTCTGCAAGCGCTTGTTTGTGCATTCAATTTTGCATTTGTACTTCTAACACCTTTTGCACAAACTTCTAAGTGAACCAGAAGCAACAAATTTCAGTCAGTCCACTGATAAATCTTATTAATATGAGTCTTTTCATTTAAAAACATATGAGAGCCATACATGCATATGGTATATTTCTGATGGATATTGATGGCAACCGTATTTTGATGAAAAAGCCCCACCTCAAAGAGCTCATCTGCTGTACTGTAGCGGATGGAGGCCGGTGATGCGTCCGCTGGCTGATCATTGCACCACTGTAGCTCGCTGAGACAGTTGACGCTGTCGAAGTCACTGGTGTCCAGCTGGGAGAGGTCGATGTCCGGGAAGTCAGTGTCCAAACGGTCCGAACACACCTCCTCCTCCCCATACTGAAGACGGAAAAAGAGAGGGAAAGGTCACTTTAGTTAAACATCAAGATTAAAGCAAAATTCCCAGGCGGTTTGTCTTTTCTGAGATGCTACAAAAGTGCATGAGTCAAAGCTGGAGGTGCTGATCACAGCTGGAAAGATCCTTGGTGAGAATTGGATAAGGCGGTTTGCGTCACTTGTGTCTGCTGCTTTGCTCTCTGATCACAAAGGAAATGAGGTTTTCTCTGTAACCATTGCTCTGTGAAGCACAAGCTACCAAACATGGCAAATAATTCCGTTCCCTCAATGAGACTGCAAAAGTTTGTGTTTTCTGTGAAGATCACTGCTCAGCGCAGCACCACCGTCGTTAGAATTAGGGGTTCAGTTCCCATTGGGCCATGCTTTCTTAAATATGTATGCAGTTGGATTTCTGTGAGGCACTTTGGCTAAAAGCTTCTTTCATCTGGCATATACTGTATATTATTACACTGTTCACTGTTGGAGTCACAAGGAGCTCTCATCAACAGCCCCTCATCTTTCAACAGCTACTCATTACAGATAATGAGACTTTTATGTCACAGGAGGTTCAACACTGAAACCAATAGAGGCATCTGTCCCAGCACAATGCAGGATTAGTCAGAAAATATGTCACATACACCAGCAGCACTTATCTGCAAATGTCCCCATGCATTTATCCTGAACATCTCCCTGTGGCTCAGAACAAAGTGCAAACGTGACCCAAGGTCTTCAGGTGATTAGTCCCACTTCGTTGGTTGGGGGAGTGTTAATCAGTGAAATGAGCTGCTCTGTTTAGTCAGTGGACTTTGGTCACGGTTGCACGTGGTTGGTCAACATTCAATCCGTTTTCTGTGTTCCTTATAAATCCCAAGAATCACGTTAACCATGTACAGTTTCCTAGAAAGTAAATAATTTGCTCTGTGCACCCAGAGTGTTAAACACAATCAACCATCCAATGGGAATTTATTCATCCACAGATTAAGATTTAAAGCTACAGAAGAAGTGAAATGTCTCCTTATCAAGGACTTCAGAACCCCTTGAAAACCCCTTTAGCATCCCTTGCACTCCATCTTAGGACCCTGCCACCCCACTCAAAAATATGAAATATTGCCATGTTTCCATAGAACCCCTTCTGAAACTTCAAGAACTGTCATGGTACTGTAAAACCTCTAGAAACTTCATCAAGAATCCCTGAAACCCTCACAAGGACCCCCTTAAGCCCAGAAAGGATCGCTGGACTGCCCGCAAAGAAACCTCAAACCCGGAAAATTCTCGCTCAGCCTGTTCAACTGTATTCAACTCTTACGAAGAACACCCCAAAACCCATCATCAACTCTCCCTGCATCTGGCACTCCTTCTGGGAACGTCCCGCAAAGAAAAAGCTTGAAACCCCCTCAAGAACCAATAAACTCTCCCAGACTCCTTTAAAGGACGGCCTGGCCCCTTAAAAGAAACCTGAAACCCCCAAATGACCCCTTAATTTTTTGAAGAACTCTACAGAAAGACCAAATGAATGACCCCAAGATGCCTGGGTGTCCCTCCAGTAAATGTATAGCCACCTTAAGACACCCCCAGACCAAGGATCCTCAAATTGCTCTTACCAACACGTGGAAACTTCTTGAAACCATCCTCAAGATCTCTTCAAACAAAAAAACCCTTAAAACCCTGCAAGAGCCCCTCTTTGTGAACTACTAAAGTCATGTTCAAATCACCGCGTGGTCCGCAGTCACAACACATGGCTGAGATTCAGACAGAAACACGAGCCACGTCACTGAGGGGATAGAAAAAGAAGAACAGCAGGAAGTGTGTGTACATGATTCAGTGTGAAGGGAAGTGACTGCGGTCTCTCGGGGGAGGAGAATAAAGGAGGAAGAAGGAGAAAACTTTTTAGACGAGGAAAGAAAAGTATGAGGAGGAAAGACGGGAGAACAGGAGGCTACGAGGGGGGCTAAAGCTGTTAAACTGGATTTGTTACAAGCCCTCTAGGTTCCACGGTAGAGCAAAAAATCAATGTCCTATTGTCTGTATGATGAGGAAGCACGCACTTTACTGGTCTTCCTCTCATTCACGTACACCACCCACACACACACAATTCCTTTCCCATTCATCTCAATGGGCGAGCAGACACGGTCGACCAGTTACACCAACCATCTTTCAAACCGAATCAAACGGACGTTTTTCATTTACTATCAGGTTTCCTCAGCAGTAATCTCATCTCCATCTGACTGAATATGAACTGCACATTGACTCGCTGGTATTCTGTCCCTGAACCCTGTGAGTCAATACTCTGCCCCAGGGCAAGAAATAACTTTATTCAGTGTTATAGTGATACGAATATTACAAGCACAAGTGGTATTGATGTAAAGCTTCTGGTTATACTGTCACAAGGTTTTGCCCTGACAGTGTTGCAGCCTTTGCCAACAAATAAACCTTAGCAAGTGAGCTACTACAATGCAGTTTTAAAATGTACGTCCCACACAAAACATTTTCTTAAACAAATTGTGATTTACAGCACTACATTTAAATTTTTGCTCAATGAAAAATAGTTGTGTGAGAAGTGACAGTACAGTCGTTAAGGCTGGAAATAAATAAAAAATCGTTCTTATTTATAAGGCAGTTGTTCTGGTGTGGCCTAGCTAGCTAATGACACTGTTGCTTAAAAAAAAACAGTAATGACTGTTTATCATTTCACAATCCAAAAAGTCACTGACTGTATTAGGCATTAACATATTTTAATGTATTGTGCATGTAGTATGAAAACAGTATGTTAACTTTCAACAGTCAAACAACATGCATTTAAAATCAGATCATTTAGATACTGAAGCCTAAAAAATATTCAAGAGAAGCATTCATGTTGATATACTGTCTCTGATAATCCTGCTCTGTCCTCTTCCCTCCTCCTATTATGATAATCATCAGAAACCGTTTCACAAAAGCAGAATTTACATTTCCCCAAACTAATCGATGTATGAGTTTACAGTCAAAGTCATTATTTCCACTTCTAAACAGCGTTATCATCTGTCACTCGCTTCTCTTCTCTTCCTGAAGCTCTTGTTCATTTAGTGTGTTATAATTTGGGTGTTCTGTCATACTTTTCAATTGCGCTTACTTTTATCTTTCATTTCAGAAAAAAAAAACCTACATTTTTCTCATCATTTCAACATATTTTAAATGTACCTGTCACTGTCTAGTCACAATATTGTTATTCTATTTCATACACTTCATAATCACCAGTGATGCCTGCAGAGCTTGTTTCTTCTGACCTCCATTGCTCTACACACTCTGGTGCACACACATCTACATATACACACATACACACACACACACGTTCCATTGACCATCATCCATAAAACCAGCTTTAGTTTTTCAGAAAATACTCAGCCTATCTTATCGTGTTGTATTCACGAGCACGGTTCATAGCGCTCAGATCTCCGACCTCATACAACTCACAGTACAAATGTTCCCGCTCTGCTTCACAGTGTGTGTGTGTGTGTGTGTCTGTGTGTGTGTGTGTGTGTGTGTGTGTGTGTGTGTGTGTGTTTATTTGTTCAGTGTGAGGAGTGTTTATTTGGGTCAAGGAATGGATAGCATGAGCTGATATCATTTATGGTTTCATAAATTACAGAGCAGAATTACACTGTAGAGCGGAGCAGACACGATCAAAGAGCCAATCAGCAAAGTGGAGAGGAGAAGAGAGGATGGAGTGATGGGAAGAGAGGAGTGTAAAGGGGGGGGGGGGGGGGAAGGGACGAGGAAAGACAAAAAGAAGGAGAGAAGGAAGGAAGGAGAAGGAGTTGTAGGAAGGAAAGGGGTACGGAAAAGATGGAGAGGGAGAAAAAGAGATGTGGGTCAGAAGAGAGAGAATAAAAGAGAAATAGAGGAGGAGCGATGGGGAGAAGGATGAAGAGAGCAGTCGTGACTTGATAGAGAAGAAGAAGAAGGGAAGGGGGGAGGAGACGAGGAGGGATGAGAGGGGAGAGGATGCCCTCTATAAGACCCTCCCACTGCTTCCTCTCCCTCCAGTCGCTGATGCAGGTGTGTGTTTTCACCTAAGATGTGTGTGTGTGAGTGACTTTGTGTGTGTGTGTGTGTGTGTGTGTGTGTGTGTGTGTGTGTGTGTGTGTGTTAGTTAACATGCAGCTCACATCCCCCTCACGTGCGCCTGACTCATCCCCCTTCACCACTCGTTCGCTCAGCACATCTTTCTCTCCTCTCTCATCTCCCTCTTCCTTCACGTTACATCCTTGACTCCTTTCCTCTTTCCTTCACCTGTTCTCTCCCTTTCATAATCTCTTCCCCTTCTTTTCTTTCTTGTTCTATTTTCTCTTCATTAATCTTTTCTCATCTTTTTTGTCTTTCCTTCTTTTCTACTCTCTCTTTTACTTCCAGACGTCTTCTTCCTTGTTTCCTCCTCTCCTGATATGAAGTTGAACCCTTCCCCACTCCTTCTCGTTGTTTCCTTCCACCATTTTCCTCTTTTCATTCTTTCTTGTTATCTCCCTTTCCCTTTCATCTTTTTTCCTTTTACCTCATATATCCTTCTCCCCTGAATCCTTCCTCTCCTCACCATCCTCACCAAGTATTTCCCTCCTTCTTTTCTCATCCTCTCCTCCTTCCTGCTGCTTTCTAGCATCATCCGCTCTCCTCTTCTTTTCCTTCTCCTTTGCTGCCCTTCATCTTTCTCTTTCAGCTCTCCCCTTTTCTTCCCTGCTCATCCATCTTCTATTCCCCCCTCTGTTCTCGAGTCCTTCTCCCTCGTCTTCTGCTCGACTTCCGTCTTCTCCTCTCTCATCCCTCTCCTTCTGTTTTCTCCTCCCTTCTTCTTTCCTTCATTCTTCTCTCTCTCCTCCTCATAAACTCAGAGGACAGTCTGATTGATTTCTTTGTTTCCTCTTAGCCCCTCTCCCTCCTTCTCTCCATTGCAGCAGTCAATCAATGAAAACATCCTTGGGCATGACACACGTTTCCAACTGGTAATACACAAATAACACACGTTCACATGTCGCACCATAAACAAGTTAAGTGGACACAAAGACACACACGCGCACACAGCGCGAGCAGCTTGCAAACAAGCTACACGTGTCACGTGATGGCATCTTCGTCACATTCGCATACCGAAGCGGTAATCTTCTGCCTTATATGATACTCTGCTGCTGTCCCCTGCTCTCTGTCACACACACACACACACACACACACACACACGTCACATGCTAACACACACTCAAAACAATGGGACATCCCACACATACAACAACACATATGTGGCGGCAGTTTGAACATCCTCTCCGCAGCAGAAGACGATGGGCGGCCGGGGAATGTGCTGACTATGATTAATGATGAAGCCCCTGACAGCTGCACAACATGACTCAAGACTCCGGGAGGAGGAAGCAGGTGACAAGCAACACTTGTTTCTCTGCACCACTCTTATTTCCTTTTACTAGCAGTTCTGTGATTCAACACGAACATGTTGGATTTAATGTCCGAGAGCATTCACCTCTGACCTCACACAGGGAGCGTGCGTGGTTGCTCGTAAGACAGGTGCGCTCAGAAACAGTCATGGATACCCCACTGGGAATCTTACAAAGAAAAAACGAACATATCAGAACTTGTCACGACCGGAGACTTTTGCGAATCCACGCTCCCCAAAGAGAAAAGGCAACTTTTTGGAGGAAACCTCTCAAGCCTACAGCTGGTGTTTGCCGCCTCAAAAAGATGTTTAGTCATGTCTTTTTTTAAATTTGATTGAGTAAGACCAAGATCTTCCAGAGGAGGTGGCACAAGGCAGTACAGCTTCACAGCAAATCCAGCTTACTGCACAATAGACCATATTCACACGGGGGTCGCTTTCCTCTGACGTCAGGGGTCTCGGGGTGGAAAGATTGAATATCGTACTGTTGTGACAAATTATCATTTCACTGCTTCCTGATGACTAACTGGAAAGACTATAGTTAAAAATGTGGAGGAACATCAGCCAGTTTTCAGCAATATTTCAAGGTAAAATAACATATTCGATGACTCGCGAGCGTTCGTTAAATAACGGCTAATGTTGGCATTCAACCACTTCCTAGCTATCATAACTAACATTAAGTGAAACACACTGGATGTAATCACAGTATTATTATCTATGAAGTGCTTGAACACTAAGCATAGCAAATGAGTTATCAATTATGATACCTTGAAACATGTCCCAGTGTCCTTCAGATTGTCACTATCCATTATCTTTTTTGCAGTTAATGATCAATCTGACAGTAGTGAAGTGATGATGATTTGATTCCCTACGTTTATTTGACATCTAACATTAGCCCAGCATTTGAACTTCCGCTGGCACTTCGGCCGCTGGAATCTGGTCCATGGAGTCCAGAAACAACCAAGCGGCTCGATTTGAGGTGGAATGAGAGGGGACACCACCCCCCTTGTTAGCCAAAATGAAAAACACATCCTCCTTTCCATCCCCTGAGGTCACTGATTGGTTGAACGTGGCCTGTCACCGACCCAGATGCATCCTCACTCATACACAGCGTTTCTATTCCACGCGACGCGGTTTCTCTCGCCTTCTCGGCCTAGGAGACTCACAGACCTATCGCATGCGTGGGCAACCATCTCACGTGATGCCACTCAGTCAATCAAATGTGTCTACTCCGAGTAACATTGCTCTATCACAGCCATTAAATATGAACAAAACGCCTACTCTCTGTATGTCTTTAGCACAACTGCAAAAAGATACTGCAGAAGGAAACATAAAGGTTGTTCTTGGGTTTGAACAGGGCCAGTGCTGTCATTTTTCTGGTGAGGACAGTTTTTTTTGTACAGTTGGAAAAGCTTTACAGTTCATCCTTCTTTCAGAGCTGAAGCACCCTTCTGCTCTGGGTCACACACGGTTCATTACACGATTAACCCAGTAAAGCAGAGAAACAGCCCAGAGATGAGGAGTCAGCCTATACCTACATTTGCATGTTTGAATCCATAGAAAAAAACTCTCAATGAGTTTAAACAAAGCTGACTCTGACTCCCTGAGCATTCCCTACTGAGGTGGCCTTAAGCTACGAAAAGAGTTTGAAATCAAGAAGTCTGAGGTATGAATATAAATCAGTTTTCTTTTCTTTTTTTTTTTGTTTGCTAAAGAACACCAAAGTGCTCAGTCATCCTTCCCTGGGAGAAAAAAATAAATAAATAAATGTGTTATGCTTACTAAGAGGGAAATAAAGAGGAGAAGAAGTGGCTTATTCTTCCTGTTTGAATACACTATAATGGCAGTGGCATAACACAATAGCATCTCAGGAATGAACACATCACTCAGTGTGTCTCTGTCTGAAATCTTTTATGGCTTAAATGGAGCATTAGAATGGGCAGATTAGGCAAATGGGCATGAAATTAATGGAGAATCCAGGCACCTTTGAAGTGACAGAAGGGGCACACTTGAGGGGAATTGGAATAAGTTCATTTTGAGTTGAAGGGGTTTTTATAAACAGAGGCAAATATTATTTAATTATAAACAAAAATACAAGAACGATGCTGAAACAGAGCAGAATAAACGCTAATAAACTGAGGAGAACACAGTGAATTTACAGTATTTACATCTGCAATTTGTGCTGATGTGATGCAAGACATCATCCTTACTTATGACCTTTGCGAAGCTATAATATCAACTAGCTAGGGTGTGCTAGGGAGGGCATCACAGTGTGAGAAGAGCAGTAATTGGGGGAATGGGGTGTAAGAAAAAATGAAGTGTGGTGACTTCCATTTGTGGTTAATCTCTGCCTTAGTAACAACAGCGAAAACCTACTGGCCCGTTCAGTCATAAAAAGCCTGCCGGGACAATCGCGCATTAAAACCTGTGCTATTAATAGCAGGCCTGCACGTGGGAGAGCTATCTGGGCTAAAACGAGCAAGTGGATATGGAAAGGCCAGCGAGAGACTGTCGTGGTGCTCTAGAATGTGGATGTGCTGGACTGCATCCTTCACTTCTATCTTTACAACCACGACACATTCTTCCAAGGGTTATCTCCTGTATGGCTTCTAAGCTTCACGTCTTTCCAGCGGTTTTCTATGAATAGCATGTTGGGATTTTAGTTACACAAGAACTTCCTTAAAGGCTGGAATTATCTCATTGGTTGAGTGAAGTGTTTGGGGGTGGAGTTAAAGAGTCCACTTTTCTTGGATTAAAAGCTTCAAATGTGAAGCTCTGGAACTGAAGAAACACTACATGCTACTGAACATACAAGCTTATTAGCTTAGCATAAAAGTTCAAGCTAGTGGTTAGCTGCTAACTGCTAACTCAAAACATCAAATACTGTATGAGGAACGCAGGGTTGCATGTTGGTTCCGGAAAGAGGCTGTTGGGGTCCAGAGGGTACTTATTGGGCCTCATTCACGAAATATAAATGACATAATCTGATCGTGACGCGTCCTTATTAACGTCTCCATAAACCGGGGGATGACAGTGTACGCCGCAGATAATTCGCACCGGATCCAGTGCGCATTGCAGATTTTCTGTGTGGCAGCACCAACAGATTTTCGCAACCTAAATTGTGGCAGATGTGGTCGAGATTGATGTTCGTTAGCGCGTTGTTTAGTCCAAACAAAATAAGCACTTCACATAAACCAGCAGTGACATGGTTCTGATAATAATGTGAAACTTTATTGATCCATACAGAGAAATCAAAGGCCTGGCTGTTGCTTTCCTGGCAGCTCTACAGGAGGCCCTTTGTAATGTTATGTAAGGTCAGTCACAAGCCCGGTCATGTGCCGCTGAGTCCTCGCCAGTATTCTGGACTGTCCAAACTTCCCTTTAGAGACACACACACTCGATTCCGCACACACACACACACACACACAGACACAGACACAGATACACCACCACCTCCACCACCACCATACAAGGTCAAGCTCTCTCAACCCTCGGCTGTAGATCACAGGAGGGTGAAGGCGAAGAAGACCATAAGTAAGATGATTTCTCAGGTTTAGCGAGTACATCAGCTGCTGTGTTACATGAATAATTAGATCCGACCCTGTAAGGCTTTGGTTCCACTAGTTTTAAACTGCTAAAGCTACTGTCTGGCACAGAGTTAGATTTGGTTTTTGACCTTTATAGACATGACAGATGTTCATAACTGAACAGAGAAGATATATTTTTCCTTTCGATTTACTCAATCAGTTGATCTATTTGAGCTTTTTGAATAAATTAATCAATTTCAAAAGCAAAACGTAATTTTCTGTTTAGAAAAAGCTGCTTCAAGGCTTTCCTAACCTGACAAGAGGAAGATTCTGAACACCTCGCTGCAAGAGTATTCAAATCTCACATTTGACTGAGCATCAATCCCAATTTCCCCTGCTCACAAGTTACAGACAAGAGGAAGAGGATTTTCCAGTCATAAACATCACAGATTACAATGCGTTCCATGTAATAAGAAATCAAAGTGATACATTTCAGAACTTTCTCCAATATCTAAACCACGTTTTGAACCTTAAATGAGCCAAACTGATGCCTTAAAGCCGTCTTCGAGGAACAGTCATACAGAAAATGGGGAGGGGGTACATGTGAAGGTCAAGTGACAGACCAGAGCCCATATAGCTGAAAAATGGTGATGAGAGGGGCCGGATGGAGAATTGTAATCACTTTCCAGCCTCGTACACTGAAGTGACATGAAAGATATAAGGCGGAGTGCCAGGCTGGGGACTCCGTTAAGTGTCCTGCTGCCTTAACTCTCACTTTCTTGTAGGTCACTTTGGCAGGAAGTGGTTTATAAATGACACCTCAGATGTCCCCTCAGCACTGTATAAACTTATCCACTCATGACCCCCATAAATGAGGAAACCCTGTATGTGAACATTGGGTAATGGTAATTGAGGCTATATTAACAGATTTTATTTTCCCTTTGCAATGCCGACAAGCCCTGATCAGCTTTAGGGTGACGCATTAGTTCTTTCAGAACTGCATTTCCCAGAGTACAGCTGTGAGTTAGACACTGTGAGTGATCTCACCGTTGGATGTCCGTTTCATTGGGTGATTTCTTCATTTAAAAATGTTAAATCCGTCCTGTGCACGAGCAGCTTATTTCCAGGAAACAACACATTTCAAAAAAAGAAATACAAACATCTTATGACTGTGTGGACTTATGTCATGACCTTCTGAGGGGCCCCTTTCTCTTCAGGTTGACAACCAATGCTTCATCATGACATGAGGCATCGCCTGTGGCTCAGTGAGTAATTTGTTGACAGGTAATGAGAAGGGAAAGCTGCACGATTTAAACTTCCCAACTCATTTTTCTCCTCTGCTGCCAACACAGAAGGGATGTGCTTAATTACTGCGAACAGAAAGGATGCCCCCTCCGTCTGCGGCCCCCCTCCATATTTAATAAGGGCCACAAAAAGCCAATTATGTACCGTTTGATTATTGAGGTACAAAGTCACACAATGAAAACTCACAAGGGTACGGACGGCAGCTAAATTAGGATGCAGATCAATAGGAATCATTATCTCACGCTGTTTAATCTTTATTTATCCAGAGAAGCTTGACTGAGCACCACAATGTGGTTTTGCAGCGGCAACCTGCTTTACATTCACAAAGTTAACACGCATTCACAGCGGGAACAGCTCAGTACAAACGCTGTCGTCTGCTGCAGCTTGTTTCCTTCCTCCAAAACAAGATCCCAAACAACTCTTGTGACCTTGCGACCTCATTGCTGTTCTACAGTCCAGAGCTGCAACTGATGCTTCTGCCATGATCGATTCATCTCAATAGTTATCTTTATGTATAAAAAAATTAGCTGAATAATCATTTGGTACATGAAATGTTCAAAATCTGTGACAAATACCCAGTTACTAGAGTTCACGTGGCACTTTTCCATCCAACACTGGCAGAACTAGAACGGTAGCTAATGCTTCATTTGAACAATTATTAATAAATCCCAAAGTTATCCAGAGTCTTCAAATTGCTTTTTTTACCAACTTACAGTAGATTGTTACACCAAGTAGCTAAAACCAGCAAATGCTGGACTTTTTTGCTTAACAAATGACTGAAACCCATATTTGATTGTCAAAATGGGTGGAAACTAACTGTCTATCGATTACCAATTATATTTAACTAACAATAACGTAGAAGAGAATAGAAGAACCATTCCTCACATCTAAAAAGTTGGACCAAGAGGATGTTTACTACTAGTGGTAGTATAGTGAGCAGCAGTTATTGACCATCAACAGGTGGCCAATTTTAACATATTGAACCTTTTAATACAGTGCAAAATTCAAAGTTTTCATTTGAGATATTGAGGTATCGACCACGGATGATTCCTGTGGATTCAATTTTGACCTTCCAGGTACACACCCGTAAGGCATCACAGATGCTTGCTTGTGGACTCACTTTGGTCAAAACCAATTCTATCATGAGCCTGAAGAGAGAGACAGCAGAGGAAAATGTTGGGCCACAAAGAGTGACAAAGACAAAAAGACAAACCAGCAGGTCGGTCTGATGCTCGGAGATTCACAGAGACACAAAGTTTTTCACTGCGCTCCCTCTGGAGTTTCTCTATTCTCAGGACAAACGAAAGATGAATGAGTGAGAAAAAAAATAAATGGAACAGAAAGGAGACATTACCCAGAATGCAAATCTGATTCTTTCATTCAGACACTGCACTTAAACACAGACAGATATGTGTGTGTGTGCGCGTGTGCATGTGCGTGTCTATATTTAGCTCTTATCCTGGTGTCATGACCAGTTCTTCCACGGGCTGCCAGTGACTTGAGGAGCTGCTGCCAGACACAGATGACCCCTCACACACAAACATACACGTCTTACAGCTTTATGATGCAAGTACATGCAGATTATTATGGAATTAATCAAAGGGTGCATGCATGCGTGTGTGTGACCTTGACATGCAGTGTTGCCTACCACAGGACAGATGGTGATTTATGTGAATTTATGCCTTTGTCTCTCTCACACATACACACACACACACACAGCAGCTATCGTGAATGAAACACTATACTGGCAGCAAGTGTTACTTATTACATGCCTCAGTACGGGGAATGAGTGCGTATGAATGAGAAATAGTTTGCAGAGAGAGAGAGCTGTATTACATCTGCCAAACATTTAAAGGAACAGTCTGTCTAATTTTTCTCTTAAACTCATTTACCTCATTTCCTTTGATTCTATGAGTGACCAGCGGGCGACCGAGCGTGCAAACAGTAAGTTATGAGGTCAAATTAGATGTGTGTGTGTGTGTGTGTGTGTGTGTTTGTCTGCATGTGTGTGTGTTTGTGAATGTGCTGTGATGAGCACAAATGAGGCCAATTGAGAAGGAAGTGGGACGCTAATAAAAAACCAGAGTACTGGCTGTTCCCATCACTGCTGCTCCAGGATGTGTGTGTGTGTGTGTGTGTGTGTGTGTGTGTGTGTGTGTGTGTGTGTGTTCATGAAGTGCAGCAGGGTAATATAGCTGACCTCTCGCCCTGCTTCGATGCCCTTCAGTAAAGCACTGAGACCCCAGCAGTTTAAGCAGCTGTTTGGTGAATGCTCTTATGCCAATCAAATTGTGAACAATCTAAAATAACTTTCTAAGCTTCACGACTCTGCACCTACATAGAACGCTCATTTAAATCCGGTGCCAGAAGATTAGAGTCTGTATTCTCTGCTTCTTTTTGCATATCATCAGTGGCAGGTTCTTCATCAAGGTGGGCTTGCTGGTGCAGCGGCTAATGCAACGTCATGGGAAGTGACAATAACTTCCTAGCTTGCGACCTCCCTGCTGAAAACGGCAAGCTACGCTTATCTGGTCACTAATGGTCACTAGTTCCCCCCAGGATTATTTCACAGGGAGACCTTTGCTGCATCTAAGGTTTAAAGCCACCCAAGATGATTGGTTTCAAGAAATACAAGGTAACTGGACTTGTTTCAGACGTTTGGAAGTATGGCGGAAAAGCATATATTCAGAGTGATGAGAAAAGTGAGAGGAATCGCCCCTTTCGTACTTATCTTGTTGTTGTCATGGATCTTTCTAGAGATTTCAACTCAACTCATCTAAATTCTCTCCAGCTGTGAGAAGCTTCTTCATTTCCATAGCGCACTGCATTTTTGGAGAATGGCTTCAAATGGGTAATGGACTTGCATTCATATAGTGCGTTCCTAGTCTGCCGCTTTACAATACTTGTCACGTTCACCCATTCGCCGATGGCGAGGTGCCGACCTGCTCGTCAGGAGCGATGCAGCCTTTCTTACTCAAAGCGTCACTCGACATGTCCACGCTCAGCCGTTCACACACACTCACGCACCCAGGGAGCAGCCAGCGGGATCAATTTGGGGTTCAGTGTCTTGCCCAAGGATCAAACCACCGACTGCCTGATTTGCAGACGAACTGCTTGACCTCCTGCAGCCAGGCGAAATTGATGGCCTTCTCAAAAACTGACTATGTTGAGGCAGCCAGTCCGGTTTTATCGTATCTGGTTTTGTCACCTTTCCAGTCCGATCACACTATGTACTCAAAAGGCACGCACCAAATGACTGCCACAAAAGAATCCTGCCTCTGATCAGTTGTCGAGGGCTTTACTGTTCTTTCATGTGCGCTACAGCTGCAATAATAGTTAATCCAGGAACTTCATCACTAATCTGAATCTGTGCAAGAATTGTACTGCTCTTACTACATGTGAGGGATTAAACGTAATCCAATTAAGCATTTATGACAAATTTGGGAGGGTTTGCTCTTCATATTCCTCTCCAGAGCGACGACTACTGTGCTGGCCTTTGGCCTTTGACCTCATCACTGTCAGATGCTTACAATGTTTGAAAAAGACAACAAGAACTGATGAAAAGACACAGATAGATGGCATATTGACTCACAGGTGAAAACACACATCTACATACTGTTTCCTTTGTTCTTTCTCTCCATAACACACACAAACACACAATCTCACATCATCAAAGGTCTCAGACAGACAGACACACACACATACACACTCTCACTTCCTTTGTATCTTTATCCCTCTATCACACACACACACACAGATACACTCACACAGTCTCCAAATGATTTCTGGCCTTCAGTCAATACAACAAGTGTTATTGAGTGCTGCTGATGCCGCTTCCAGTCTCAGCTCAAAAACACTCCAGAGTTCAATCAAATGCTCATTCTCTCGCTCTTGTTTCTGTCCAACAATCTACCGCTGCCTATAAGAGGTGAAGCCCTCCGAAGCTTGTACAACAACAGGGTCGGGTAATAAGAGAAGTTCCAGTTTGAGTCTTTTTAAAGTTCCCACAAAATCAAAATCGATGTTTGTGTTTTCGTTGGTTTTATCACATATGTCTTGCCCTTTTCCTCACCTTTGCTTTATCAGGCCCAGTGATGTTAAAAAGACATTTTGGAGTTATTCTTAATGATATTTCAGAGTGAACAATATGACTCTGCAAGGGATGATTACAGAGGAGAAATTAATAAACAAAGAAAGTGAAACTGGATCATATTTCATGGAGAAAAGTATCTTCTGATGCTTCGCCTACACTCTGGACAGCTAGCTTTACTTGTTGCTAAAGTTGCTCCCAACTGCTGATAACCAACAGCAGTCTCTGAAAGTGTGTATGGAGACCAGTTACAGTAAAGAGGTGATTTATGGAGTTTTTTGCTGGTGGACAGATGCCTGTAGCTTTGTTACTAGAGAAAGCGCTAACTGCTGTTAATGTGGCTGGCATGAGGTAGGTCGCTCGGTTAGCAGTCCTACTAGCATGCTGAATGCACATTCAATGCTGATAGCTACTATAAACACAAATCAATATCTGCCTCATGTCCTTCCTTATCTGCCTGTTTCACTGGAAACACATAACTATGTCGAAGCTCATAGCGCTCTGTGCTGTTTCACTGCAACTTTCACAGTTTCAATTCAAGTTCTGTTCAACTTTAAGACAGAAAACATTTTGCTTTTGACCTGCCGTGCAACGCTTTCTCTGAAAAGTAGCTTGGCAAATTATATGCAGCAAAATTCAAAAGGATAAAATGTTGCCACATTAGAGATTTTCGTTTTGTGCCAGTGCTTCAGTCTTTACCTCTTTTGGCTCAGAAGCTTCCCAGAAGAGGACAGAACAAGGCACTAATGCTCTAATAACTTTCATAATGACCCTCATCAATATTGCTAATGACTCCCGGAAAAAATCCCATAAACTAAAGCCAGTGCCTTCCTTAAACCTGGAAACTGGGAGAGGGTTGCATCATTGATGACGCACTTAAAAATCACGGTTTAATATCAAAAATATAGTGTGATCTCCAACAGAGTCACCGTCTTTGGTTAATTCAAGGTTCCTACGGGTTTGGAAAACAGTCCGTCTACGGCTCTTCCTTCCTGCTGGGGGATCCGTTACACTGATCTCACCTCCAGCCAACCTCTGTCACTCTGCAACATAATCTGGCTCTATCCCTCCCTCCACCTCCTCCACCATCCCTCCATCACACCATCCCTCGGCTAGGAAGCGGCGCAGAAGCTAAATCTGGAAGCAGCAGCGCAGGTGAACCCTTGCCTGGCCCCGGCGTGTAAGAGGCTAATGACGGAAGGATGGAAATACACACATTAAGCCAAACAGACTGTACTCCAGTGAACAGGCTGATTTTACTGCAGCACAGCCCTTTGCTGTATGTGCGTGAGGTGTGTTTGCTTGCGTTACGTTTTCTATATCCGCTGATTTATCTTCTAAATTCAGCCAGGATTGGGTAGCTTACCTCAGCTGCACACAGACGCAACCGATACATCGATACAAACATAACTGACAGGACCCCGCCCACTCCACACAGCCTCGTCACTAAGCACCCCGCTTAGATTAGCAGTCAAGGCTAAATCGGACTGTTCCACTGGCCGATGGATAAAGCCACAGCCAATCAAGAGCGTTAGAAGGGCAACGCAGCTCAGTGAAACAGGAGAGGGCTGGGTGGGTGAAAGATGCTGAGCTGGGAGGCCCGACCGGAGGGTAAATGTGGAGAGGTACCAAAATGTTGTAATGCTGAAGGAGTTCAGCTGAAAAGTCAACACCAGAACTGTCCTGAAATATTCATCACCTTTGATTAAATTCAAACTTACAAACAGAAGTTCTTGAAAAATAGATTTTGTTTGATTCATCTTTACCGGGTTTTTTTTCTTCTAATTTCATAATGCAGTTTTTATTTTTATGCAAGCTCATTTTTGCTATTTGATAATACATAAAAATCTTATGAGTCAATATAATGACAAATGTTTTTTTCAGACACCAAGTCCTTATTTTGAGAAAGTTACTCATTATATCGACTTAGAGGATAATTTTCTCTCATTGCACTGGCAAAAATGGGCTTCCACTGCTTTTAGCTGTGTTCCCCTTCACAAAAAATGTTCTTCCCTTTCTAATAAATACTTCTCTATTTAACATAACTGGAAAGTAAAAATGCAAAAATCTGTGCCTGCTACATAAAATCAGGCTGATTTTGTGAAGAATTTCTTCTTTTTTTCCTGTGAATTACATTTGACTTTTACCTAATCAAAGTAAAAACACTCTGCGCTGACTCTGCGGTTTAGCCTGTCACAGCCAGGTAACGGGAAACTAACAGCTACAACCAACAACTTGCTGCACAACACGTACGCAAGATTTACGAGTAAACAGACAGATGGCGGATAGAAGCATGTCTGCCACTGTGGCGTTTCTACGTCCGAGCGGACATACATGATACACCAGGACGTAGATGTCGACACAGAGGGCCGTAATGGATTGATAGATGGCGTGAAGGGGTTTGTGGTGTGGCTCGAGTCCGAGTGCTGTGGAATTAGATATTGGGGCGGCCGGACACCTGAGACTGGAACATGGGCGACGCCGAGGGTTAAAGCCTGTTCAGTCGCAATTTAATCAACAGAGATCTCTCTCAGGGAATATGGAAAGTGGTTACCAGTGCTTAAAGAGATTGCAGAAGTCACACATGTTGGACGATTGACGACAAAGGACACAGAGGACATTCTGATGTGGAATAGATGTTGATACAACAGCGTGCACTAGAGGAAGATGTTTGCCACGCCACCATTACACCATATTTTATCTTCACAGCTCCCTGTCTGCCTGTTGACTTATCAATCAAGTTCTTCCTCTGGTTTAGCTTCACGTGACGCTAACCCAACAGCTCGACTCAAACTGAAACTGATTCAATCCTCTTAAACTCTGTTTCTGTAAACACTCCCAGCCATCCTTCCCTTTTCCCACCCAGCGGCCCTTTCTTTTCTTTCTTTCCGTCCTGCTCTCACGCTGAAGTGTCTCCCTGGATGAGCCTGCCTCCACATCGTCTCTGCTGCCACCACTGCTCTTATTTCTGAGCTCTGAATCGGCTTTCCCTCTCCGATCATATTACCCAGCTACCTGCAGAGTCCAGGCAGCAGCTCTTTGCTCCTTTAAGCCCACCGTTATCTCTTGTCTTCATCCCCCTCCGTCATCATCCTCACCCGTTCTTTCACTCGCAGCTTCTCTTCCGGTCCCCAAGGATGTTGATGTTCACAGTTTTGACTCGGCTCTGATAGTTTTAAACTTTTTACAGCTTTTTCTTGGTCGAAACTGATGTTTAATTCAGGATGTTTTTCAGTTATAAATCACTATTGCACCACGCGCTCAATAGTAACACATGCACCTGGTTGATAACTTCAACCTTTGGGTAATAAGTGAATTGTTGGATGAAAGGAAAAATCTCAATTCTGCCTCTTCAAGATGAAACTGAAGTCAACAACTAATTAGCTTAGCTTAGCAGAAAGACTTGAGACAGGGGGAAACAGCTAAAGGTGGCTCTGTCTAACGAAAATAACTCGCCTAGCAGCACCTTTTAATCCAACAAAATAAGTGAGGTGTTCTGTCTCCACGGGTCTACTTATTCTATGAGCCCTTTGGTGGGTCCTGACCTCTGACTGCTCCTTTTTAAAATTTTAAACAAACCAGGGATCGATGTAGCTAACACAGAGTTTAAAGACCTCTTGCTTTTCTCTGTGCAGGGCCTTTCCTCTGCTGCTCCTGGACTGAATCCATCACTGTGAGGCCAGTGTATCTGATGGCATTCTCAATACCTTCGTTAGCAATTAACAGCATACGCTGATCCCGGCTAACCGGTAGATTGGATTGGCGAGCTGTCCAAAACTAAACACTCAACTGCAGCTTCAGTTTTAAATATATCATCCATCATTTCCTCTCCTATCCTCCCCGACTCACATCTTTACCTCTCCGTTCTCTTTCTCATTTGCCCCATCCTTCTGTTAATTCCTTCTTTTTAGTCCTTTTGTAGTTTCTACATTTGCCGTCTGACTTCACTTACAGTTTTATTTACCTTATCTGTTAGAAAAACCTTTCTTGCTGTTTTCTCTCTTCTTCGCTCCACACATGTAACCTACTTATTCTAATGTGTTTAAACCCTGACTGCACTGCCATGCTACAAATCTGTTTCTCAAAGTAAAGACCACCATGTGACCTGTAATTCCCCATCTTCTGTTTGGATTAATGCATGTGAGTCCTATAATATAATAAACACACCAGACATCATTAGGAGGCAACAATTAGGAATACCCACAAACCCGTGCAGAGCCTTGCTTCTCATTTTCCTCCCAGCTCCATCTTTCTCCTCCTTTACCTCCTGTCACATGCCGTGGACCGTCAAAGGCATGACACTCATTATTCCCTGCAAACTGCCCTTCACTTAAACATCTTTGAGGAGGCGTTCACGTCCTGAACATTTGATTTTTGGGACATTTTGACATAAAAATCGGCAGATTTTTGGTAATCGGCACTGCCTAATTGAAACTTCCTGTAATGTGTAAATGAACGCTCCTCCAATAATCCATATCTATTAAACCATCCGCTCTACGTCCATCTCCATCGCTCTACTTCATCCACCATCCACTCCTCCGTTCCTCCACTCTACTAGTAATCTATCCTTTCAGACAGGCAGCGTTTGTAAAGCTCTTAACAGGATTGGAGAAAATCAGAGTGAACCTTATCACAGGGGCCAGGTCAAAGGTCAGAAGAAGAGTCAATGATGGCTTGTGTGTGTGTGTGTGTGTGTGTGTGTGTGTGTGTGTGTGTGTGTGTGTGTGTGTGTGTGTGTGTGTGTGTGTTGAGGAGGATATTAGTTTACTACCGTAGAAAGATTGCGTGCCTTTTCTCCGAGCGCTAAAGTGTTGATGTTCTTGGAGCTAAACGTACAAACATTCAGAGGCACCTTTTTCCGACCCTCATCAAAACTCTGCGATCAATCCTCACTTTGCACTCATTTTTGAAACTGCAAATCCACCAAATCCACCAGTTTAGCTGACCTTAATTCAGCAGTGACAGATCGGCCAATCAGATTACTTCCCCTTCATTCAAACTCCTCCGATGGGCAGTTTGGATCCTGTTCTCAGTCGCTTGCATTTAATTAGAGAGAAATCCAGTACTTGTTCACAGTCATTTGTTAAAATGCATTCAATTAGCTGCTGTGCAATTTGCAGCAAGAAAGAGGAGTCCCAGAATAAATCATCTATATTTTGCTGTTGTTTTTTGGTGGTTCAATTCAAATCAAATTAAACCTCAGAAATTACATTTTGAAACTTTTCTATAATCATTCAGCGGAGGCTTTCGACTACTTTGGATTCTGTTTTCCGCTCTGCTGCCCTGACCCTGGACCAGCCTGCTGTCTGCTGATGTTGTGTCGTCCTTCCCGCTTCCTGACGACGTTGTCTGCAAAATAAAAGGACGAGGCAGCAGCAACACGAGCCCTTTCTGCTTATTGTGACGAAAGGACAGCTGAGGCTCTGTAACGTCAGAAAACACAGAGCTGCAGAGAAAAGAAGGAGGCAAGGACACTGTGGGGACATACAATCCTCTGGCTCTGAAACACGATACCACTGAGTCACCAGGGGCAGCGGGCCTTAATCAATTATCAAGAGTCAAATTAGATAATGCTTTCCTGTCTGGGACGACCGGAGCATATGCAAAACTCCCATGAGGTGTTTTTAATGTGGACTAAAATCCTGGAAAAGGAGGTAAAACACAACGCTGCTTCATCATATGGATCCTCAGACACCACAGCTGAAATGTCAGAGACAGAGAGGTAGAGTTCTCACGGAGGACGCAAAAAAAGAGGAGGGAAATGAGCAAACCTGTCTAGTAAGCTAATGAGCTGAGAAGTTGCCCTCCAAGGGCATGCTGTCTCCTTTATTTATGTCTTGTAGCATCCAAACAGACCTAAGACGGTGAAACCAGAGGTGATGAACCTCAATATTTTTTGGGTTCTGATTGAAGGTAAGGAAGGACAATGGCCAAGTTGGCAAATCATTCCACTCAGCAGGCCATTAAAGGAGAGGATAAATAAAGTCTGAAGGAGAATTTAAAAAGAAAAGCTCTTTGTGTGTCAGTCCTTTCATCCACCAGTCAATCAATCAATCAATCACTCAATCCATAGGCTTAAAAACGAATCAATCAACCAATCAGTTCCTGACAAGATCGACCTTGAGATGAGCACGAACACATGGCTGAAGCAGATGGATCAGACTCGATTAAGTGAAGACTCAAACTCTGAAACTTTGATACTCTCTCTCTCTCTCTCTCTCTCTCTCGCTCTCTCTTTCTCTCTCTCTCTCTCAGGTCGGAGCTGCTCACTAACACAGCCAAAACAGAAGCATAAACCTGATGAAAACCTTAGCGCACACAGCTAATTACATGCCTAATCACATCCTGTTTGCACGCACGGAAAAACGTAAACAAACCTTTGTTTTGTGTGTGTTTGTGTGTGTGTGTGTGTGTGTGTGTGTGCGCGCGTGTTTGTGTGTGTGTCAGCGGCAAGACAAATAGCAGCTGATTGAGCTTTCTCAGTCGGTTGCAGCCTGCAGATTATAGTGTAGCGCTGCATCGTGAAGATTGGTCACCGGACAAAATGACTTCTCATTACTGAGTGGTAATGTGATGCCTAGCTTGCGGACATGCGCGCGCGCACACACACACATATTCAAGCAAAGTTAAAAGTAGCTAAGCGACACAAAAGGAATGACAAAATCCAAAAGCAACACTCGATGTCTTGCTTATTAACACATGTACAACAAATACACACAAATACACGTGTTGACTCTGGTGCCCAAAAACACGAGAAGGCCTCATCATGAAGACACACATGCAAGCACACACACTCACTATCAGTGATCCAAAGAGCCCATTTGTGTAAATCCTATAGTCTCAATTCAATTGTAATGGGATGTGTTCCCCTACAGCA
This sequence comes from Diplodus sargus, assembly GCA_903131615.1. Lineage (NCBI taxonomy): Eukaryota > Metazoa > Chordata > Actinopteri > Spariformes > Sparidae > Diplodus > Diplodus sargus. Next base: position 1,120,703 of record CAEMYA010000462.1, read on the forward strand.
GGCTGGGCCTAGCTGGCTGTAACTAATAGAAAAATCTTATCACAGCTCAGCAACACACACACACACACACACACACACACACACAGACTTCTCAAGGTCGATTTCTAGGATATGTATAGATAAGTGAAGCTCAGCATGTGAACGGTGGGGTCGGAGGGTTGAGGAGGAAAAAAAAGTATATATCGGTATCGGCTCATCGAGGCAAAATTAATCGTGACACCTTCTTTTAATTGCCGCAAACAAAAGAGACCACAGTGGACGGATATGATGGGAAGCCTTTGTCTTAATCTCACACCAGCATCGATCAAATTATGAATGCATTTCCCATTAACCTCACTGCCTCCAGTCCTCCTTTTCCCTTCCTTAAAGCATCACACATGTTGTGAGAATCCACTGACTTATTCCTGAATCACTGAAAGTTTCAAATCTATTTTCTTTGGAAGAAAAAAACTCTTTCTTTCTGTTTTGTGATTCAAAGCAACTAAGCAAATGGCTTTCTGTTCCTCTATAAATATGACTTTTTAAAAATACATTTATTAGAGTAATTGCAGACTATTAGTACCTCATCTTGGAAAGTTTCACAATACTACACTTACTATTATATATTTTTTTAGCAGCTAAATGTATCCTTAAAGGTGCAACGATTAAGAATTTTAGTTGAAAACATTCAAAATATAAATAGAATTTAATCAGTTTTGACTCTATGATGTCTATGTATTTAGTTGCAGAGAAGCCAACCGAAGTTAGCATGCTAACCAATTAGCCTGGCCCAAAAAGAACCAATACATTAATTTGAATACAGTCATACAGCTGAGACCTTAATGTCATATAGTGTCGTACTGTCAGGTGGAATAAAGACACACCTTCTGTGTGTGCGCTGCTGCTTAGTCCAGCTGACAGCTGGCACACACACATACACACACACCTGCATATGCATGACTGCATAACACTCGCATTTTCCCAGGACGACAAAAATACACGCACACACACACGCACGCTTATACACATGCACAAAACACACACACTCACACCACAGGGGTTAGCAAGTCAGTCAGCACTTTGGTATCCTTTACACCGAGACAATGACAGTAGGTGTCTAAAGTTACTGCAGCTTGGATAACACACACCTGTTCCTATTCGCACGCACACACACACACACACACAAAAAAACACACTCATTGCAAGAGGGCTAACCAAGGAGGAAAAATTGAGGCGTATGAACTCTTTGTCTCGACCTCACAATGAGGTGGCACCATCTACAGCTGTGTGTGTGTGTGTGTGTGTGTGTGTGTGTGTGTGCGCAAGTGTGTGCGCGCAAGTGTGTGAGCAAGTGTGCACGTGATGCAGGTACTGTATCCGGGCAGACTAAGCACTTATATCACAGTGACGTATCTAAATTGCCTGGTCACACACACACACACACACACACACACACACACACACACACACACACACACACACACACACACACACACACACACACACACACACNNACAGAAGGGCTGATTTATGGCCTTTTTCTGTATCGCGACCGCTCTATTAGTGCGAACAGTGACGAGTTTCATTACTGAGGGCACAGATGAAGAAAGGACAGAAGACTGAGGGAAAGAAGGGATGAAATTAGTGAAAAAAGCAAATAGAAGGAGTGAAGAGTCTGTGATAAAAAGAGAGGAAGAGGAGGGAAAGGGAGAAGGGAGGTAGAGTGAGAAAAAGAGGGGGAGAGATAGCGATATGGGGTAAAGGTTTATAAAGGAAGGAAAATGGGAGATGAGAGAGGAAGTAAGAAAGATGAGTGGGATAAAAAAGAGAAAAATGTGGGGAGAAAGTGAGAAGAAAAAGAGGAGGCGTACAAGTAAAAATGAAAAAGAGAATAAGAGGTCATAAAATGAAAGGATGGACAGATGAAGGGAAGCGGAGAAGCAGGTAAAAGGTGACAGACCAGAGCTCGGTCACCTGATCCCATGGCTCACGTAGCAGATGCATCACGACTAAGTGTGTGTGTTTGTGCTTGTCTCATTCTCATGCAGCGCGCGGTGTGTCTGCAAACTCATCCTCCTTTCTCCCTGTCACTCCTTCTCTTCGTCTCCTCCCTCATCCTCTCCATCCTGCCCTCTTTCTTTGAAACACTCATTCTCTCGTTTCATTTTTCCCCTCCTCTCCCTGCTCTTTAAATCTCTCCACTGGCTGTTTATCTCCCTCTTCACTCCTCCTCACATCCCTTCTTTTCTTCCCTCACGCTGCGGAGCAGAGAGGTGAAGCCTAGCATCACGACACACCTATCTCCTACCCTCCCCCTTTCCATCCCTCCATCCACGAGTCCCTGCAGCCATCGCTTTACCCATCCGTCCAGTCACGACTCCTTAATTGTGCGAGGAGGTGGAATGACAGAAGAGGGAGATGGGGGTGAAAGAGGGAGGGAAAGGAAGGATGAGATCAAGGAGAAGAAATAGACAAACCTAGAGAAGTCATGGAAAATGTTTTTTTTTTCCCCCCACTTTCCTAAAAGCACCTGAATGCAACTTCAGGCAGGTTTCAGAAAAGCTTTCCACCGCATCACCACACAACAATAAGTCTGACAGAAATGAAGGAGGACGTGTTGCTCACTGTGATGAATTACCTTTTACAAGCAAGTTTCAAGTGTACGTTGGTTTTGATTCTGTGCTGAAATGAATGGAAACTAATGGCTGCCCGGAAGGCAAGAAAATCTCATTCGTCAATCTAAAGAAACCTCTGGTCTGCTACAGAAAATGGTTGAGATGAGGTGTGTTTAACACACTCCAAGGGATTCCAAACTTCTGAAACTTTGAAATATTTCAGCAGTTTAAAGGTGCAATGTGTAGGAGCAGGCCACCTGTCAAATGCATACTGAAAGCAGAGAGGGCAGCATATTCTCAGAGTAACTGCAGCTAATTGTAGCTACTGTTAACCAGTAAGCTGTGCAGCTAGCAGTTCAGACTGGGAGTCTGGGGACCATGATGGTTGGTAATTAAACCCAAGCACAGGAGCTGGGGCTAACTGTTCAGTATGCTAAGTTCAGTAGATAGCTCTGCAACACAATAAATAGATATAATAATATATATAAAAAAACTGGTGTTTCTTCACACTCTGTTGATACTTTTAGTAGATTGTTGAATGCTTTACACTAAAATCCTTACCTATCCACCTATAATACCTATAACAGCACCATCTTATAGCACGAGTCCACAAGAACCGTCATCTCTGCTCTTCCCCTTTATTGTCTACGCTCTAGGCTACTTAATGCAAATCAAGAGCGCAGAGAGCGAATCATCGCCTCTGGGAAACTCCTGAAAAATTATAAAGACTAACCACTCTGGAGTCAAAATGAAGACAAATTTGGAAAATGCTTGTCTTATTTCTTGCCTAAAATGTCCCTCAGGCATGAACATAGGAAATATATTACAGTAGACCAGTAATTGAAACCCTGCCCTGTCCTGTTTACTTCTTTACTCCATGTTCCTGCTTTAAAGCATTGTTTTTTATTTTATTTTGGGGGGGATCATTTTTGACACAAAGATAAAGTGAGTGACTATTCCCTGACATTTTCTTGTCAGGAAAAAAGTGCTCATACTACAGATGTTGTCTCTCCTGTAGCTATGAGTAGGAAAGGTGATGCGACAATGGCAGCTCTGGAAAGACTCTCAGATTGTAGCTGGGAGAGTTTTCCTGATTTGATGTCATGACCAGAATCGAGTATGAAGCTAAATGGAGCCCGGAACCTAAATTAAATCCATGATAGCTGTTGTAGGGGGTATGTTTTTCCTTAAAGGATCCCATAAAATGGTATCATTACCTCATGAGGTAATTCCTCCTCAAACAGGTTGCTTGAGCTGAACATTAGACAGTGAGGGATCAATCAGGGATCAAAAACACAGTTGTACAATTTGTGGTTGCTTTAAACTGTAGTAACCACAGGTTCGTAAGAAGATGGGTGGATTTCCACGAATTTCCATTGATTATCCAAGCCAGTCTAAAGGAGGATCATGATGTAAAGTTGAAAGGTCAGCAGGCAGCTAATGAGAGAGAGAGAGGTTAGATGAGACAGAGTGAGAGAGAGAGAGAGCACGTGTCTGCATGGCTCTGCTCTAAATATAGAGCCCAGCAATCTGACAAGTATTCATTTCAAAACATGAAGGAGAGATGGAGACGGGGAATGTAAGACAGGCTTTTTCTTCTTTGGTGCTGAGCGATCTCTCATTTTACATACTTTGCTTTTTACGCCACATACTAAGCTCTGACAGCAACCTTGTATGTCCATCACAGGCTGCTTTTGGTCGTCCACGCTCTAAATCAGCCACTGCTGGAGGAGACAGAGGATGATTTAGGACCACCCATTTCTCATGTTTGGTCAACATTTGCGAGGCAGGTCAAAATCTGCACTGTAGAAAAGCCTTATGACCAGAGATGCTGTAGTTTTAACCGCTCACTCATGGGATCTTTACTCTCTCTCTCCTCTGTCTCCGAGTCTAAATATGGAAGTTATTTTTTGCAGCCATACTCGTCATCTCTCTCTCCCCTCTTCATTCCACCTTGGAGGAACGCTCCGGTGCAAAGGGGTGCACAGACTCGAGCATGACTTTGACCACCACTTCTCTCTTAGAATTCACCCATCACCTTTTCTGAATTTGCTCCTTTTTTCTTTTTTTATCCCAGACACACATTCATACACACTCTTGTGAACACTTGGTAAGGCACGAAGAAGGAAGGAAGGAGGTGAGAGGTTGTAACTCGGACGCTCCTCTGGATCAAAGGTCATAAAAGAGGTTCAAAGGTCGGCAGTCATCCAATCCGACACCTTTCTAGCCAACCTTTGAAAGTGTGTGTGTGTGTGTGTGTGAAAGAGTTTTGGGGTGTCACTGTACCCTAACACCGCTCCTCGAGAGGAACTGGGAAAGGCTAGGGGTTCGGAAGGGGGGTAGGTTTGTTTTGAAACTCTAGCGTGGCCTGGAGCAGTGGGGATCTGACCTTTACACAGTGTGGCTGTGAGAGTGTGTGTGTGTG
>CAEMYA010000462.1:1130977-1154267 GCA_903131615.1 Diplodus sargus
AGCTTGGTTGTGTCTGCATGGCTAAATAAGGCTTACTTACTAGGTTCCAGCTAAATGCAACTACTCAGGCTAAACAGGGCTAATCTTTAGCCTGGTTTTGACCACAGGACTTCTAAAGTCTATGCAAAGGTTAGATGTACAGCCTTAAAAGGCTATATCGAGCTTAACGTGCGTCTGGTTGCTACTACAAGGCTAATAAGTGCTGCAAAAGGCCTCCTGGTTTTAGACAACAGAGCTAAACAGACACAAGTCACAAGGCTATAAGCTAGAGCGACACCTTGCAGACATGTTAGTTTACTATTTTTCCACCGGTTTATTATGATTTTAAACAATTGCAGCGATGGTTATGAGATAACTAGAGAAAGAGAACTCAAATTGTGCTGACCAACACCCTGTAACTGAAATTATACAAATCCGAGTTGGCAAACTGCAAAAGAAGATAAACCCCATAATGAGAAAGCTACGTCTGTTCCAATTATTGGCAGAATCACTTCTGTGTGCACTGTGCCCCCATGATATCCCAGAATGCATCTGCCAGTCAATACGGAGAGATTAGAGCATGTTTGGGTGAGGTGGGAGATTTGCAGCTTAAAGATGCAGCAAAAAAGGGGTGAAAAGGGCATTGAGGTTGTGGGAGTGTGTCTCTAAGGGGGACTGAGGTTGTGCAGGCTGGAATCATGAAATACTGTTGGAAATCCAAGACTGCACAAACTGGCGCACCGAGGTCATCATGGGTGAGCGGGCGAATTAGCCCTACACACCATGCGAGTGCAAACGCAGTCTGTTGAATTGGATTTTGTAACTACAGCTGAGGGGCAGCGTAGACTTATGAAACTCTAAAAAACCTTTTTACTACAAATGCTTAGTGGAGAAAAGTTCATATTCTGGGGAGGCAAGACATCATTCAGTAGCGGATCTTTCTGAAATGAGGGCCGGGATGTAGTCTGTTAACAAAAGGACATTTTTCATGATCGGTGCACAACTGCCATCAAATGATGATTCTACCCGCAAGACGCCTATTTGAACCGGCAGGAGATTCTGCTTTGGTTACTGTCCTAATATGCACACAGATCTCAGTGCAATGCACAAAACTTTATCACAACGTTACACCCCTGTCCCATCTTGTGGGAGCTGCAATCTTTGAACAGACTGTGTAGAGAAGCTATGGACAGTTTCTTTAGATCTGGATGTGTCCATAAACCCAACTATGAAAAACATTAGAAGGTCAACAAAGGTGTCAGAAACAGAAGTTTTCTGTCTAATGGAAAGAGATCCACAGTGACAAAAAGGTACAATGCGTAATAATATTTTTTGGCACACACACACACACACACACACGCACACACACAATTAACAAAGCTCCAAAAATACAACTCAAAGCCATCGAGCTCTGCCGCTTCACACACTCCTCCAGTCAACTAACAGCATTATTCTGACAAATAACCTGTAATTCCCACTGCTGGCGGAAAGCCAACACAAACCTTTGCCTCTCTCCATCCACACACACTCACACACTCACAAGCCCACACATACACTCTCACAGACTGTTTAATTATGTTATTTCAGATGGCTAAAGCAGAAATGTCTATTGTCTGATTACTAATTTGGCTCCATTTTCAGGATATAAAACAACCAGATAAACTGTGCGCAGCAGGGAAAGCCTAAATGTTTTTTCAAGGAAAAAAAATTAACCAAGTAAGAAAATTGACCTTCTGTGCGGACTGCAATCATTTTCTTCACTGTTTCATTTTGCCATATTCATCTAAAAGCCTGAGCTTCCTCCTCCTCTGTTCTGTCTGGCCTCAATTTTCTAATTTATTTATCAAACATTTTAATAACAAGTCTGTCTGTACAAACAGCAACAACAATAAGAGTTTGGATTGCAATCAACACTTCATTAACCTGAGCAGGACCGGCGTTACCATGGAAACTTCACCGTATCCCTGCTGGACTGTTGGCTGTGACTCAGTTTTTTACCTTAGGAAGCTACTTGAGACGGTCCCGGCAGCATTATCACATCGCACAATGCTGAGGTAAGAACAAATTAACATCTCAGGAGAAAGCTTACAAACACAATGAAGTAACAGGAGAAGCAGCATTTCAACTGCCACTACATCAGACCTGTGTGTGTGTGTGTGTGTCTGTGTGTGTGTGTGTGTCTGTGTGTGTGTGGGACGCTTCATATTTTGAATTTTTTTTTCAAATGTGCCATTGTTATGTGTTTCTTGCGTTGTAGCTTCCTGACTATAACAAACAGTCTAACTTTGTTTCAAGGTTCTGAGGCTGAACACAGATTAGTTTAGGTTTTGGTTACAGAGACAAAGTTAATGTGCAAGACACTCGCAAGGCAGGGATGTAAAACTGATCTGACTGCCTTTGCTGGTGAAAGAAAATAAAGGTAACAGGATGTGAATATAGAAGACAAGGGAGGATTGGAAAAGAAAAGGAAAGATGGTCGAGAAGAAAGGACAAAGGTGAGGAAAGGAAGCAAAAAGTGAAGGAGTGGACCTGACAATTAATCTCTCGCTCACACACTTCGGCATGTTTGTACCTGGGTTACCTGTGATCAAGCGTCCCTTCAGCCTTGATGGAGGACACATACGCAGAGTTGCTAGGCAACAAACAAGCAGGTAAAGGGTTGTTTTTAACGCCCCTGCCAACACACACACACACTTTCATTGCGAAACACAAAGTGACATTTCTTGGGTTTACTACAACATGCTGGCTGCTTCCCTCGCCTCCTGCATCTCCTTGGAGACGGTCGACATCGCAGAATTGGCCCCCACACACACAGACACACACACACACACACTCTCTCACACTCACATAAACTCTATTAATTATCTCTCCTCTCATTCAAATCTGTGAATCGTCTCCATTTCAGCAGCCAAAGTGGTGAAAAAGGAAAAGGTGAAGAGGAAGACATTGGCAGGCTGCATCGTCCTCAAGTGCCCCGCGACACACACCGAGGCGCACACCCATGCGTGAACATACACACACATGATCACACCTCGGGCACCCACATGGGAACACGTGAAAGAGAGGCAGAGGAGCCAACTGGTCGACAAAAAGCAAAGCGAACTTGGTTAACATTCAAATGCACTGAGGCAGACTTTCACAACTCCTGCTCCCTCTAAAGAAGCAAATGCATCAAGTGAGGCATTGTGTGTCCACTTCCACCCATTCTCTCTTTTTCCTCTCATCCGTTCTACTCTTACTATTTCTTTTTCCCTAACTATCACTTCCTCCGCTTTATCTCATCTCTTTTCTTTGTTTGCATCCCTTGTCCTCTAAGAACTTTGCTGTCTCTTACCGGTCTTCTCCTTCACTCCTCTTTAACTTCCTGTCATCTTTACCTTTTGTCTTCTCTTCAATCTTTTCACGCCATCCGATCGGCAGGTTAAATCTTGGCAAAGTGCATTTCTGCAAAACCACTGATGTTGAAGCTTCACATTTACGCTGCAACTTTAGATTTCTTTGGGTTCCATTCTAAATGTAATTTTGTAGTACCGCTGTGCTTCTGATCTAGTTCGGTTTAGGCACAAACACCTCTTGATTGGGTTTGGGAAAAAGATCATGCTTTGGCTTTAAACAGCTGTCCTGTTTGACACAGATATGGTTGGAGGTGCCCCAACTTCCTGTCAATCAATATCCGTTAATTGTCACTTCAAATGTGATGTCATGTTTATAAATGTTGAACAAATCGACTGCAGGAACATTGCGTGCCAACATTTTATCCTGGCGAACACGCTGTTTTACTTTGTTCTTCTCTCCCTCTTAGGTTCGGTTTAAGCCCCTTCCTTTACTTTTCCTCCTTCATGAGGGGTCAGTATACTCCATCAAAAGTGCTTGCTGGATGGTTGAATAGCTCAAATAGCTGAAACCTCCCTCCACAGCTCGCTGTGTGGAGGTGAGACAGAAGCGATGGTCTGAACTTCTCTCTCAACTCTTTCTTTATTCTTAACACGACTATTTCTGTCCCCTTTCCATGGGAACAGCTGAGTACAACACTACGAATGTCATCAAGGAGAGACTGCCTGATAACGCGCACCATTACCCACATTACTAAACGATGTTGCTCTCGCTTTCTTCTCCTCTCACCTCCTTCCCTGCCCTCTCCCCTTTGCTCCCATTTCTACCCCCTTTCTTTGAGTCACCCCATCTCCTCCCTCTCCCTCCCTCTCTGTCCATATCTGCTGACATGCAACAGTCATGAAGGTCACCCGGCTCCTCGCCTGAAGGACACGCGGTGGTGTTGGATGCAGCATATGCTGCTATGCAGCACAACATGTGAGAATGTAGCATGGAAACAGTGCAGCTATAAATATAGCATGCAGCCGGCTCCCTCTGCTCTCAGTAGTGCTGCCTGCAGTACCTAGAAGTGTAAAAGTACCAGACTGAAGAAACAGAACTACACAAGACATGTCAGAGAATTACTGGATCCAGCTTAATGCTGAGCAACCTCTCCTCTCTCTGTCTCTTTTATATATAATGACTTGACATCAGTAGCGAAGCAGCTAGTTATCCACACCTGCGTGGCTTCTGAAGGCCAAACTCGAAACAAACATTAAAGCTGCAGAGAGCATTATAGAATTTTTTCCACTAATGTTGAACACTTGTCGAGCAGCGAATGGTGGGTTTTTCTATCTTGTGATGTAGCAGAGAGAGCCGGTTCATATGAGGTAACAGATCAACAAGAAGATACATTCAATTTGTCCAAATTAAATTCAGTGTCAGGTACAGTCATCCTGCTGCCCACAGGAGCTCATAAATTGAAGTTTGGGAAGCAAGTCTAAATATATTTTCATTTGTTGCCATCGAGTGTTTTGTGAAGGCTGAATAGATTATTTATCACTTGTGTGTTTTTAGTAAAAGCCGACACAAAGCAGTCAAATTGGTTAGAGTGGGCATGTTATACGCCACTTGCCCATGTCATCTAATGGGACTTCTGCTCGTCGAGGCTAAAATTGTTCAAGCATTTCCCTGTTAACACAATTTGGAGTCACTAATGTGTGAAGTTGATTAGTTTAGCTTCAAATGTGACCACTACGTTTTCAGTGGCTTTCCCAGATATCCTTTTTTTCCCTTTTGTGACTTCGGTGATACTTCTAAACCACCGTCAGACTCTCGTTAACCATTACATTTAATGTATATTTATTGATTACAAGTAATATTTATAACGGAGTTAAGTTGCTCAATATTTAACGTAAGCGGCCTGAAAACTTGCTAAAGTGTATCCGCTCTCTGGCAAGTTTGTCTTGCTTTCTTGGAACACCATGCTTTTCATTTATTTTCATCATCAGTGTTTCCTCAGTTCAATGGAGCTATTCCTGGGTTGCTATTCGGGATAGATCTAAAATAAGGATTACTTGCACAATTACTGCAGTCTGAACAACTGCTGTGCTGTGTGTTGTTCGGGGGATATGTCATTGCTTAAGTTTGATTTATTTCCAGACCAGTAACCAGAATAAAATGACAGCAGTTAACATGTCTGCAAATCAAGGGGTTTGTTGAAATGTGTACCATACTGACATGTCTCTGCATTAATCCATGGCTGTACCCAAGGTTTCTAAGGGGGCAGTACATGTTACTCAAACGTTGATTTGCAGAGACTGGGTCAAAACCAGGCAGACCCAAAGTGACCACTTAGTTGTCTGAGAGTCAGAAAACACTCCAGTCAGCAAATCCTGTCAAACGAAGGTTGTCTTGTGGTCTCAGAGGTTGAGAAGCAGTTTCACCTTCAAGGAGAGGAAACTGGCACATAGGCGAGAGGGTTGCCAAGCCAGAGACCAAGACTGTGTTTCAACATTTGCAACCATGACACCACAAATTGTTTTTTGAAGAAGATATTGGGACAATTTGCAGTCTTTTTTGTGGCGACAAAAAAAACGGATGTATGTGACGAGATGTAGGGAAATCTCCAGCCTTGTTTTTGGCGACAGAACCGTGTATTTTAAGGCAAAACGAGATCTTTCCCAGATCCTAACCAAGTGTTTTCTGTTGCTGAGCCGAACATTACATAAGCACAGTGTTGTCGCAACATAAAACTGCAATGCAAACCTTGAAGAAATGTGACATTTCAACTGCAAGCATTCATTTTTGACTATTGCGTTGTTTCAGATATTTTATTGTATACATTTGTTAGTGTGAAAACATCAGTCAGAATACATTTACTTGCTTGTCTTTTCAAAAGAGTAGCTCACTGTCCCACTGCTGTGCTTTAAGCACCTGATTTAGCTCAGCTTGTTGAAGATGCTCAGTGTTTTCAGTTGAGTGAGGCAGTTTCCAAGCATGCGGTTATTTCAACCAAATGCACATCATCTGCTTTCCAGCCTTTATCTGAAACCATTTTCACTGAGGCTCTATTTTTTTTTTTTTTTTTTTTTACTATGGTTTGGATCTGATGGCTGAGAATGTGTTTCTCTTCCCCAGGGCTCAGAACACTGTGCTTGCCCCAGATAGACACAAGCTAACCTACAGTAACAGCCCAGTGGGGTGCTATGACACCAGTAATATAGACTGACAATAAAAACCCTTAATGCCAAGTGCAACAAATGATCTGACAATAAAGGTCTTTATTAAGGGTGTCTTCTTTGCAGAAAAACTACTTGTTTCAAGCAGTTTGTACTGTGAAACGTTGCTCTTATATATGACAAAAACAAATATGTTTATATTTCATGAATATTAAAAGAGCTAGATTGCCAATAAAATGTTGAAATGGCATCAAAAACTTTCTAGACAACAATACAACTGATGAGTGATTTTCATGAAAAAAAAAAAAAAAAAACGTCTGTGAGAGTGATGAATGGCAGTAGTTTCAGCTCAACATCACCTGAAGGTAAAATGAAACAAATCCAATTACATAAGAAATGCGCTGCGTAATGACTGGACAAACTGTAAACCAGATGTAGAGAGCATTAAATGAACTGTAGCTCTAAATGACAGCAATAAGATCCAATTTCAGCCGAGCCCATTTTAATCAGACGTTTAGCTGCTGCTCTTATGCAGAATGCAGCGGCGGAATGAGCTCGAGCTTCTGAGATCAACAACAACATTAAGGCTTGTGAGGCTGAAGGCATCCTGACAGCTTCTCTCACCATTTCTTACAGCTTTAAAAACAACCTCTGACTCTGCTAACAAACTCGGCGTGAAAAGAACGCAAGTAGCAGATATGGTGTTCCGACGTGGCCAATCAGAGACACCGGCTTCTGCTGCAGCGACAACACACCACCAGGTTGCTCAATGTGGACTTTCGAGTCGAAAGGTGACGGGTGCCGCAGAGGTCGAGTGGGCGTCAAGCGCAACACAGCTGACTGAAACAACTTTGAGCTGAAGGAAAGTATCGTAAGAGTTTGACCGCTTTCTCTTTTCTTCAAGCGCCTTTAATCCAGTTTCATCACAAGAGCACTCTGTCCTCTGGCAGAGGGCCTCACAAGCACACACACACGCACACACACACACACACACACAAATGATCAGACGTGACCTCACAGGCATGCAAATGACAGAAGCTTTTTAGGCACGTTCTCTAATGCATCAAGTGCTCCCACGCCAAAATAGAACAGGTTATTTCCGTCGTAGACACACACACACACACACACACACACACACACACACACACACACACACAGAGGCATGTTCTTCGTGTTTGCTTTTATGTTTGTATGCAAAACGTGTGTGTGTGTCGGTGCGCGTGTGTGCAGAGAGGTGATAGCAGATGCAGCCCTTGCTTTGCGGCCTGTCCTATCCATCACTGTCAGAAGAGCCAGGTGGACACACACACACACACACACACACACACACACACACACACACACACACACACACACAGACACATACATATACCCAGGAGAGCCTACACGAGTCGTCACATGCATACAGAAACGCAAGGAAAGGGGAAAAATAAAAGCATGACTAGGCTGAACCACGTCTGCTTACAGAGGCTTTTACTGCTGAGCCAGTTGCATGCGACACAAACTGAGGTTAAAGAGCACAGAAGCTATGAAGGCATGCGTGACCATACCATACAGACTGTAAAAAGCCTTGACCTTTGACCTCTTTTAACCCTTCTTAGAATCAGGCATGGGGACTAAAACGCCGATATTTATGGCTGCAGGACAAGATGACCTACTCTACGCCCACTCGTAAAACCTCACTGGACCATCATGTACTGCTGCAGGTATGAAGCAGTTGGTAAGCAAGCACCTTGTTAAAGGGCACATCAGTCAGACCTGATGACATATGACTTCTAATGCACTTTGTCTACTCAGATGTAGACGATTGGGATGACTGCGGGAGGTCCACTGGTAATTTTAGAAGAACACTGGCAGCCCTGGCTATAGATTTTTGCCAGGGCAAAATTGACGCTGTGTTCTTGGCTAACTATACTGTGGAAAGGGTTAGCCCCACTGGGATAGAGAATGACATTTTTCAAAAGGAAAATGATGCAGACAAAAATAAAACAAATTCAAAGAAAATATAAATAGAAACACAATATCTAATAAGAAATAACTCACTCAAACATGAGTGTAAAAACACTCGCAGTAAAATGAATCCTCTAAAACATGGAACTCAGTAAAGAGGAGACTTATTTTAGTGTTGGCCCCACTCAGCTTCATCGCATAGACTGGTATTTGAGTCCTTATAGGGAAAGCAGACATTTCCACGACTCGTTCTATAACGAGCTACATGAATATCCACATGTAAGACATGTATCAATATGATAGACTTTGAACTTTTTATTCATTTTAGCCATATATAGTGGTGTCAGGATGCTCAAATCCATGATCCGATTTTGACTTTCAATTTTAGGCTCAAGTTTGGATTTGTGACTGTCGGCCACGTCATTGTTTGACTAATGCATCTGGATTTTTGACGATCAACAGATCACTGGTTTAACGCCCTGACGACTGTCATTTACATTTTCCCTACTCCAGAAAGATATTTATTTTACAAAAGCTTATCTTTATCCTGGTGGCTTTTAGCAGGTTAGGGTGAGCCATGATCAAATCATATTAACCAAAAGTCCAGAGATCAACAAAAAATACCAGCCTCCAGGGATTCAACAATGACCAGGAACGGTTGAAGCTCAGTTACAAAGTTCCATTTCTCAAAAACTGTACCGAGCAAATCCTTTCCCCAAACACATCAATAAAGAATCTCTGAAAAGGAAAATAAACCCAACATCTCCACGCCGTCTGAGTCAGATGAACCTCTTCATTCACAGTGCAGCTGTGTGACTGCTGTTTTGCTCTGTAGATGCATTTTGGATGAATGATTGCAAGTGCATTGTTCAGGAAGTTCAGCACTGCTGAGCCAACTCTTGTTTCGTCAGTTAAATGCTTTTAATGTCAAACTGCGGCAGAGGGAAATGTTTGGTTTGCGTTAGCAGTAAATAAACACATCGCTCTACAGATAGTCAGCGTCGTCTCATGTAAAAATATCCGGTGTACCGGGCATCTCTGGTATTGTTACGGCCTTCTTAGATGGCCGGATGATTGTCGTTCCTGCTTTTGGTTTTAATGACTGAAAATGAAGTGCTCGTATCGATCGATTTTCTATTTAGAGTCGAAAAAACGTGACACCTGTAGTTATAAAAATAATCCTGATACAAAGCATGGCAGTGTAGAGCAGACAGCTAACAAACCAGCTGTCACTGATTCAAAATAACTACGTCTGATCAGTAACAACAACCAGCTGTTCACGGACCGACCACAGGTTCTCTGATACGGTGGATATGTGGCGAAGGATGTGTGGATGGAGGTCACGGTCAGAGTTACATGACGAAGGCTAATGTTGGACTGGCCTGTAAGCAGCTCTGTGCTGAGCATGTTAGCTTACAGGCCAGAGTGAGGCCTCAACAAACTCACACACACACACTCACACACACACACACACACATACATGCAAGTGGGAACGAGCCATACATGCTGGCAGTCAGTAGCGTATCAAGTGCTGCTATGATCAAGTGTCAGACCTCTTGCATCTTCTCTGATGAGAAGAGTGTGTCTTCAACATACACACACTAACAAGCAAGCACTCACACAAACCTGCGTCACCTGAGGGATCTGCTCGTGTATCAGTGGACCCCACCCCTCCCCTCAACCGCCCCCCAGTCCCCCACATAGTCACTCAGCACCACCTGCAGCCTGTCACCGCCTCGCACACACATACACACACACACACACACACACACACACACACACATAAATATACAAGGACACCAGCCGACGTGCACGCATCATCATGCACGGACACACAACCACTTAAAACATGCATGCTCGCACAGACGCCTTGTCACACAATCACTCACGCACACAAACACACACGCACACACAGAGAGGCAGTGGAGGGTGGCCAGTGCAATCAGGGAGTCTGTCCTTGAGTGGAGTGAGGGATGCCGGGGTGCCACATCACCGGGAGGCAGCTAGAACACACACACACACACACACACACACACACACACACACACACACACACAAGCGAAAAGCACAGACAGAGCGATAAACCACAATAGGTCTACGCATTACACACACATAGACACACACGTACAGCTTATTAGAAAACCTGGAAAGTTATGTTGAACATTGACTCGAATACAAGACAAATTGTTATTTTTCTGCATGTGTGTCATCTTAATATTCTCCTCCTACTGTGTGACATTTTAGGTTGTTTCCTTACAGTGATAAGGAATAAAGCTGAACCCCCCCCCATCCTCTGTAACCTTTTCCCCTTCTCTCTCTCTCACTTTCCTTCTTTTTCTGCATCTTCATCATTTCCACCCTCACGGTTTTCAATTAAACTCAAGAGGCGCTTCATCATCTCACTTGATCCTCCCTCTACCTCTCTCCTCTCTTTGCCCTTTCACTTCTCTAACTTTTTCACCTCCTTTACGCTCGTGGTTTACCGACTCGTTTCCTCTTGTATAGCAGTGAGCCCGTCGACTCCCACTGGACACAGACCTCCCACTGCATTATACCTGCGGCAGTCAAGACATTAGCAGACTAGGCTGCTTAGTCAAATGTGAGGAGATAACCAGGGCTTAGTGGCTTAACACACAGAATTAGTCCAGTACAACCAGTTGCACTGTTGGAAGTTCCTGACCAACATACATAAACAACAAACAGATACATTTACTTTTACCAAACATTATGTCATAATAGCTAATTTGCCTTTAGAGAGGAGAGGAGAGGAGAGGAGAGGAGAGGAGAGGAGGAAATGCAAGAAAACAAGGAGATACGGGGGGAAGAATAGGGTTAGAAGGAGAGAGGTAATTGGATGGAGGATCTCAAGGAGAGGAGGACAGGTGGAGACAAACGGAGAAGAGAAAAGGGGGAGCAGATGAAACAAGTGTAGGAAATCCGGACACACAACCAAACAAACACTTCCAACAGTCGTCAAGCCCTGGAGTAACACGAATCACAGTGTTTGGGATTCTGTGTGTGTGTGTGCATGTGTGTGTGTGTGTGTGTGTGTGTGTGTGTGTGTGTGTGTGTGTGTGTGTGTGTGTGTGTGTGTGCGTGTGTGTGTGTGTGTGTGTGTGGCCTCCCTGTTGGACTGCAGCGCACGTGACGGAGAGACTCATGGAGCAGCAGAGCCATATTAGGTAGACAAGAAAGAGAGAGAAACAAAGACACAGACTTTGTACTACAACCTCTGACCTCCCGGTTTATCTCTAAATACAGCGCCGCAGAAAGTGAACCTGCTTCTGAAGTGCGTGTGCGTGTTCTCGCGTGGGCGTTCGCGTGCGTGTGCGTGTGTGTGCCGCTGCAGCTGTGGCAGCTACAAAAACCAGAATACGTGCCTGTGTGTTTGGAAGTGTGTGTTCCTCATCAGATGTGAAGCCGCGCGGGCTTTGAACTTCCCAGCTGTCCCATCAAAAGATCTGCTTCCTCTCTACATTACATTCACTCTCTCTCTCTCTCTCTCACACACACACACACACACACACGCTTTTATTTTGCCATTATGTTCAGGCTGGCCCACAAAAGCACACTGAAACACACACGCACACGTTAGGACAGAACCTGCTAAATGCTGTGTGTACACAAACACAGCACAGGAGCACACAGGGACACACACCCACGCGCACAAACACAATGTCCTCTATTGTTTTGCCATTATGGCTCGGTTTGTCCACACACAACAAACTGCAAACACACACAGAGTGTAGTAACTGAAGTGCTTTTGGGGACATTTCATTGACTTAAGGCCGATGTATGGTTGCGTGGTACGGCTTCACCTACGCAAGTGGCTGTGGAGAGCGTTTATACGCGTGGGCTGCCGCGTCTGCATTGCTGGCGGCGGTGATACAGCGTAGCCCGGTAAACACGCAGACCTCTTCGGCTCGCAGCTGTGGCTGTGGCCTAGGCAGAGTGGACAGGCCGGGTGTTGCGCAGAGGGCTGCCCCTCCATACACACCGAGCGTAGATGTAGGTCTTGGCATCCCGCCCTTCAGCGATCTCTCTCTGGACCGGAGACACTGCAGCATTTAAAAGCTCAAGAAGAAGCGCAACAGCCAAATCGGTCGGTGTGTTTACTGAAGAAACCGCAGCTCACAAAAAATCCCACATCCCAAGGATGTTCAGAGTACAATGGTATAAAGTAGAATCTTTACATACATTTTTTTATATTATATTTGCTTAATAAAGTAACTAACTGATTAGCATTACTATTTCAGCACTGATATCATACGAATAATACTCGGGTTTCAGTTATATTCATTCTGAGAAACATGTTCAAAGAGCTTGGAAAAGAGGAGATGTTTTTCCTTATCTCTCTCAGGGAGCAGCTGCTTTTGTAAATGTCCCTCGCTGTCACCATGTCTGCAGCAAATCTTTCACCTGGCAGGCTGGAACTGGCCTTCACACGCGCACACACATACACATTCACGCACGCGCACCGGACAGCGCTCAGGTAGCCGGTTAGCTCTGAAAATGTCGCAGTAAATAACACACAGGGTGGGACAGACAGCTGATGTGAGACCTTGTGTGTTAGTGTGTGTGTGTGTGTGAGACCATGTTTATAGTGGCAGAACGACCTTCACGCCACCAGCTCATTCTATTACGATGCTTCCCTCCGTCCGCCTTCTTTTATACACACACACGCACACACACACACGCGCACACACACACACACACACGTGCACACATGACCAAATGCACTGTTGGGATGTGTGCGTGAGTTTTATTCATGTCCTACCCTTAAAGAGTGCATGCCAGCAGCAACAGCTAAGGTTCAAAGGGAAACGGTGGCAACTGTTCAGACACACACACACACCACACCTCGCTCGAGGAAACACACACTCCAAGATAAAAGGGGATGAATTATGGACGCACACACTGTCACTCTGTGAATTTGCAAATTTGTGGGTGTTTGACGAGCTGTAAAATGTGTGTGTGTGTGTGTGTGTGTTTGTGTGTGTGTGTGCGCGCGAGTGTCTGTGTGCTTATGTTGTGTGTAGGATGTTCTTATGCAAGCGTTAGTCATCTCACCAGTCTTGACATTTCTTTCCGTATGAGAGGAAACAGGCAGATTTGCTTCCAGTCAATCACCAACCGAGCAGGATTACCACACAACCACATACAGTAGTGAAGAATTACTGCAGTACCACTGAGTGACATCACTGTCTTTTTTGTTATAAACTGCAGGACTACAGACTCGTGTTACTGATGGCAGCTCAAGCCTTGTCACCCCCGCTAACCTATAGAGGCTTTAGTCGCTAATCTTTGAGCAGCCATAACTGACTTTACCACCAGGTCTAGTGTAGAACAGGTTGCTGTGAAACACTGGCATAATAAAAACAAGTTTAGATCGTTTTGATGGGTGATGCTTCCAAAACAACAATGTCCATCTCATCCTGCCTCCAAAACTTAAGCAAAAGACTTTTCCTTCCTGAGATTGTAACTGTTTGCGGTAAACTAGACGATGACTGAACGCTTGAATGTCCATTTAAGGAGTCTCATTATGGTTCGAGAAATGTTCCAAAATGGTCACCGACCACAGAAGGGCTTATTCAGCTACTCTGCTAAAGTCTATGTACACAGTGCATTCAGCAGCTTTATACATACTTAAACTGTAGATAATAACTCCACTTAAAAATGAAGAACCAATAATAGCTCCCCAGGATCCCCATCAAACCCTGGCATCCTGTGTGATAGCAATATGCTGAACCCACTCAGCACCGAGACTAATGTCAGGATTTATACCCCATCTGAACACAGACTTCTCAGCTTGGATTAAGAATGTGGCTCTCACAAACACCACAGGCAGAAGTCAGGAACATAATGCATACTTAAACATAAAACATAAACATCCTTTAAAGCTGACCATTGCCTTTGTATGTGAAGTGGATGATAAGAACCACATAAATTGTAAGTCAGTCAAATGTATTAAAACAAATGCGTGCATGTGTTTGTTTTTTTTAAAGCTGTAACATGATCAGTATTTCCTGGCAGTCACAATGTCATCATATGGCCATCTGCCTCATATTCATGTTGATTGAGTCGAACTGGAATCTGTTTGGGCCAGGGTCACAACATCACCATCCAACCAATATTTGCTGGATTTGTATAGCAGAAGTATCTTTTGCCTTCTTTTCTGTCAGATGCCCCCTTTGGATGACATTATTGTTTTTAATTGAGTCTTCGGATCTTTCCCACCCAGAAACTTACAAATTTGCCACTCAGCTCTGCTTAAGTTGGGTCGGAAACAATAAGCACTTTATGGCCACTACTGAAGGGCTATGGACCTCCAAAATGGCTGCCAGGAGGGGCATTACATCACTTAAGAGCTCTCTGTCCCTCTGTTGTACACCATGCTGAAACATCCAGGAGTCAGCAACGCTAAAAACAGGATTGGGCTTTTAAACAATTCATGATGTAAAGCTGTGGGGCAGCGTCAGCACATTTACAGGACTTTGCCAGGACACCTGAAAATCTGTATTGGCGGTGTGTCTCCCTGTTGCGCTGGTGGCCACCATACAAGAACACAACCAGAGTGTTAGGAAGCACAGAAAGCTCTAGAAAGCTTTTCTCCGCTGGTTTCCGAGGTGTTCAGCGCCTCATTCAGCTGCTGGCAACAGGGCTAATGAACCGGACCAAGGCTGCTATTCTGATGGGACCATGGCATTGCACACACACACACACACCAAGGCACACACACACAGGGTGATCATTCAGTCTTCCTAGTAGGCGGTCCACTACATTACCAGACAATATGGCAGTAACACCACCCAAACACACATAAAAGCCACAAAAGAGAGAAAGTGGGCCTGACTCTGACCTGAGTATCAAATAGCATTACCCAGTGTTCTGACACAGGGCCAAACGGGTAATTCCAACTAGCATGATTTGTACTTTAGGTCCAATGGGGGCCAACCAAGGCTCAATCCCATTTCCAATTTGTACTTCTGCCCCTCCTTCGAGTGCCGCCTTGCACCTCAGAACAGAGTCACAAGGGATAGTTGGTGAAATCTCCCCTAATGAACGGGACAACCCTTCAAGTCTGTCATATATCAGTTGTCAATGGTGTTTACGTCAACAGATGGGACCCGACATGGGATCCTGCCCAAAACTCACTCATTTAACTACATTTAGATGGATCAGCAACCTGAACTATGCAAGTGATTTCCTCTAAAGAGCCAAGCCAAACTAACCACAATATACAGAGTCTGTGTTATTAACCAGGCTAGCCAGGGATGGTCAGGCCACCTCATTTAATTTACTTAAAGAACACTCTGAGGCCATTTAAGTCTGGCTCGCAAGACTGGAACATCCAAGGCCATACAGGGCAAGGGAGAACCACTAACTGGTCTTCATGTCTCCTGATTAAATGGAGCTACCCGATGTTTACTCATTAGCATGAATATCAACTTTATGGCTATAAAGCGTATGTCTACACATGCTCATTGACCTGCTTAGCTCTGAAGGAGAGGACAAGGCTTTGCAGAGCTGTTCTTCACTCTGCTAAGCACTAAAATGGCTAAAACGGGCTTTCAAGACTCGCAGATTAGCCTAGCTTAAATTGCAGGGCAAACAAAGGCCATAAATGGCTACTTTTCAGCCTGGACATCCACTACAGGGTGAAATGTTGCTTTTCTAAGGCTTACTGATTAGCTCGGTTTCCACTCATGGGCTAACCAGAGTTATTCAACCCTTAGTTTCCTTTAGTCCTTAGAAATAGAATATTGTTTTTTTACTGTGTGATGAAAACCTTAATTTTCATTACAGAAGGTGGTGCAAAGTTAACTTGAATATGCTTGTGACACTCCAATATATTTTACATTCCTGCTTCAGTTCCTAGAAAGGCGAAAATACATGCAGCTGATAGCAATGAGACCAAAGGTCAGAGGTCTTTCCCATTCTATTTTTCACATAACTGCATCTGCTTTCCTCTCTCCAAAAATGGGACTCTTCCTTACCTCGCTATCTCTTTTACCCATTCTCCTCACCTGTCTGTCTCTTTTGTCTACTTTCTCTCTTCCTCCCTTAATCGTCTTCCTCCTGAAATCACCTGCAGAGGAATCGATAAGCTATCAGACCATGAAAACTCCCAGACTCCCTCTCTCTCTCTCTCTCTCTCTCTGAATTTCATGCTGTGTCAATTGGCTATCAGCCTGCCTCTGACAGTGTTTGTGCTTCTCATCCTGTCAGTGTGTATGTGTGTGTGTGTGTGTGTGTCGTCAAACTGAATCCCAGATGTGATTGACAAACATCAATCACTCACTTATGGTCACTTGTGCTTGTCACTGTGTGTGTGTGTGTGTGTGTGTGTGTGTGTGTGTGTGTGTGTGTGTGTGTGTGTGTGTGTGTGTGTGTGTGTGTGTGTGTGTGTGTATGTGTGTGTGTGTTTGTGTGAGTGCTGGTGAGCTGCTATCTCCAACCAGGCAGCTCTAAACTATTGGTAGAACGATAATTCAAGTGAAATGCAGCGAAAGGGGGAGAGAGAGAGAGAGAGAGAGAGAGAGAGAGAGAGAGAGAGAGAGCGCAACGCTAACATCAAAGAGAAAGAAAACAAATCTGCAATAGAGAGAGATAGAGAAAGAAAGGAGTGAAAGGAATGAATACAGTAAATGGAGAGGAAGAGAGAAAAGCGGGGGAAAGAGAGACTTTGCCAGGGAGCAAAATGGGAGAGAAAGCAAATGAAAAGTGAAAAGAGTGAGCAAAATAAAGAGGGGGAGAGAGTTGAAACGAGGTCAGGCGCTGCTGAGAAAAGCACAAAGACGAGCAGAGCTGAGGGAAAAGCATGAAGCATGAGAGAGACACAGAAGAGGTGTGTGTGTCTCTGTGTGTGTGTGTGTGTGTGTGTGTGTGTGTGTGTGTGTGTGTGTGTGTGTGAGTGTGT
The DNA here is from genome assembly GCA_903131615.1 of Diplodus sargus. Taxonomy (NCBI): domain Eukaryota; kingdom Metazoa; phylum Chordata; class Actinopteri; order Spariformes; family Sparidae; genus Diplodus; species Diplodus sargus. Next base: position 1,148,321 of record CAEMYA010000462.1, read on the forward strand.
GTGTGTGAAAGGTGTGCAGCGACAGGAAAGAGAGGTGTGTCGGGCGAGACAGACAGAGAAAGGCTGGGGGCTTCAACACGCTGCACACACCACGTACACACCACATACACACAAACACACACACGCGATTCGCACTCAGTGCTGCTGTGATCGGCAGCCGGGTCTCTGAATGTGGTGGTGTGTCTGTGTTGTAGAGGAAAAACACTGACGCTACAATCAACTAACACCAACAGCTAACCAGCGGAGGTAGAAGAGCTGGGATCATATAAGTGGCAATAAAACAGTACAGATACTCTGTTACAAATGACGTGGTGATACAGGGGCCACAAATCATCTCTGTTTCTAAGTTGTTCCCGAAGTGGTTAACTGCTTAATTTCATAAGAGTCTACTGACGTGACTGCACATTCTTTTGTAATATTCCTCGATTATCAGAAGCAGTATAAGTTGGCTCGTTGTGCTGCCAGTATATAGTAGTTGTCTATAAAGTGTCAAACATCAGCACTTTATTACCAACTCAAATGTGTCCGTAGCATCAGATAGCAATGAATGCTTTGTCAGACTCTTAGTCTTGTCGTCATTCTTCTTTAATCAGTGGTTCCCCTGATTGGAATCATACATTTGCCGTTTGTATTACTCCGAGCAGGCTCTCCATATCTTCTAATATTACCCAGCCTCGGTCAGCGAGCCCCCATGACTGTCTTCATGCTATTTCAGAGGGGTTTTTTCTACCCAGGCAAGAATAAAACACGAAAGGAGAAAAATCCGTGCTAATATTTATTTTATGCATTGAGATGACACAGCTCATCTTTATGCATCAGCACAAATCTGGGCTCCAGCAGCTGCCACACGCGCCCGTTTTTTGTTTTTTTTTGTAAACTCACGAAGAACCCTTGGTTATTAATGCAGTGAAGCCACATGAAGGAGAGCTCCTACAGCGAGGCGACAAGAAAAACCAGGACAAGATGATCCGGTCTGCAACGCACAGACACTCGAATGTTCAGCTATCAAGACTGACATTTGACATTCGGTGACCGGCACGAGGAGACACACATTAACTAACGCGCACTCATACACACCCAAACATTTACCCATGTAAACACATTCATAACTTCACTTATAAAACAAACACCTCTCTGACGTACAGCCTTTCAAAGAGGCCTATGGATGCACACTTGTTCAAACACATACTCATAATAACACACTCACCATGAAAGAATTTGGCTTATTACCCATATTGCATCAGAGTAGTGACATTCCTCTTGTCAACAGCACCCCCCCCTCAGTGTGTGTGTGTGTGTGTGAGAGGGAAACACTGCAGAGACAGAGAAGGAGTAACACACCACAGCATAGGTGTGTCAATATTTTTTACGTAGTACGATCAACAAGACGCCACTCGTTTTTGATCCGTTGATGTGAGCAGGATATCCACTGCCTACAGACAGACAGACTGAAGGTGTGAAAGACCAAGTACAAACAATTGCAGTAAGCCATAGTGATGTGGAAACATTTCCTTAACAACCTGAACCTGATGCTCCCTGCGGGCAGGTCTCAACTTTGTGATCACGGCAATTACTGCGAGTCGTCGCGTCAGTCTCTGCAGCACCCGACAGAGTGTGACACGCTCTCACGTGAAATGGCATCGTCACGCCCCTGAACATTATGCCGAAACAGACTGCATGAACTAGCGAGACTATGTGACGTTTCTCTCTCTATAATGTTACTTAAAAGATGTGCTCGTAACTACCAAAACAAGGCACCGATTGACAAAAATCGGTGCCTTGCAGTATCAACGTAAATCAGTCAGACACCATAAAAGTACTGAGTCCAGTACCTATCCCTCATTATTACAGTAAATGGCTTATCACTGTTTAATGGCTTTCAGTGATGTGATCCTCTTTTGTTATTTAAGTCCAAGGAAGTTGTGATTTAAACAAAATGTCATATGGACCTCGCATTTAAATCAGGTTTAAAGGACAGTTGTGTGACATATGTCAATATTACACAACTGCGTCGACCAGACCAAACTGTTATTCTCAGAGAACAGCATGTAATTGTGGTCGCTGAGCCTTTGGTGTATTATAAAGAACCCAGGTAGCAGGTCTCCACTCTTCATGCATGACGTGAATGCGAACGCGTGCACTGCCGTAAATATGTATGTGCAAGCAGTATTCACGTGCGTGTAATGCCATATCACCCTAGCACTGAGTTCTGTGGTCACGCAAGCCTTGGGAAGTAGGTCAATGAGCAAGAGAGAGAGAGAGTGAGAGAGAGAGAGAGAGAGAGAGAGAGAGAGAGAGAGAGAGAGATGAAAGAGAGAGGAAAGGGAGAGAAAATCATGACGGGATATAAAATGGGAGAAGAAGAACTAAGAACACACGCAGCAGGATGAAGTGACAGTGGAAAGTTACCAAGTGGAGACAAGGATGTTTCTTTACTGGGAACATATCCACACACCATATAAGCATGACATGTGTGTTTGTGTGTGTGTGTGTGCGTGTGTGTGTGTGCCAGTGTGTTTGTATATACATCCCAAAGGACATTAGTGGCCTCACCCACCCTCACTCTTACTGCTACATGCAGGTAGAAGCCTGCTGCTTGCTTTCAACCCACATGCGTGACTCACACACTCAAAGACACACACACACACACACACACCTCTAAACTTTCCATCACTAAGCCCTGCAGAGCCGCCTGAGCCCATCGCTGCAAGCCAACTCCACCCTAATGTGTTTATCATTATGAATTATCAGTGAAATTACGTCGCGTTATCAGGAGACTCCATCATAATATCGAGGTTATTACATTTTGGACTCCCACAGAAAGGCAATTTATTAAGTTCTGATGAGTTATTACATTAGTCGGCAGTTACTAAGTTACTGCTTGTAATTCATAAGCTCTTTTATTTTGCAGGATGGTGATAGGATCAGCGATGGCGGCTCCAGCTGTGATTGAGCACGATCTAAAGCCACACAGAGGTCTATAGTAATTATGATTGAACCAGAGGTCACGCACAGGTCGTAATGTGGCGATGTGACGGAGCACATCTGTGCCAAGAGACCTATTTGTAACACACACACTCCCTGCTGGGGCACACATAAATGAACATGCACACACACACACATTAATGCACCTTTCATCTGAGGAAGCAACAGCATCTAAAAATAACAACAAATGGCTTTTAAAGCGGGAGTAATGGACGACGGGAGATGGTTAGTGTGTGGGTTTGTACGAGTGTGTGTGTGTGTGTGTGTGTGTGTGTGCTTGTTCATGTGTGTGTGCTTGTTCATTTGTGTGTGCTGCATTGAACCATATCAAATAACTTTGTACAGAGTGTGATAGGCGGTGTTTCTGGATAACTGCAATGACCGGTCGCCTAAGTGTGTGTCTGTGTTGATGTGTAGAATTGCAAGTTCACACTGGTCTGTGCTTGCCTTCCCCTGGCACCTGGTTGCCACGGCTATGTGCCATGCTGGCATGTGTGTGTGTGTGTGTGTGTGTGTGTGTGTGTGTGTGTGTGTGTGCACGCGCCCTCTTGTCTTCATATTCCCTAACCCCATACCATGGAAATTTCCTTCAACCTTTTCTCTCATTTACGCTCGTGCCCTTGCAATCACACACACACACACACACACACACACAGGACAGTTCAGTAAAAAAAAATAAAATAAAACAACCGTTGTTTTGTTGAACTATAAACAGTCTCCAACTCAGTCACATGATGACTAGTACAACTACTACTACCACTATCACTGCATGGTACAGTGATAAAGAACTATCACTACTGCTGCTTACATTACCAGCTTGATGCTTAAGAGACTTCTACTGCCACTATTTCTACTACTGCAACCGTCACTGCCCTACTTCAATTAGCAATTATTATCTCTAGCTCTGATTCCGCTACCAATACAAAGGGATGGGAGGCGAGAAGCAATTCCAGATTGTCCAATCCATCAGGATCGTTTGCCTCCGAGCTCATCGGTTCCTTTAATCGATGCCAACATTGATGAGCGGACAGTTGGTGGCACTTAACAATGATGTCAAACTCATGGTTGCTGAAGGAGTCGTGCTGGAGACAAAGAAAACCAAACGAAAACGACTGCTGTGCAAACGCTCTCATCTTATCCTGTTTCGATGGTGACAGGCAGGCTGTTGCTCGGAATCAATGAGAGAATCGATGAATAACTGGACTGATGAGCAGAATAATGGCACAGGTATAAAGAATATCTGATCAATTCTGATCTCGACCGGTACAATTAGTAAAACTCTCACGACCCTGCGACTACCTCTGCTGCTTTTTTTTCTTCTAAGATCCCTAATCCTAACCCTCATACTAATGCTTCTAAAGCCACACACTACAGCTGCTACAGATAGTAGCGGCAGCCTACTACAGCTAGCAGTATAACCATTTTTGAGCCAGTCGTGGTAGTTGTTGTGAAACCCTCCACTACAACTACTAGTCACACACTATGGTTAGTGTTAACTTGCAGTACCTAGTTCATGGGTAGTTGTTGTTTCGTCTAACCATGGGGCTTTTGAAAACATACAGAACAGACAGCGGATGGAAGGAGGGAATAGGTGCCCATCACTGAATCACTGCTATTCGTAAACAGTATCTCCAGCATCGATACTACTACAACAGCACCGATGCTACGGCAATAAATCTTATTGGTCTCATTTTTGTAATCATTTGTAACTGCTGATGCTTCTACTAGCACAATGAATACATGTATAGGAGTAATACTACAGCCAGCAGAGTAAGGTCTACTGCAGGATCTCTTCAAACCCAGCACGGAACCAGTTTAAAAACTCTGCACTGCCCACGAATGCACCGCGTAATCCCTAACCTTGTGCGGCATGAGTCGTAATCACATTCAATAATCCTGCTGGACCAGTGGATTATTGGGAGGGAAAAAGACATGCCGGTATATACATTTCTGTTTGGCAGACACACAGTATGTGCGTGCGCATCAATGTGTGTCACCTCTCCGGTCCAGCAGGCTATAGTGTTGGTGTCGGGGGAGTGATGATGTGTTTGTGCAGCTGGGCGTGTGCCAGTCCACGGTCCAGACATCTTTACAACTCGATCTGTCTGGCGACTAAGTCGGGACGAGCCCCAGCCAAAACACTGGCTAAACGACAGGGAGAGAGAGGGGGAAAGACCGACGCTGTGGGCTGTGACGGGGCCCGAAACCAATATCAGAGCGGCGTTTAAACCTCCATCGCTCTCACAACTCTCATTCATCTCCCCTGTGTTTTATTGCGGTGTGGCACAGCGTCAAAGTCTCAATTTTAACAACAGCAGGTAGCGCCAAAGTCCAGTTTTTCAACATTAAATGTTTGTTGTTAAAGTTTAACAGTGTGAAAAGTGTTGAAAAGGCATCGGAACTACCATTCATTTGAGTTATTTTAATGACGTTATAGTTGTTGTGGATTCCCTTTTATAAGTCAAGCATCACTGCTGTTATACACTGTGCAATCCCAAGAATTTGAACATCCAGTCCCCACCCACTTCGTTTATCTCTCAAATGCTTCAAATGCCACTTCGTGCACAGATGTGGTGAGACGGATAACATCGGGCTCTGTACGACGCTCTCATGTCGCTGTGGTATCAGCAGCATCCCTCTCATCTCATCTGTCTCTCATCTCCACAGATTTTAGCGAGAGACACGGCCCTCGGTGCACTCTTTGTGCCTTAAAATAAGACATTTCCCTGGTGGCTGCCCCCGTGATAAATCAGGTAACTGAGGAGGAGAGCTTTAAAGAAATAGGGCAGCAAGCTAGCTCGGCGACCGCTGGGCCTCCACATGCCTCCCTACAAAGCCCTGAGCTGTTGGGTGAGATTGGATTCCCTCTCCTTCAACCCACTCCTATCTCCCTCAGGTGGTGTACCAAGCTATGGTGTGTGTGTGTGTGTGTGTGTGTGTGTGTGTGTGTGTGTGAGAGTGC
>CAEMYA010000462.1:1154293-1174776 GCA_903131615.1 Diplodus sargus
TGTGTGTGTGTGTGTGTGTGTGTGTGTGTGTGTGTGTGTGTGTGTGTGTGTGAGTGCGTGTGTGCGTGTGTGTATGTGCGGAGAATGACAAACAGCCCAACGCTCATGTTGACACTATCAATATAGCAGCAGGGTCCCTGTGATGAATACAAATTGCAAGTAAAGGTTAGCTAAGGACAGATACATGTACACACAAATCTGCACATAGACACGAGTGTCAACATGCGTGCTCAGATAAAAAAAAGGAAGAGGGCCGCAGCGTGAGGGCCAATTCAGATGAGGGATGTATACATGCATCACATCCCTGTGGGGAACACATGAAATATATGCGCACGACCATCCTGTACCTCTACATGCCATCCTACATGCATGAAATAATGGATCATGTTAACGCGAGGCCAGTTTATTACAATACAATACATACATTCAATGTTGATTTTTGAGGTGAAGACAACCTCAGTGGCAGATTATACACATAAAAATGTGCTGATTAGAAGACAAACAGCATGTTGAGGTGGAAGAAAAGACAAGAAAACATGGCCAGATCATCATGTTAGAGGGCGGCAGATCTTTCGGGCATCTATCGGGATTATCCACTTGGCTGAATGACAGTTTTTTTTTATTGCGATAAAATAAATTAATCGAAAATGTTGCTGCTTTGGCTCTTCGACAAACGTGAAACATGGCCTATCTGCTCCAGGATTTTAAACCAGCCCAACATGACGACCGATTTGGAAAACTTTCTCTCATATTACTGGATTTTAACTCCACAATGGTGAGTTTTGATGAGGAGCGGCAAGTCTCTCAAAATCCAACACTACCAGGATGCATTGCATGGCTGCTTACACACACAGTGAAGCGTGGAAATGGATCCGGCAGACACGTACCACGAGACGTCCACATAAAAAACATGTTCGACACCCTTGTGGGACATGGAATGATGCAGCATGCAATCTGCAAATTAACTAGTAAACATAGTAATCACAGAAATGTAGTATTTAAGTAAGTGCGATATTTTAATCCAGAATGGATGTATGAGGTAGTTCAAAATGGAAATACTCAAGTAAGGTACCCTTAAATTAAACTGATGGGGATCATCCTGTCCAGGACACAATCAAGACAATCGGTGGCCCAGGCTAAGCCCTTTCAAACTGTACTTGAGTAAAATGTACTTGATAATATCCGCTTTGACTGTGTTATCAGTTAGTTTGTGGTCATTTGATTAAACAACCTTTAAATGGGATGTGTGCCCTGCAAGCACTAAAACAATGAAGGTGTTAAAACTGGATTTTGACATAGGAAAGGGCCACAGAAACAGATAATAATATAGGACCAAGCTTATTTTATATTCTCCTCAATGCAATCCCTTTAACAAATGCACAAAATCCAACAAGGCTGGCACATAATGATTGTGCACGCCTTGTAAGGCAGCGAGCGCAATCATTTATCCAAATGGCAGGGGAACCTGACGCTGAACCTGCTCGCCGCCAGTGAGTCGCAAAAGGTTAAATAGTATGTAAATGATGATTTAACAGTAAATAACCAAAACGGTAACTTCCGTGTGGTCTGCTGAGTGTCTGAATGTGGCATAAAGATAAGAGCCATAAAAAGAGGAGAAAGAAGAAGCGATGATGAGAGGTGATAACAGTGAATCACAGCTCTGACTGGAGAGTATATAATCTGTTTTAAATCTATATCCTAGAGAGAGAGGGAGGGGGGAATGAGATGGAGGAGAAATTTACATCCTCACATCCCACTCTGGTTTGAGTCACAGAGAAAACGGCAACAACCTGGAACACGGCGACCAACCGAATTGATTTTCATATAAATTAAGACGGCGAAAGGCGGATGATGAATACCTAATAGGACTCGCGCTCAACGGTCTCGCTTTTGCTGCTGAAATTTCTTCCCATCTTATCTGTTCTCTCTGCCTCTCTGTGTAAGACACGCAATGAAGCCATTGTGCGTGTTGGACACTTTGCACGGTTGAGTGCTGCTCCACCTCAGGGGAAGACGAACTGTTTGGAAGATCCTGCCGCATGCATGCAAGATAGGATGCAAACTGGATTTAGGGATTCTGCTGCTGTTCCCAGTCTATAAAGAGCTGTCCTGTCCACGTCCTGATCTGAGAGCACTTTCTTTTGCTGACACTGTGACCTCTGACTCTTCCTGTTCCCTTGCGCTCCACTCTGGAGAGTTGGAGTCGGATTAGCCAGTAAAATCTTGCATTAAATGTTAAGAAGTGGTAAAACAACTAGCATTTTTCATTTTACGTTTAAAATCACTTGATTAAAACAAGACGTTATGACCTCAGTCGGTCTAAACTAGGTCAAAGAGAAGCAGAAACAAGGCTCAGGTGTAGCCCCTACTAGCCTTGTTTAGCCCAGTGCTTGGAACCACACTAAAGGTTAGTGCTGCCGGAGCCTTTCTGTGCTCTGTGGGGGAGACTGGATATAAAGCTGATTAAAAGAGAAGACGTAAATGACAAATTATCATGACGGAAAAGCAATGTATGTATCGCAGAGATGATAATGTCCCACAATCTGCAGCAACAACTTAATTAATCTGGATCGTATCTTTACTTGCTCTCTATCCTACATGCGAGCTGCACAATTAATCACATTAAAATTTCAATTTGGATTCATATCTCCATCTCATATGCAATCTCGGTGAAATGGTTCCCACCATATTCGCATTAGCAGGGGTATGTGATGCATGAAATCAAGAGCGTTTAATCACTCCTGAGTTACATCAACAAGTGAAAAGACAAGCTGTACACAAGGAAGCAGTGTGGACAGGGGACTCCGGTTTGAAGCAAAGACGTTCTTTTGTTCAGAGCTTTTTATAAAGCAAGATATGTATGACAATATACATAGCTGCTGCGTGACCTGATATTTCTGGGGATGATGAAGCCAACAAGGCTATGAAACTATAAACTGTGAAACAGTTTTCAGCCGACTGCTAGTTGACATTACATTGTTACTGGAGCCCTACGCGTTACATGAGCACACCAGAAAAGATCAGATTACAGAAGCACTATTTTTTATGAAAATTGTTTTCCTCTATCGTGAGAGATGATTGCAATCTCAAGTCTGAGAGAGAAAATCATTCTTATTTAATCCAGAGTCATGCGGCCCTAATGTGAGTCAGGGTGTGTGTAACTGTGGCCTGTAATGCCAAGCAGGCCTGAGTGAGCAGCTGATGAATCACCACGCAATTAATTATTGAGAGACCCCTCACCTGCCTCTGCTAGCATGTTAGCAAGCAACAGCGCACTCCAACATGAGACACACATGCAGTTTATCATTTTTGCTTAAAGGCACACACACACACAGACACACACACACCCTTTTTGGGGGGGGGGTCAGCATCTAAGCCGGATGCCTGATGAACCTCAGAGGGATTTGGGAGGAAGCAGCCATATTCCCAGCGCCCGCTATGACGCACAAACACGCACACACACAATGATCAACCACACATAAACAGAGATAACTACACTTACACAAACGCACCTTGGTGCTGCACCACAGTAACCACCAGTGATCAGCCAGACTCCCACAGCGCTGGCTTTGGAATCATTACTCAGGCCAGAGCCAAGCTTTTTCTCTTTCATTGATTAACACTACAACTCTTAAAAACAGAGGACATGCAATGACACAACGTGCATCCTGTAAATCCACCGGATGCAGACAGACAACCGTGCATCTGACCGTATCATGAGTAAAATCCTCCTCAGGCTTTCAGATTTGGAACACTTTTGCTTCATTCCAAACTGAATATTTTTACTTTTTACTTTTAGTTCACACTGCAGCTATCGTTATTTATCTGATGGAGATACAAAAGCACGGATGCTCGCAATTCTTTCACATCTTCGCGTGAAAAAGGAACACCGTTTCATTACCTGGCTACCGGCAGCGCTCTATGGGCTAACTTTTGCAACCCATGCTCGTACTCTTCCTGTCTGCACTGATAATAGAGGAACTGCGCTAAGTGCGACTTCTCTGCTTGACTTAAGTTACATTTTGGGCATCAAAATGTATGACTGTCATGCACAAATAAGCAGTAACAATGTAATGTCAACTAGCTAGATAAAACCTCCATTTGGAGGCCATGTAGCCTGAAAACTTCTCCCTGCCCCTCTATCCCAACAAGAATCGGGACCCCTACCACTTGTCTTGAACATGCCAAATGGAGGGGAAGGGCTAAGTGATTGGGGCAATTGGTGGCACTGGTGTCTGAACAACTGTTACCAAGCTACCTAACCATCAGCTACATTAAGGGATGACCATGTATGGTAGAAAGCTCACAAGCTCATTTTCTACACAAATTTGATGAGATGTTTGGCTGAAATGAATCACCAATCTTTCAAAAACAGCAAAGAAGGGAACGCTGTGATTGCTACTGATTTTTTGTCAAGTCTAATTGTAACAGTAAACTGTACTCACAGCAATAAATCTAAAATGGGGTGTTGGGAAATACATAAATCTCATATTTTGTTTCTAAATCAAACAAAGAATCTTCTGTCTCCAGCTGTATGACTGGATTTATTGGAAGGTTGTTGTACAGTGCAGTTGGTCTCCCAGACCTATTTCAATGCTAATCATTGACCGCGTGTTTAGAGCCACTCTGGGTCCATCCAGGGGATTGACTCTGGGAAGATCAGGCCGACTTAACGTCAGTCACCACATCCTGCTGTAACAGGACACGACCAGCCACAGGGCATATGCTAGTAAAATATTAGCTCGTCAGTTTTTCTGCTCTGCCCCTCAGTGTGCCAGTTAAGCAACTTTGCTCTTGAAGGGGAAAGTCACATGCAAATTGAAGCACACAAGGACATATTTACCTCAAAGACAAGAATACAATACAACAAACATCATTCATATGAGTAAACTGTGTTCTTTGAATCCGAGTGTGATTGTATCTTGTGTTTTTTCAATTTAGAAGTTCTGTGCAGGTCTGGAGGTCAAGACCTTGGGTGAAAATAGTCACAGCAGGTTCCTTACAGGGGCCGTAAAAGTTTGCATGTGCATCCAAGTTATGCCGCTCCACTATTCTACTCTGAACGTGTTGTCAACATCGAAGAAAAAAAAGCCCCAACAGTGGACGAATTCTGGGATGTAAAGCCACTGCATCAATTGCTTTCTATTCAAAATTAATCCAGACTTTTAACTGCAGCTCTGCACAGCCATTAAATCAACACTTAACTGGAGGGCTGTGATAAAGACAACACCAAGAAGAGAAAACAGCACCAACCTCGGAGAGTAATAAGATGTGAGTTGGAGGTTGAAATAGATTGGTAATTGAAAAACTTTGGGAATACTTTTCAAGAACACATTGTTCCAAGACATCAACAAATAACTCACTGCTTCCATGTTTGTCTCCTCTGGTGCCCCAAGATACATGTTGCTATATCAAGTAGACTAATCAAGATGAAACACATCTCTTAAGTGTTTAAAACGTTAATTGCTTCGCTGAAACGATGCCTCCAACGTACCAAATGGAAAAACCTAATAAAGCTTAAAGCCATTACTGTGCTGCTGGGTAGCCCTATAGAGCCTCATACTGTCAGTCAGCACTTTATCCTATAACCCCCGATGCCTCTATGTGTGTGCTCGCCCTCCCACACAACAGGCCCTCAGCTCTCGTCTTCGGCTATCACATGATCCTATCCAATTTCGGATCGGAAGTCACACGGTCCCCTACAGACCGCACTTGGTCTGATAGCTGTGCATGGTATATAAACCTCCCTTCTATATTTGGTCCTCTGGCAGACCGGCGCGTCACTGATGTAGACCAATAAATCCGATTTAAATTGGACGGTGACAGAGAAGAGTGAAGGATCCAGACAGCCAGGTAGACTGGCAGCCAGACAGACAGGTGTATAAATAACAAGGCTTTGAAGTTCCACCTGAGAGCGATGGATACAGGTGTTATTGGCAGGGACTGGGATTTGTACCGTGCCAGGGACAGACGGAAAGACAGACTCTCTTCGATATATTTCATCTCACTCCTTCTCCGTCCACTGATTTGAGCTTTTTGTCATAAAACCCCTCCGTCTTCTTTTAGCTTTTTATCAGTCATTCCTCGTTTTATCCCCATTCCTGTGTCATTATCTTCCTCTCGCTTTCTTTCCAGTCTGAGTCGTGATGTGCAGCACTGCAGTGCAATGTGTTCAGCTTGCAGCCTTGCAGTGACTCACCTGTCCCTTCTGTCACTGTGTGCTGGACACACAGGCTTGAGCTCATGAGCATCAATATAAAAATGCGCTAAAACACACACATTAAAGCTCGTTCTGCGGTTACATTGTTAGATGACAGGAGCATTAATATTTCAGGGCTGCATCTGATGCTGTTCTGTTGAGTGAATCACAGGGAGACTATAACAGATCGGCAATATTGCAACCTACAGTGAGCAGGTGAAAGTTCAGTGGGTCAAGGCATTTTGTCAGTAGATAGAACAAAGGGTGTGTTACTGCTGCACTTTTAGTATGCCAACAATACATTTTAAAAGTGCTTTTGGCACTGAGAGAATGCAAAACGAAATCAATTAGACAGCAGCATTTTGTCATTTTAAACATGACATTTTTGGAAATCAGGACCATTCCAGTTTCCAAAACTTGTCTGCAACAGCTTTAAAAAATTGTATTGATTCCATGTGCAATAAATCCACTGAAGACATAAACAGCGGCTTTTGAGCAGTATCGTGTGTCTTGTTTGGCCCTTCAGGGGCTCCATAGTGAACATGATTACGCCATCAGGGAAACCCACACAGTGTCTTGTGTTGTTCATGTCCCACGGTTAATGTATTTCTCTGAAAAAAGTCACTTTTCCTTCAGCATCCTCTCTTATGATTTAATAACCTTTCTATAAACTCTGAACTTTTTTGGACACATCTATATAATCAGAAATGAGATATACCTGTTTTTAACTGAAAAATGAGGATCCTGAGGATAACATTTAAATTCTTGTCTGTAACTTGCTAAGAAAAGGTCAGATGTCGACAGAAATTCATTTGGACGCCTCAAACGACAAAGTACGTCTTTTTTTGGAAACTTCTTGAGGTTCCGTCCAAGTTCACAATACAAAATACACATTTTGACCGGCGTTTTTTTCAAAATGCTCTGGTACATTCATCCATTCTTATGCAGAGCAAATGTGAAATGGGACTTTAAACTAAAGATTCTCCTGAATCAAATGGTGTATGGCACTTGACGCTGACTGCTTGAATAAAGGTGGAGAAAGAAATACAGGCAAGTCACAACTCAAAGTCACTGTGGGTTGAATGTAACATGAGCTGCCTCTAAAATACAGGAAGATGGAGACAGGAAGGATCAAGTTTGAATGAGAAAAAGACATGAAAGGGAGAAATTAGAGCAACTATGTGTACAGTATGTGCGAGAGTGAGCGGTAGAGGAAGGGACTGTATGACGGGGGGTGGGGGGGGGGGGCAGTCACATGTTAGGAGGAGGAGGAGGAAGCAGGGGGAGGAACTGCCTGTCACTCGTCTACGTCACGGTAACGCCCCCCTCCCTCCCTCCCTCCCTCCCTCCACTACGACTCACATGACTGCAGCAGCCCTGTTCTGTAACTCCAGTCACGAGGATAGAGTAGTTTTACAATAACCAGCCGGCAGGGGCGAGCGGCATAGAGACACACTGAAAGGGAGCGAGAGAGAGAGAGAGAAAGCCAGCAGCCGGCCCTAATAACCCTGAGTAAATATTAACATGCTAATGCTGCGTTTGTAGAAGAGATAACCTTATCAGGCTACACATGAAGAAAGAACTTAAGCAGTGATAAAATGTACAGTGGTTTTCCCCCCCCCGTTCCTCATGCACTCAAGTTGCGATCTATCTTTCTCCCTCTGTGTCACTCAAGGACTTTGCAGCAATCGGGCATTACAAGGAAATAGAACAGCGCGCATTTCACTCTGGGAATGAATCCATATTTCTCCTGTCGTTTACCTTTACGTAGATGTAGATGTTGTTTAAATCATCCTGCTGCACACTGTCTGACAGTATCATTTATATTCTATGTGAGCTCGTTGCAAGCTGTATAGCGTTTACGCTCAGCGCAATAGTCGTGACGAAGATTTGCATGGATGCATCATTCCATCAAATGGAAAATGTCGGCGTTATTTCACATTTGCAAGGGATTGACTGATGTGGGGTTTTCGGGGCCGATACAATCAAGGAGACCATAACTGATATGTGAGACAGATACACATTTGTGGTAATCTTGTTTGGGATAAAAACAGTGATGGAATGTAAGTGACTTTATTCAAGTACAGTTTACTTGAGTATTTCTGCTACCTTATACTCCCACTCCTCTAGGCTACATTTATTTAATAATTTAAGCAGATAGTTACGTTGCAGATTCATATAATTATTATTGTTTTACCTTTATTTATTATGGGGGGGGGGTCCTGATTTGTTGGCCACTGAGCACTGGAGCATCGGGGTAAAGGGCCCTGCTCAAGGGCACCTCAGTGAGAGGTAAAGAGGGTGGGGCACCCAGATTCATCCTGCCAGTCCGGGGTGTCGAACCGGTGACCCCTTCCTTCTCTAACCTTTGGGCTACCACTGCCCCCTGTTCAGTGTTGATTGGCTATCACTTGTGACATACGACCAATCAGATGTCATATATAACAGTGATGTGGGTGGGACGGATGTGGACGCTAGAAGGGATGCTACATCACAGCCTAGTTCCATTTCTAAAATGGATTTTATTCTTATTTGACACAAAAAAAACGCAGATACTGATATCTACAATCACAAAAGAAAAAAAGCAGAGTATCGGCCTCAAAGATTAGGCAAGCCAATAATTATCCCATCCCCGACTTTGGCATCAGATTTCCTCAGTAATCAACCTGACAACAGACACATTATGGGATTTTATGGGAGGTTATGATGGGAATATCACCACGAGGTATTTTGTGGCGATGACATGAGACATATTAATACCAAAATGTATAATAAGTGGGCAAACAATAAATTCCTTTATGTTTATTGAATGATGTCAAAGGACAACATGAATGCCACTGTCTTGATATATCATACTGTGGTATGACTAGAATGTATAGTCTGAGTGTGAGCTCGTTTATTATGGAATGTTTTTGAAGCATTTGGTGCATTTACTTCCTCTATGTGTGTGTGTGTGTGTGTGTGTGTGTGTGTGTGTCTGTGATGTGGAGGCACATGTCATGGCTGCACGATATAAATAGCCCACAGTCTCTCTGGATCCCACCACACACTGATTTAACCTGTTCAAGCTGTCAATCAGCTGTGACAGATGCCCCCCCCACACCACACACACACACACACACGCACCCTCCGATGACCGCGCAACCGGAGCCTTGACAATCACCACGACGCAATCTTACGTCACACTATGATGCAGTAACACCGGGATCCTGTATATGCGATGACGTACGGTGTGATGGTCTTACGTGCACGGTAATGATTACCGTGAGTGTTTCGGAAGCGCAGTCTGCAGCCAAGACGGAGACGGGGATTAGAATTAGAATTTTTTCACCAAATCCCGTTCGGAAATCCGCAATTTCCTTTTTTCTCCCATGTACGCAAGAAAATGCATGCCAAACCATAGAATGTAGGAGCTATTTCTAATAAACAATTCCTCCTGCACAGTTCGGCATGAATTTGACGTTCAAAGCATCACACCATTTCGATGAAATCTCAATTTCTATAATTGGTAAACACCACTCTCTACCGCCCTCCGCGGGGTACTTTGGTAGGAGATTAATCTGGGATTAACTGGAGAGCCAGTTCTTAAAGTTCCCATATTGTTTTAACAAGTGCTGCTTAGTTTGTTGGGCTAGTGCCGAATTCAATTAAAGATCATATCGGTTCATTAAAAATACATAATTCAGATTACGGTGATGCATGAACGCCCATGAGCAAGGAATCCTTGAATTGCAGAGGTTCCCTAATGCAGTTTGGCGTCTTGCGTTTTTGGAAATTCAGTGCGAAAATCCCTTCCCTGCCACCCAGCAGCAACGCCGAGGGTGAACAAACTACCATCCCATCGTAAATTCCGGCCAAGGATGCGATGTTTTCTATTTGCCAAATCAAACAACCGTGTGAACCAGACACACGTTTTGTAACCGCTGCCTGACGATTACGCAAACGATTATGAAAACGCAAAACTGCACCAACTTTCTGAGCTGACTGAAATGCGCCGTCTCCTTCACAATTATTTGCCTTGGCGGATTATCTGTCTGTTCAAGATTGAGCCATTAACATGATATTACAGGAATCGTCGGTGGGAGTTGCTCAACTTTGAAGCGCACCGAGCTTCAGCCTGCAGAGATCCCCGGGTAAGCTCACCGTGCTGTGGCAAGCAGCTTATACTGGAGTGGATAAATAACATTACACAGCACTGGTGTGTTGCAGAGCTTCCGCAAAACAGACTCTTTATTTAAACATCCGCTTCGATTCTACGAGAGAAATAAAGAAAACAATGACACCCAACCGGCCGGGTCATGCATCAACAAAAAAGGCATACAAGTGTGTCTTTTCTCTGCACAACTTTTAAAACCACGCAGTCCTGAAGCCGATGGATTACTATCATAATGTCACAATATCATAATAGTCCTCAGGGCCAAGTCCATGCGTTCAGAGGCGCACCACGTGTCCAAGTCTCCAGCGCTGAAATTAAAACTTCCCTCAAGATTGCGTCAAAAGTTTCCAAAGCGCCCCTCTGCATACCAAATAATCCTCCCGGAGCAGCAACACACCGGCTGCTCTCCGCTTCCAGCACCGACACTAACACATATTGTCGTTTTAATCCGTCAGATTCCCTCACTGCCCATGGCTGATGACATTTCCTCCAAAAAACACGTGAAAGCCAGACGTCAAGACATAGTAGACATTCCCACATACACACACACACACGCACGCAGACCGAGACACCGGGTCGCGCTGAGCCATGGAGATGCTGCTGACAAGCCGGGCGAGAGCCTCGCATCAACCGGGCATTGCGTGCGCCAACGCCGGCGACGTGCTCAGACGCCCCCCGGTTTGGATAGCCCATGGTTCCGTGTATCCGAAGAGGCCGGGGTCTTACCTGGCTGCCGGAGTTTTCTGTCAGGTAACTGAAGACAAAGGACGAGAGTTCCTCATCTAATAGTGGAGCGCAGTCCGCCATCTTCTAGTGAATGAGGAGCCGTGGAGTCAGAGAGCGGAGTATAGGAGGAGGAGGAGGAGCAGTGGGGGACGTCGCCTGCAGGGGGCGCATCTGTTTACACACAGAAACAAACCGGGACATAAAAAGACACGCGGTTCTCCAAAGGGGGGCCTGGGGACCTCCAGGGGTCAATACAGAGAGTCCTGGGGGTCTTATAGGGAAATGAGGATTAATTAAATTTCATTAGAAATGGATTAAAAGAAGATAGATAGATAGATAGATAGATAGATAGATAAAAATGATAATAAAAATGCCATTTAAGCTGCCTGATATGCTCTAATGTGCTTCAATGTCCAGAACAGAAATCTGAACTGGAATAATCACCTTGTATTTTATTTCCCCTGATCTGAAAGCAGACATGCTATGGAGGCAAAACAGCCCCAAAATCTTGAAACTGAGTGCTGTCCTGTCTCCCTTTAAATCAAGATTTTGCTTCTTTCCATTTTTGGTTGTTGTCTTATCCATGACATGTCCATCTGCCATGAAATAGAGCCCCGGTGTTGTTTACACCCATGTTAGGACTGTCGGATCGATGAAATCATCAAATTCAAGTTAGCCGGGCGCTAAAACCAGAAGTTAGTGAGCTCAGTCTCTGGTCTCTATTTTCATGCTCAGCAAGTCAAGCCTTTTTGGCCTCGGACACCTCTGAGCAGCTTTCATAGGAATGAACGGGGCTCTGCTCCAACGCTGTGTCCAGTTTTTAATGAAACGTCATTGACAGTGGCTCATAGTGCTGCCACTGGGACAGTCGGTCAGGTCATCAGGAGCACCAGGGGAATCCTACATTTCCATGTGTGTTCATTGGACTCTATTTCTACTTTCAGTGTGTCGCACAAACAAAGCACCCCAACCACCGACGGAGAAAAGCAGGCAAGCGAGAGTGGAAACATAAGTGTCACGTATTGCCTCCTGGTTATTATAAATCAAGAGAACCTGCTATTAAGCATCTCGTGAGACATTTGAGAGAAAAATCAGAGTAGAAGCCCTACTCACAGGTGTCTAGTCCTCTTTGCATCTGTAAATTTGATGGTAATAAAAACTTTGCTCTCTCGTTGGAAGCTGCTTTTATCCAGAGCTGCTTCAGTAATTATCACATAGTCAGCACTCACTTCATATGCTTGAACATTTCTGTTGAGCCACTCATGCCTTTGTTTTGAGGAGTCAGCTCAGACATGAGTGTTAGCTGTTGCCGGGCAACTGCATATCCAACTTCTGTCAATCATTTAGCCAGCAGAGTTGATGCCAGTACTGGCATTGAAAAAAGAAAATTAAAAAAAAAAAAATCTCACCTTCGTTTCAGTCACAACACCGATGTTGTTTTCTTAATCTTGTTGTGTTTGTTTTCTGTTGGAGCCGCAGGCCCACAGTCACAGCCACTACTGTAAAACCCTTATAGTAGTGGCTTATATTCTGGAAATGAGGCCTGAGAAAATGGTGCTGTGATTTACAGTGAACAGTTTATTCACAACTGGCTGCTCGCGGTGCTTCCATGAATGTCATAAAACCTGAAAGCAGATAAACGCATGTGTAAGTCGCTGCAGCAGTTGCAACATGTTTACATTGGATGTTTGGATTATTCTATTGCTGCCTGTCTGGTTTAAATAAAACATTTGATTTGCGCAGAAACATTTTGACTATAATAATAACTTTGTTTGGTGAGTTCCATGTCAGTGAGTCGTGCCGTTTGCAAGAAAACTGCTGCATTTGAGAGTAAGAGTGAGTGAGCATACAGTTGGTTGTACCATGTATAGATCAGGACAACATACTTGAAAATATCTGAATGTGGCCGTACAGTTTGGCATTTTCTTTATGTGGCACTATTAAAATAGTGTTAAAATAAATCCTAGAATATCGCAATATTACATCACACACACACACACACACACAGATTATTCCATGATGCAATCTAGACTTTCAACTTACTGTAAGAGTTTATGACAACTTAATGGCACTCTGTGCTGTCACGCTGCATTATGAGTATCCACTTTTGCAGCTATTCCCAGAGGCAGCTGGTATAAACCAAAAGGAGAGTCGAGCATTAGGACAAACCCACTAACAGAAACTGATCATTGCAAAGTTATCACTGCAATGCAGCACAGAGGTTCTCTGCCTGTATGTGTGTTAGCCAGGCAAAGGTTAACTGTCTGAGGCAGGTGATGTTCATAACAGCTCTGCAATGCCTTTAGAAGGCTGCCTGACAACGGTGACCTTAATGTGTGTGTGTGTGTGTGTGTGTGTGTGTGTGTGTGCCCTTGTACTTCTGTCTTTGTCTTGACCGATGCGTTATAAAACTTGAGAGGATAGTTTTTGGAACATGTTCTTCCCATCTTATTTCAATTTCTATTTTTTGTAGTTTCAATCATCAGTCCTCTCTGACAGCAATGTTGAAATGTAAAATAATGTAAAGTAATTTCCCAAACTAGTTGTTGAGCAATAACTGGGATGGTGTTCAATCATTATTATCGCATTTTTAGGTGCACTCAAGCTCAGTTTTACCTCCAAATAGACTTAAATATTTCTGGCTAAAGTTTGGACTTGCTTGCAACTAATTATGTTTCTTGCACTGTGAGACGTGATGGTGAAGCTTCCGATTTGCGCTAAGGCGGACATTTTTGTAGATGAAGGTCCTCGCAAGTATAGAAATACTAGTAATGTGAGTATGCTTTTGCATTTTGCATTTCTGTTGAAAGAGAGGAAGTGCTTATGAGAAACCAAGAGAGAAGAAAAAGGGAAATGTCTGTGCATATATTTATACTGTCTGTGTGTCTGTGTCATTTGATAATAGAGACTTCATCTTCCCCTTCTTCTTGATGACTGCGGTCATTAAAGATTTCCATTTTCAGGTATCAGTGTCTTTAATTTAAAAGCATCACTGTGGATCTGTTCTTGTTTCTACCTGTCACTCTGTTTCAGTCAAAAGGAACATAAAATGACTGCCACATGTAGAGTATAGCCTGATCATAAAGTATCTGAAACCACACCTAGATCTCCTAGTGAAAGATAAATATGCAATACAGGAAATAGTCCATCCCTTAGACTCCTAAACACTGCTGAAATAGCTATCGGATATGGATTTCTCAGTATTCCTGAATTCCAGAATTGAGGAGTCAAATGTTTTTCAATGCCCAGATTTTTCCAGCAGTTAAAGTGAAGTTTGACTGCACAAGATGCACAATGGTAAACAGCTGATCTTTGGATCATTACGTCGGAATCAAAGATACATGTTTTGCCATTTCTAACCAACATTTAAAAAATCATACAGCATGCGGCAGCACCAAATGCAGTACAGTTTCACTGCAGATTTAGTTTTGAGTAATGTCTTCTGGTGGCAACACATACTGTAAATCCAACCTCTGTTGTCAGTTATTTCTCAATCATTGCACAATTCACACCGTATCATATTATTTTTGTCTTGTACCTTCAAAATACTTTACTGTCGTGCCAACAGAAACAAGGACTCAGCATGATATTGGTGCTCAGTGAGTTAGGATCTCTGTTGCTTGAACATTTGACACATTGTTGGGACAATTTTTAACACGTTTTTTGTTTATTTTCCCACAAGTTCACCAACTTGATGAAAGTGCAACACCATTTCCATTTTCTGCTCATTTAAACTTCTACACCATGACATTTTAGAAGCATATTTTGTACTTTTACTCCACTACATTTATTTGACAACTTCAGCTACTAGTTATTTGCATTGTTGCATATTTTCTATCAGCAAGTGAAAATGGAACACTGATTCCGATACATACAAGTATATTTTAAATTTCCTACTAGAATGTCTGTACTTCATAGAACTGTAACCAAGCCTGGTCCGCACTATAGAGACATGCTGAGTTTGTTTTATCCTGTAATGTTCCACGAGAGTGTTTCCCGCCTGGAAAGTCACAGATAGCCTGTCTGTTGCATTAGACTAACATATAAACAACAAATCCCAGAACTAAACACAGTGTCCTGACAGGTCCCAACAGGTTCAAGTCAGATGTATAACATTCATGTTTGTTGCGCAAGTGTTAACTCATTTGTTTGCACAGCAGATCAAACCAGCAGAAACACAGCAACAAATGAGGCAAAGAAAATTGTGCAGTTGAGACTCAGAAAACCTCTCGAGGCCTATTGAAGAAACTTTACATACACACGAGTCAAGTAATCCACAAAGATAAGTTTAAAAAAAAGCAACCACAGGATTAAACAAAGCATAAGTTATGCAACATGAAACAGAAAAAAAAATACAATTGTGTAAAATTGTGTCTGGAACTGATATAGGCACATGTTGTACGAGTCATAAAGCAGTGTTACCATAATTCACTACCCCTCTCTGTTTGCATGCTGTCTGGTCGGTGGTGGACTCAGAAGAAGCGGCCAACATTACTGGAATGCCAACAAAGCCTTCCGAGTTGGGTTCCAGTGATGTCTCTTCTTATGTTACTTCATTTTATATTTACATTTCAGGCCTTCAGCCAGCCCTTTGGTCCAGAAAGACTGCCAGCAAGGTCAGCAGCGGAGTAACCTTTATAATGGTCAGTGCCACAGCATACTAGCAGGTTAAAGGTCAGAGGGGAGATGATGTATGATGTATGTATGTATGCTGATGAATGAAGACCTGACCTAACAGAACAAGAAGAGGAGTTAGCTTTTATATTATACATTCTGAACTAAGTTGTCTTTTAAAAATATTAACTCCTATGGGAAACATCTCCCGACCACAAACAACTCTGTGCTCTTTTTATATTTAGTTATCTCCATGTAAACACAATAAAAACTAAAAGAAGAAACAGAAGCAACACAAAACGTGCCACAGATCCGGGGAAAATGCCACGGGTGGCTTACAAAACCAATATCTCAACCCGAAAGAAAAGTCCAGTCAGGATGACAAACAGTCTATAAGCTGCAGGGAGGGAGGAAGCGTTAGTGGCTCAGTATATCACACTGAGCTGCAGCAAACCAACACTAACACTAAAAAACAATCCACATCTCTAAACTGTAAGCCGAGATGATGTGTGTCTTAGCAACATCCGGACCATCCAGGTTGACATTTCAATAACGTTTAGTCCTCGGGGCACGGTCAACTCATCCACACACAAGGCGGTGAGCGAGGCTGGTATGTGTCAGGTGGTCCAGAGGCAAGTACCGTATATCATCTAAGTGGACATTCCACTCATATTCCAGGTTACATCCTCAGCTTACCTCCCTGCTTTCATCCGTGCTCATCAACAAATAACTCTGCTGTGAACAGTGAGCTTCTGGAAGCCCACATGCAACACTTGGGATGACCTCCGATTACTTCAGGAGTAACTGGACATTCCAGTGTTCTCAGCCTCACTGTTATGTTGATTGAACAAAAAGAATAGTTTTGTCTAATTGTGTCTTGTTTTTGATTAAAGTACGTTATTACTTGTAATGTTGGCAAGGTACTTTTCTACAAATCCCATATATTTTGAATCTTTATGTTGTAACATTTCTTTTTGCTAATTTTTAAATGCAACGTTGTGGGCACAAATAATACTCAGATGGGGTTAGGAAAGATCATGTTATGCTTAAAATACCTAATTTGTCACCTCAAACATGGCTGGAAAATGTCCCAACGTCTTGTTAAAAACACCATGGTCTCACACTTAAATATTGAAAAGCAGGCTTGAACAGTGGTCTGTAGCTTCGTCAGCTTCTTCCTTTGCGTAACACCACCACAATCCCCTCCAGCTCCTGCCATGTAAACCAGGTCATGTGCATGCATTGTAGAAATGACACATATCAGTTTTAATGTTTGTTTGATTTGCAGAAATGTAAAAATGCCAACATTTTATTCTGCGGTATGACTGATCAATGTGTCTTTTAAAGAGATGCAGCAGGTCAAATTCATTCATCATTCCTACGATTACAAAGAGTTTGTCCCCTTTGAATCATGGGTGAACTCAGCCAGTACTTGCAAGGCTACATATTATTATGAGATACTGTTTCTTTCTTGCAAAGTAGAGTTTTCCACAGTGGGTCACTAGGGAAGCTCACTGAATGTCAAAATAAGAGGGAGTTCACCTTGTAAAGAGCACAAAAGTAATATCATGTAAATGCCATGGCACTATGGCCGAGTTCCCACTCAAAGTACACTTTTTGGTTGAAAACTGCATTTGAACTTTTGTATTTTGTTCCAGCTGGACAGGTTGGATATGGCTCAAACGTTATTGTTACAGCAGATCAATACAATACAATAAAATATTATTGGAAACCATCTGGAAGGCTTGTGCTGCTTCCAATCATTAAAAAAAAAAGCTGTCTTGATTGAGATGGAAAAGAGCTGTGACACTACAGAAAATATCTTGCAAAAAATAAAAATGAACCTCAACAACCTGGAGGCAGAGCTGCTGTGGTGTTACATTTTACCCTCACATTAACTGGAAGTGTTGCAGCCTGCTTACACCTTATAAATCTTACTGATGTTTGACATTTTGTGGCAAACAATACTTCTGTCTTGGTAACACTGCCAATAGGTTAGTTTTAAAGACACATCCACATACCTTTCTTTTGGAGTGAAGGACAACGTGGTGGTCGTGTCACTGGTTGAGCTGCAGAACGTGTTTACCCCTGCTCTTTTTCTATTACTATCATTGACAACGTAATCCTTGAGGCCATTTTTTGTTTTATTTTTGGACTCGTCCCCTCGTGTCTTGGCCTCTGCTGGTCTGCTGGTCCAGGCAGGTTGCCAGGTTTGTGCCTACTACACTAGAAGTCATCCATTCCTTTTTTCAAAAGCCAAACATAACTTCTCAATATCTACACGTCAAATCCTTTCAAGTCAACTCTCTCAAGTCTCAGGTTATGACTAAGTCAAAATCAAGTTGACGCTTTTATCCGTGTTAGTCAGGTAAGTTCTCCAGTCCTTAACTTTGCCACGTGAGTCTCACTCGAGTCTTGTCATGTGAATCGAGTCCCCCATTCCGGTAGTTACTATTGATTTAGAAGTCTTGTAAGCTTATGAAATATGATGCTATTCTTTGTAACCAGACCAAATTGATGAACTACAAGCAACACAAAAATTAAAAAAATAAAAAAGGTGTCAAATGGTAAGCAAACTCTACTCTCAAGAAGGATCACTTTGACTTTAACTACTGAGTACATTTGCTCTTTTTTTATGTTGTTTTATGTCATGAACAGTAAAAATGTAAATGCAAGGAAATTCATCCAGTGTTGCAAATATGTCATTACTTACAGTAAATCAAGGATTCAGGTAGGTAGGCTCCGAAGCTTGAAAAGGACAGACAGGCACAAAGTCTGTCACAAAGCCAAACAGTCAGCCAGCCAGACACACTAATGACAGTCAGCCATGCTACAACTGAGCCAGCAAAGCAGCTTCAGAGCGGAGCCAGTGAAACACATTTTACTGTGAAATAGGCTAATAAAATATGTGACGTGTGCAACAGTGTAACACTTATAGTATTAAACATTTCCATTAAGACATAATAAATCACAGTAAACAGTACTAATGACTCTACAGTCACAGCCATTTGTGGCACTGTAATCGAGCTTTGATTATTAGAAGGTGAACTGATGTGAATGACACCTCTGAGGGACAACGTCAGAAATGCAAATAGAGTCCAGATATGGACATTTGGGGGGAAGTTTTGGGTAGATATTCAAATCAGTTGAAGAATTATCAAGCAAAGGGCAGTTTCCTCTCATGATTATGTGTTGAGAACTTCCATTTTAAACAGTATTGATGCAGAAACCAACGGTAGCTGGCAGACTGCCTCTCCCTGTGTTATATTTTTAGCAATGGGGTCCTAAAAATTAATCACTTTACATTTTTCATCCTTAAAAGCATCTTTCAGACGACGTTACTGAATCAACAGCACTCTGATTTATGGCAGTGTTTAATTCAAGGCAGTGGGGATCATTGACATGTAACTGGGGAGTTTCATTTCTTGGTTGGCCAATCTGGTGAAAGGCTGCAGGAAAAATTATGTGCAGAATGAATCTGAGTGATACAGGTATTAATTCATGCTGTGCGCTGTGTTCGCTTGTCCTTACGCTTGTTCAGCCATTTCCTTACTCACAGATGCTTCGTCACTCAATCATTCTTTGGCTTGCTGGTTCCGCTCAGGCAGTCTCTCCACCAGCTGGCTGACCTTGACCTTTGCACTACTTAGCTCAGCATGTCGTGTGTGTCTGTCTACTCATATTCACGCATCCTCTGAATTGGAGCTATGTTGTGTATGTCTGGACCACGCTTTACTTAGATACTCATTACACCAATCAGATACATCATCAAAACCACTGACAGGTAGAGTGAATAACATGATTTTATTACAATGCAGTGCTCTACTGGGAGGCTTTCTCATTCAACCTGTATTTAAATCTTGAAATATCATTGAGGGCAAGCCCTCATTTTCAATTATGTCAAGAGCACAAATGAAAGAAAGCAGAATAGGTGCAAAACTGTGATAACACAAACAACGGACATAATCACACAGCATATAAGCAGAATGGATACGTAGAAATGATAACCTTGGGGCCTTGCATTCATGTGGATGCCACTTGACATGCACTCTGCCTCTGTGGTCCTTCACACATCAAAAAAGGAGACTACTTACTTACTTACTTTAACTGCTGAGGAGTCAATGAGGTATCTCCTTGACATTTGCTTGTTGATACGGATGTTTTTTCCAAAGCTGCATGGTGTATGAAGACGCATCGTGTTATACTGCCTGTAGGCAGCTGCCTGCAGGCTTCTCATGATTATATCCCTGATATCATTTACGAGATGATCTGGAGTGGAAGCCAGGTCCCCTCTTCCAAGTTACATCACAACCTAAGATGCTTATGAACAGTCTGGACATGAACTGACACTGTAAATAGTTTTCATCGGGTAAGTCCTCACACCATGACCTATCAAAGGCTGTTGCATTATTAATAACTCACTGTGTGATCGTTGGCATTTACATCAGCATGTCTGTCTGTGTTCACATCCTTGCAGCTGAAGTGATTTAAATGGTGAAGATGTGGACGCTGCTGCAGATGGATGGATGAGGCATCATACATAGACGCCTGGCATGAAAACAAACACAAAACAAAATGTGCAGCAGGATCTATTGTACGTCCATGGATCACTAACGTGTTTTTATTTAACTAACTAACTAACTAACTAACTAACAGTTAGTCAAATCAGATAAAAAGAAGTCTAGTTGTGTTGAAAACCCAAAAGTAATCAACATGATTTTAAGGATTGGATTGTAGTGTACTTTTGAAATCTTTGTTCTCCTGTATCCTTTTTTTTTTTTTTTTTTT
>CAEMYA010000462.1:1186293-1201403 GCA_903131615.1 Diplodus sargus
CTCAACAGGCCGTGCTTTGTATCTTATTACAGATGTGCTCCGTGTTGGCCTCAGTAATCTTGACCATTGTTATGTTCCCCAGTGCAAAATGTAGAAAACTAGTGAGGCACGCCGAGCTTTGTTTGTCGCTGTCTTGCAGGTTCGGCTTAATTATTACGCAGAAGATCCCATGTGATTGGTTCATCACACAGGAGCTTCGTGCAAGCTTTTCCTCAGACAATTATAGGAAATTAAAGAATGATGAAAAGAGAAAGAAATCGGGTTTGAGTAAGAAAAAAAAAAAAAAAAGTTTTGCTCCTCACAGGAAGCACACCCCTGTCTCACATGTGAAGTTTCTGGGAGTGACCCAGCCGTCTATTACAACCTCAATCCTTGTTCTTTGCTTCCTGGTACTTACACACTTATGTATGTAACTTAACTAATTATATTATCTAATTATAATATTAATGTACCCAATCTAACCAAAACCGTGATCATTTCCTGTCTGTATTAAACCAAACCTCTAATGTGAGGCTGTTTAGGCTCTTAAAGGAGGGGTGAGCGATTCTTGAGGAAGTGTGCAGGAGCTTTAAACATACAAGGAACGTGTGGAAAAAGTTCATGTTCAGTCATTATCTACACACACTCACACCAACAGAAAGTCAGGTTAAGTGTCATAGTCAATAAATACATTTCTGGAGCTTAACAACAAAACAGCGCTGTTGCATTCTCCAACAAATCCTGAGCGGCTGTGGTTGAGTTTTAAAATGCAAAAAACAACCGGGGGAAAAACATAAAATGGTCTTATATAGTCGCTGGACGGCCAAACGGAATTCGTTTAATAACATGAAATCTTCGCTGTGGCTACTTTTTTTTTTGTAATCCCCAGCTCCTACAGGATTTAATTCTTCAGTGTTTTTCTGCGATGTTCCAGAAATGTTTTGTTGAGTACGAAACTTCACCTGACTTTCCATCAGCATAGAGGTAAGAGGAGATAACAACAGAAATGTCATGTTTGCGTTAACTGTTACTCTAAGTTCGCTGTATGTTCACAGCTCCTGCACACTCATGGCGCAGCACAGCATGGGCCTGTACACTCTGCTGTTTGCTATGTGGCACCTGTTATCATTCTGACATGAGTCTGGTGACGTCATGTAACATTCAGCATAGCTTAGCCCATGTTTGCCCAATTAGCAAAAGTAATGGAAAAAACACCTCTGCTTGTTTGAAGTGGCACTACAAGCAATGATTTTCTAGACTAATCTGATTAGAAGCCTTGTCTACAAAATGTCTAAAATAGCGTAAAATAGTAGAAGTTGGGAGTCCAAAAAAAATGTGGTTTGTTGGGCTAGACAAAGATTAAGAAAATCAGGAAATTGATTGGATTGAATTTGGATTCATTTTCGTTTCAGCTCTCTTTCCTGGGCCTTTGACCCTTTTAAATCCCTTTAAGTTGCACACAGGAAAATCATTACAAATTCACCCTGCACTGCCAAACGCGCTCAAAACCACAGAGGAGGATTGTTTCTGGATGTTAAAGGGTTAGCAGACGTGGCCAATGAAGTTGATTCTGATTCTGACATTCATCAAGATAAAGATGGATGAGAGAGAGAGAGAGAGAGAGGCGGCTAAGCAATGTGATACAGAGGCGCTGAGTCCTGATTGGCTGAGAGCACCTCTTGTATCTGAGTGGAAGGAGCCGGGGCGAAGGAGAAAGAGCGAGAAAGAGAGAGAGAGAGTTGACACTGCCAGCCAACACGTGCTGCTCTGTCACATGACTCTCTCTCGCTCTCTCTCTCACTCTGTTTCCATGCTCGCTCGCTCGCTCTGCTGATGCTCTGGTCTTTCTCTTGCTCCGTCTGTTTCTTTCAATCTGCGCTCCGCTATCCTTCTTTGCTCTTTCTCTCTTTATCGCTTTCTCTTTCTGTGACCGCTCTCTATTACTCTCTTTCCATTCATCCATACCTCTCTTTTCTATCACTCCCATCCTTTATATTTCTCTCTCTGTGTCACTCGCTCTTTTCTCTTCATTGTTCTTTTCCTCTGTGTCTTTAGCTTGTCTTCCCTGTCTCTCTCTTCACTCTCTTTGTTTCTCTGTTTTTAATGGTCTGCCTCTAATTTATTGGACTTCATTAGCATTCTTCCTGCACTAACAAATGAAACAACAAAATCAAAGAAATGCTGTAATGAGAATGCAGGCGTTGTCTTGCAGCCAATGCAACCTTGAATCTCCAAACCACTCTTTTGTTGATGCAACTTTCAAATTCAAATTTAATCGACATCACACAAAGTTCGCAATACCTATCTTTGCTCTTAATTTTTCATCAGTTTTTCCATCCCTCACTTCCTCCCTTTTTCCCTTTCTCCTTCCCTGTTCATCTTTCTCTCCATTCCCCCCTCCCTCTCCTGCACTCTCAGTGTCACTCATCCAGGTTCAGCCCTTCAGTCTGGTTGGCAGCTCCGTTTGTTGAGCCTCTCCACTGTGGCCCTGCGCACGAACCAAGCGCTCCTCGCTGCCAGCCCACTTGCAGAGATGTAAACACACATTTAGTGTATACAGGCACACAGGCACACATGCACACACATCATACTGTGAAGACAGAAAGAGGGGAGGGTGCAAGAGGCCAACACTATTACCGTTTTAGCCAAATTTAGCGCGTACATCTGGGTACACCTGCTAAAAATAGCAGATTTACTCCTCTCCCATTTTTTTTCCCCGTGGTGTGCCTTGATCAACGTCACAAATGCCCCAGAAAAGAGAGAACAGTAGAAAGCAGAACACAGTGTACCTCGTGAGAATACATACAGAAGGAGGGAGACATCTTGCTTCTTTCTCATCTCTGTTGAGAGTCGCACATGCACAGTGCCGATCAGGCCGGTGGCATGGACCCGGTACTTCAGTCTCTCTGTCAAACTCACCGGGGGGACTGAACATTGTTTAACAGCTGCTCGAACTGAGAAAAATGGAACAGTATTCAAACGCCAGTGTCCAATGTCCTGACCCAGAAAAGGGCAGAAATCTAGTGTGTCCACTCAGGTGTCATGTTCCCATTGCAGCCATGGAGCTGGAGCCGTTACACAACCAACTGCAGGGAAATTCAAGGTGGGGAATCAATGCAGATTGTTCCCATTACCATCACAGACAAAAGCCAGATGTTAGTTGGGGTTTTTCTCGAAGTCTTGTTGTAGTGGGCATACTCATTCCTGGAGACTCGATGGACACAGGACCAAGAAAGAAAGATCCTGAGAAGAAAAGTTGTATAACTGATTAAATGATTTTGTTCTGATGCAAATCCAGTCCTCCAAGGTAAAAAAACAAACAAACACAGTAATTACACACTAATTAACCATCAACTATCCCAATTTTCTCTGCACAATAATTGTCACACACTGATGCTAAATGTTGGTGTAGAAATAAACAGAGTGGTGAATTGTACATTCAAGTCCCATTAAAAAACCCGAGAAAAGCGCAGGCTGAATGAGCTGCTTTACGTGTCTCTGCATGAAAAGCATATACCACACTGAAGTGATTCTATATAAGGTAAGCAGTAGGGCAAGGTCAAGGCATGGGCTCTATTTAAAGGATGACCAAATGTCCAACTTCAGAGCAGCACAGTGACCTAATGTCCCAGTCAGGGATCATTCTTAACCTCCGGAAAAACAAGATGGCAACATGATGATGCCGGTAAGCTTATAATTTTTTATTTTTTTTTTAACTATCATGGTTGAGGAGGGGAAAAGGAGGGACATGTGAGATGAAAAGAGACAGAAAAGAAGAGAGAAATGGGGCAAATGAGCCAGAAACCAACACTCAGAAAGGCACAAATTGGATTGAACCTCCAGCAGGGACAGAGCGGTGCAGCCGTGGACTGGAAAACACTCAGACATCCTTCTCTGTGAGGAAGAGTCGTCAGAGAGGGTGATTCTGAAATAAAATGTTTACAGGCTGTGACCTGGGACTAAAAAACACGACTTATTTTAATATTAACCGGTGTCTTGTATTAAAGTCAATACAAACCATGTAACAACAAAGATGGTGCAGGACTTCTCCCTCGCTCATAGATCGTTCCTCTTTTCAGCAGTTGTGGGCTCAATGCTGCCACTGGTGGAGGGACAATGAATAACTGTTATTTATTCACTCGCACCTGCACCAGTGGTTGTATACAGTAACCAGTAGGTGACTTGAAGAGGGACGAGGGGGGATGCCTTCCCTCTTGTTAGCTAAATGCTCATGAATAGGTGGACCACTGTCCATGTCCAGAGCCGAAAGCCATTGTATTCAGCATTGGACCACACTAAGGGGAAGAAGCCTCAAATTCTGTCTGTCTGTACAGACGGCCATTGAGATTGGGTACAACTTCCAGTTGTACTGTTTATCAGTCTCGTCTTGGATCTAAATCTATAGCAGGGGTGAGGATCTGCTCATACACATGTGATGTGAAATGTGGTAACATGTTTTGTCGAAATGTTGACATGATACATATGACACACAAATTTGAACATACTTGCGCTTTGCAGAAACATGAAATGGCATCATCTTTCTCTGGGGACTGGGCTGTGCTACAAAAACTCATTCTTCATTAAGTTGTTAGACCTTGTGATGATGTGTTTTCTATCTGAGGTGATGGATTGTATGTTCGACTCCTATGATAATCCTCCTACACTGTAAAAAGTGTAACATTCAGTTGTTCACTCAAACTAATTATTGCCATTTGAAACAAGATAAAATTATTGATTTGATGGTGAAACTCATTATTTTTGCATTTAGAGACACCAAGTTTGATTTGTACTGAACTAAATATACGTCCAAAGGATCCAAAACAAATTTTTTGATTTCTCTCAAATTATTATTTTTTCTGCATGACCTGCAGGTAATATTTTTAGTTTGAGTCAAATGAAGTATGCATGCGCATTGTACACTGAACAATTTGTACTGAACTAAATACGTCCAAAGGACCCAAAACAATGTTTTTGATTTGCCTCAATTTTTTTTTTTTCTTCATGACCTGCAGGTAATATTGAGTCAAATGTAAAGATTATGTGTCAGATTACATGTCAAGTCCCTTATGCTCTCTTTCAGCATGCTGGCCAAAACGCACCATTTGACATCGCGGATATCGTTTACTTAAGTAGCAAAACAGTTGCTGATAATTAAAGTTTTAGCGTTCTAGTCCAGGGTTACTCACATATTGACCAGACAATATCTGCCCTCTTTTAGATCAGGCAGTCGGCCTTCATTTGTTTTAGTGTTAAATATGTTGCATATGGTTCATATGTTAAAGATGAATAAATACATTTAAAGTGATCTGTTGGCCAAGTGTCTTGTAACGCCCCCTGTGGACTGTGGCGCAAAGACTCTTGGGTATTCTGTTGGAGTTGGTTTAATTATGGTTCGTAAATGTGTTTGTGAATAAGATGATGTGTAATACAGTTGTGGGTTAATTCACATCCTTGTTCTGAGGTTGAATTGTGTCAAGTTAACAAAGATGATAAAAAGTTGGTACCGTGAGTAAAGGGGTGTTTGCTGGGAGAGACTTCCCGTACTGTTACTCTGCTGAAGCATGTGGACATGATGGGTGGTTTTCAAATTACAGCAGCCATACTCGTAGTCCATACACTTCCAGTGGTGTAACTACTGTAATCACACTATAGAGTTTACCAGATGGAAAGTAAATGCTTATTCTCAAGTTGAGTTAACTATGATGAGAAAAACAGTTTGGTTAAATATAAATGAATCAAGTTCTAACAATGCAAAAAAATGAAATTAATTTGGTTAAAAGTGAATAAATTAGGTTGGTTCAATAACTAAAATGTTAAGAAAATAATTTGGATCAAGGCAAAGAATTTAGATCAAGTCAAGTGCAGTATTATTGTTTACATCAACTTAAAATAATCAGGTCATAAGAAGTTAATCAATTTAGATTCAATGAAGTCAAATATTTTAGATGTGATATCTGGACATCAATTTTTTTAGTTTCAGCTAGGTTATACTTTTTTCAGTGTATGATCTTTAATCAAAAGAAAAAAAACTTGTCAAGGGGTTTATGGCGGCCACAAAGGGGCGTCACAACTCACAAGCTTAATTTTCAGGGTCACAAAATGAAATAAAAAAAAGCTGAAAATCACAGGATTAATAGTTGCTGTGCAGAATAAATGCATAAGGGGGCAGCAAGGTTGGTTTTGTGTTTATACGAGAGAAGGAGCTCTAAGACGGCCCACACCTCTACTCAAATCAATCCATGACACCACTGAGGGCGTACTTTGCATGAATTATTTGGCCATTGATGCTGTTGTGTTAGACATGGAAGCACTCTGTCACAGACAAACTAAGAGTAAGGAACATCCTCTGAGATATTAGCTCTTCAGTCAACACAACACGCCCTGCGGCAGGTGGACAGCAGCGGTACTGATCCATATTCTGCTGTTTGCTTTGTCACGGCTGTCAGAGGCGGAGGGACGTGAGCCGAATCGGGCTGCTTGTCCCGAGCCTACGAGGAATATTGATTTGGAGTGTAAACGCATGCATAGACATATAAAACAGGCACAAAAAAGCTGGAGATGAGTGAAAAGTACGGACAGATTCATAGGTGATAGATGGACAGAGAGGCTGCAGGGGCATGTTGGAGAGGGTGATGTTTGTATTCAATGCTTCTCAGCTCAAAAACATTTAAATGGTAAATCATTTATAGAAAGATGAGCTCACTGAGAATCCAAATGCATTTCACCGTATTGACTTACTCACATCCCCTGATTACCAGCAGCTGTAAAAGCCACAAAATCATGCATTCTGCGTTCATCACCAGTCCTTTATTGAATGTACTTTAATACAAAGGAAGCCAGAGAGGACACAGACATGCATTATTGCCTTAAAGCCTGTAAATCCAGTTTAAAAAATTGGACTTGTTTCTTAGATAGACATTTTTCTAACCTTGAGGATCTTAGGGGGATTTTGGCTGATTTCTTTTTAAATTACTTACTTGCTTCCATTACTTATGCAGGGTTCTGGAGAGGTCCAAAGTGGAGTCCTCTTGTAAAAAAGTTGTCTCTTTAAACCAACTCTCATTAGCTCGTTACCAAGCTTTTTAAATCCAGGACCCAATTTTGAGTAAATCTATTGCCGCCCTGAGAACTCAAACTAGGTCTACGCTCATTAAAGCAGCCTCATTAAAACATCCTATCACTCTTATTACTTCCATTATAGCTCTTCTGTGGTTAGGTGGCCCATAGATTCTATCAGGCTCTGTGAGCGAGGCATGAACACTCGCAGAATTCGAGACTCAATTCAACATTAAGCTTAAAAACCTCTGATGTAATTATTGCTGACCAGATGTCCAAGCAGCCAAAATCCCATTGCAGCGGACGTTTTCTGTGAATCTACCTTCCCTCAGTTTACCTCATGTGACTGATCTGGAGAAATCTGATCTGCCGGAGAAAAGAAATAAGTAAGCGCTCATAAGTGACATGACTTACATTATGTGAGTGACGTACTTAAATCACATAGTAACATCACTTACCAGGAAGCAGTTATTTTAACCTCAAGTGTGATCTTTTCCTAAACCTAACCAAACTGCTTCAGTTATAGTCCAAAAGCAATAAAATGTCACAATATGTAAAGTGTTTGTCAGCAAGCTTTATTTTAAAAGTCTAATCAGATGTTGTTGCTAAGTTGACCTTGGAGCCGTCACATGCCAAATGGACAGTAGAGGAGTACGCAGAGCATCATAGTTTGAAGCTGCTGTATGTGACGAGTTGGGACTGTGATGGTGTTGCAGACATCCGGCTGTAGGAATAAGAAGAAAAACACATTTTCGACTTTTGGGGAACTTTCCAAAAATTATGAGTCAGAATTCAAATCAGTTCCACCCACGAAGAATGCAACAGATCCCATAAGTTCATCTGATTCTGTGTGACTCAGAGTCATGTTATGAAGTCTGGCTGGGATTCTTTACTGGGGACTCTCAGATTCATCACTTTGAGACTTTGTAATAACCTAAATTATTAGCTAAATATCATTTTTGCAAACATCATTATAGTTTTTACCATAAGTTATTATAAATAAATTATTCAGTTTGGTATTCGGCTGACCTCCTACCTCTGATGTGGGAGTGTGTGTGTGTGTGTGTGTGTGTGTGTGTGTGTGTGTGCGTGTGGGAGTGTGTGGGAGGAGGAGAGTGTATGTGTGTAACCTGGGCGTTACTGTGTTAGCTGAGAGTGTGTGAGTTCTTGCAAATTGTCTGCGTGAATACAGTACAAGGGCTGTGTGTGTGTGTGTGTGTGTGTGTGTGTGTGTGCGGTGCATTAAGAAAGTAAATTGTTGTCATTGTTTAAAAATGTCTTTTAGAGTATGAGAGGGAGAGAATGTGCAAACACTGACTCATCTGAATTCCTTGTGTGTGTGTGTGTGTGTGTGTGTGTGTGTGTTTGTGCGGCGTGTGTCTGTGTGTGTGTGTGTGTGTGTGTGTGTGTGTGTGTGCGTGCATGTGCGTGTGCGTGTGTGCGTGTCTCGTCGCCTGTGTTTGTGTGTGTGTCCAGTCGTCTGTGAGTGTGTGAGGCTGACTCAAAGCAGCGTGTGTGTACTCTGCGTTGGATGTGTCGCATTCTTGTCATTGATGTTTCAATGGGCCAGTGTCTGTTCAAGGCAACTTCTGCTCTTCAGCCTCTGACGAGGACTCGCACATGCACGCGCGTGCGCACACACACACACACACACACATGAAGGCAGAGGTTGGAGAATGAATGTGAGTCTTTTTGTGTGAGTTATTTTGCTGTTATGTTGAGTCTTGATTTAAGATGAACATTTGAAACATTTATTGGGAACGTGTGAGGAGGTTCAGTATCTAGTTTTGAGGACCTCAGCTTCAGTGCATGCTTTAACTAAATATCTAAATAACTTGAAATAACAGGTACATTAATCCAGAGTGGAATCACAGTGCTTTAGATCCCGGGTTATTTGGAGGTATTAGCAATTCAGCTAAAGTCTTTTCATCTCAGTTGCTATTACTTCACACCTCCACCTAACAGCCTGCTTCAACGTGGCAGAGCTGGCTGGCATTCACCTGTATGTCTCAATCACTGCATGTGTTTCTTCTGCTCAGTAACCTGCATGTTTAAGACGGAGGCAGTCGGGGTCATAGAAGCAGTCACTGTTCAATCAAATGAAGTGTTAACCAGCTAGAACTGTAAGTGACACTGTTGTGGCAGAAAATCAATTGAGCGTATAAAAACATGTCAGATGCAAAAATGTGACATTTGCTAATCTATAATCTTCCTCAGTGTCTAGTCAGCTTGGAGTTGGAGTCAAACTTGCAAAGCTGTAAAACTTTGGGACACTTCAAGGAAATGCCTTAAGCTTTAACCACAGGCTGACACTCCTGAGGCTCTTGCAACACTCAATATATACTTGATATTACTGTAAAAATGGGAGGAGCCGCCATTTACCAGCATGTTATAAAACTCACCAAACTGTACTTCTGACCATAAGAATGATGTTGTTGCAATAATGTTTTTGTTGAGATTTTATGATTGGAAATAAAACTTTAGGGCTTTGTAAGACGTCTTTCAGTCTCGATTCAACTGTCAGATAAGCAACGGTTTGAATGAACATTATCTGTTATTAAAAATGTATTTCATTAATTTTTTTTATTTTGGAATGTAGAGGAAAAGTTACAATGTAATCTTCGCTAAAAGTCATACAGAAATGCATGGCAGTATCCACAGCATCCTGTGCTGGATGATATTTCTGCTCAGACTCAGCCTGACTTTGCTGCAGCAGACCTGTTCATTGCACTGTGGAAGTACAGTAATATTCACTCAACAAGACTGTACTTTTCCAACAAGCAGTGCAGATTAGCTTCCAAAGAAGAAACTAATCTCAAAACCTGTAAATCATTACTCGAGCTTATACTAGCGTCCTCATTTTAACTCCTTGGAATTTCCTTTGGAGGCGATCCAGGGAGATTTGGAGTCACACCTAAAACTACCTGCCTGGTAGAACACAATAACTAAGCTGTGCCTCACCCTCAGCACACCTGGGAAGAGCTGAGACAGAAAAGCTCCAATGAGAGGGAAAATAGACATAAATCATAGTGGAAGACAAATACACATATAGTGGGGAAATACAGAAAGAGCAAGATTCAGGTGTTGAGGAAAGGGTATCCTGAATGGATGAAGGTAACATACAGAGAGCTCCGTGGCTCATTTCCATGGAGTGTGATTATTGACTGTAGATAATACAAAAGGAAATAATTCATTGCTCATTAATCAGGTTGCTTAATGCATGAATGAATGACATCCTGGAGTTGAAACAGGAATTCTAAATGGAGGAGATTAGAGATTCAGTAAGAGATTTCAGTACCTCTTAAAACTCTCAGAATGAGCATGTTTTTGATATGTGCTTATTTAGTTACTGCTCGCTGTCAGAGCGAGGGATTCTAACTAGGTTCATTTAACTCAAGTACTGTACGTAAATACAATTTTGGGGCAATTTTTCTTGAGTAGTTACATTTCCTGCTACTTTACACTTCCACTTCACTACATTTCAGTGGCAAGTATTGTACTTTTAACTCTACTACATTTACTTGATTACTTGAGTAACACTTTACTTTGCAGATTGCATGCTGCTTCAGTAACACATGTTTGAATTATTTTAATGGCAACTGGATAAAAAAAAAAAACTCTTCTTCTGATTACTTTAAGGCTCACTCAAGTACTACATGTAGTGGACACCATAGCATAACATAAGTCATATTTCAACTTGATATCTATCTAGTTTTACTTTGACGTTTGTCTCAGCACTACTTGGTGTTGGAAATGTGTTTTATTTGTGTGGAAGTGGTTTTAACAAGCTTTTAGCCAAGCTTGTCCCTGTTAAGTAGGTTAGGGTGACTGTGCTGCGTGACTATGTTGCTACATGGTTAGCATTCCTAGACGTGTGAGGCTGTTTATAGCCACACTTTATACGTTGTCTTAATCTCTCTTTAAGTACATTTTCTTCAGCATTCAACTGGAATCTGATGTTGCTGGTGTCTGTGAAAGATCAAAAGTCATGTCACCTCAGATGTTTCAGTGTAACACATCCCAACACTTTCAGTACAGGAAACACTGAGCATTGCGACATCAATTTAGAGGGAATGTATTACTTTGTCGGCAGTGCTGGAGGATGTTGTAGACCAATCAGAGCGCCTCACTGGAGCAGCTGGTTGTGCAGGGACTCTGGTGTGTTCTCAACATGAAAGTCTGGGCAACAACAAAACACCAGCACACAATGCCATGAGATACAGGAATAGAACATGACTCATGAGACTGAATACTTTACGCACACACACACACACACACACACAAAGCTCATAGCATTTAACATACTGCATATGCACACATGTATGTACACTGTAAATAAAACATCTGTGCGGTACATACACATACAGTGTTCACCTAGAGAAAAACATTAATATACAATCATACACAGAGACACCCCCCTTCATCAGTGTATGTGCGTGTGTGTGTGATGAGTGTGTTCATTTACCCTCCAACTCTCTCTCTCACTCGCTGTCTCACTTGTTCAGCAGCTCTCTCGCCCTCTCACTCCACTTCAAATGGGCTTCAGTGGCATTATTTCTTCATAACCGCTGCAAAAAGACACACACACTATCTTCTTTTCTTACTTGGCACTCGCCTGTGTGTGTGTGTGTGTGTGTGTGTGTGTGTGTGTGTGTGTGTGTGTGTGTGTGCGTGCGTGCGTGCGTTCGTGCGTGCGTGCCTCATGAATCCAGCAAAACATTTCAGAAATACTCTCTCTCTCCACGTGACTCGGGGATTATCTCTCTCAACCAAAATAAAGCTGCGAGAGAGAGAGGGAGAGAGAGAGAGAGCAGCAGAAAGAGAGGGAGGGAAGGAAATGGGAGGGAGAAGGCGAGAGAGGCAGAAAAACTATGAAGAGATGAGAGAGAGGGGGGAGAGAGGGAAAGGGAAATTTCAGGGAGATGGAGAGAGGGTGAGAGAGGTAGAGATAGAATTAGAGAGAGAGAGTAAGAAGATTTTGAGACACATAAAAATAAAATAGTAATGTTAATGCTTTAGTTACTTGCTAAACTATTAAATTTCTTGAATTGTGCAGCAGCGGCATCACAATGTGCAACATCATCCTGCACGGCGAGGTCCCTGCAGTCACTCTGCATTACATTACACACACACACACACACTCACACACACACACTCACACGTACGCACACACACGCACACACATGCACACACAGACATACACAGAGACACACCAAACCTCTGCCAGCCAATAGAAACAGATGTTGTTGGACAGTCACCAGTTCATCAGATTAATCTGAAAGAGGGCGAGGGAAAGAGGGATGAGGAGGAAGATGAGGTACAGAGAGGAGCAGAGAGTCATGATAAGATGAAGGAGAGAGAAAGAGAGAAGATGAAAACAGGGTGGTGGAAGAGTGGGAGTGATGGGAATGAGAAAGAGGAATGACATTTTTTAAGGGAGGAATGAGTAATAAGAAAGAGTCTAGACAAAGAGTCTTCCTCTTTATTTAATCTTGAAAATTCTCCTTTTACATATTCAAATAATGCTTGAAAACTCACGACTAGCTCCTCCACCTCACTGTTGTCATATATCGCTAAAATTCTAGCAACACAACGATACACACACGTCTTGTTCTATCTATATAAAGATGGGTTGACACTTGCGCCTGCACACTCTGTTTGTCTGACCTTCTGTTGGTAAGCGAGTACAAAGCAAGAGATACACAATGTCGCATTGGAAAAGCTGCAGCACCTTGTCTACACAGGAGGTGTAGCTTGAGCAGCACGTTGGCAGAGCAGTGCTCCATCTGTGTCCTCACAGGATGCATTTAGGTACAGTCCTGAGTGTAGGTCTCATGCATTTTGGAAATGTTCAGGGCCCAAAACACAAAATCACTGGAGTTACATGCATTAAAGAAAGATAGACTTGCAGTGTATGAATCCATGGCCTGTGCTGACAGCTGGATTGATTAAAACGGGAGCATGTCTGTAATTGTCTCCTGTGCAGATTTACAATAATGGAGTAAGCCACTAAAAAAAACATGATCAAACAACACCTTTCAAAAGTTTAACTTACAAGGTTTAAATCTTCCTTCATTAGTAATCTTACAACACTGTGATGTAGGGTGAAATTTGAGTTTAAGTCAGAAGATGGTCTCACAGCCAGGAAAGAAGCTACTCTGTAGTCTGGCGGTATGGCAGTGGATACTTCTGTATGTATGTGGCGGCATTCTTTTAGTATCCTTTGGGCTCTTTGCAGATATCTCACTTTACAGATGCCACTCATGCTCTGTAGATGGTACCAGTGATATTCTGGGTGGTTTAAAACACCTGCTGTCGAGCCCTCCTGTCCAAGGTTGTGCGAGAAACGTGCCAGTAAGGGGTTGTTTCCTTAGGAAATAGAGCCTTTTCTCTGCTTTTTCTTTACCAGGGTGTTGATGTGTGATGACGAAAACAGGTTCTCTGTGATTTTGACTCCCAGGAACCTAACAGACAGTTCACTTACTCCATCTCAGCTCCACTGATGTAGACAGGAGCCTTTTTTCTAAAATCAACAATCAGCTCCTTGGTTTTGCTGACATTGAGAAGTAGGTTGTCTCTGAGCACCAGTCTGCAAGATAGTAGATTTCTTCACGATGTCAACTCTTTTCGTTGTTTGTAAAGCAGCTGATGATGATGGTGTCATCTGCATGCTTCACTATGGAGTTGTCTTAATGTTTGGGAGTGCAGTCATGGGTGAACAGTGTGAACAGGAGGGGCTGAGCACACAGCCCTGGGGGACTCCGGTCTTTGAATGTCTGGAGAAGCATGTTCCAGCCTTGATGGACAGACTGGACATGCTTCAGTTTTAAGATAGCTGTTTTTATTTGGCTTGCAGAAGAGCAATAGAAAGCATCCTGACTGGAAACGTGCACAGCCTAGGACAGGAAGGCTCTACAGCGGGGGATTAAAACATCTTCTAGAGAGCATCAGTGATATCGGGAGGTGAGCTGTCTGCACAGAGCCCAAAGGATACTAAAAGACAGCAGCCACCCAGCTTCAGCCTGATCACCCTGCCGCCATCCGGGAAAAGATGCAGAAGTATCCGCGACCGTAACACCAGACTGCAGTGCAGATCCTTTCCTCAGGCTGTGAGGCTCATCAGGTCATCCTCAACACTCCAACATAAGAAACAGTTTTTCTTCTGTTGCATGAGTCTGTGTTAGAATCAATGCCAGAATCAAATGACTATATTTAGTAAAGGGATTGTATTTAAATCCTTAGATAAGTAGATGTAATATTAAGTTGCAATTTAATGTTGTGTGTGTGTGTGTTTGTGTGTCTGTGAGAGAGAGAGAAAGAGAGACAGAGAGAGTGTGTCTAGGTTGGCATTTGCAGGCAACACAGATGAAATGACATGATCTAATGACCCGAACACACACGCCATAATGAGGGGAGGAAAACAGATAAAGAAAGGGGACAGAGGCTCAAAGAGGGAGGGGAGAGGGGAGAGATAGAATGAAAGGAAAAGGGAGAGGGAAAAAGGAAGAGGGCGAGAGACTATTCCTAAGGCACCTGCCCCCCGCTCGTTCCAGTGAGAGAGAAATCTCCCATAATTACCTCTGAGCCCACAAGACCACACACACACTCACACACTCTCATGCACAGATATGCACACACACAAAAACCCACAGCAGGAGAGAAAGGGGAAATCCTCAAATAACCTCAGTAAATCCATCCAAAATGCTACAAGCTGACAGCTCAGGCACTCGCTCAAACAAACAAATACACATGTGCACACATGCACACACCACCAAATACACACACGTGGGAACGACCAGAAGATGCTGAGAGGGAAAAAAAACATGAAACTGGGTTAGAGAGAGAGAGAGGGAGAGCAGTGAAAAGCAGGAGAGACACAGAGAGAGAGAGCACGATAACATTAAATAGAGTAAAAAAAGAGAGACAGACACACATACAAAAAACGAAATTGAGAAGATGAAGGATTTTTCCTCCCATGCAGATCTGGAGAGATTAAACAGTCCACACACTGTGACAAGTGTGTGTGTGTGTGTGTGTGTGTGTGTGTGTGTATGTGTGTGTGTGTGTGTGTGTGT
>CAEMYA010000462.1:1203910-1217229 GCA_903131615.1 Diplodus sargus
GGGGGGGGGCTGGTTTTGGTCTCTCCAAAAATGGTTTGAAATGTTCCTGGTGTCCTTAAACATGTTGTGTTTCGAAATGCGAGAAGACTGCATTCTTATTGGCTTGTAATAATGTCAACATCATACCCTTCACCTCATCTTTAAATCTATAAATCTTTTGAAATCTCCAAGAAAAACTTTATATTAGCCACAGACCAGTTTTGTTTTGACCGACATCAACAAATGGTACCCCACATGAGGCGCTCATGCAAAGAAAAATAAACAATATTGAGACCAGAGAAAAACAAACAGGTCGACAATTTCCATTGTTGTTAGGTTTTAATATTTAATAGATTGTCAAACGTTTACGCCACCGATCTCAATAGTTGCATTAACAGGGACCTTAAAATTCCACTAATAATCAGAATAATCGGCAAGTAACTAACCACCTCAATCTGAAGAGACTGAATAGATCCGGTTCAATCCGAATGGATTTCGATCACACCAAGAGCGGTAGTGTAAACCTTTGATAATCCCATAAATAGGAAAACATGGTAAGGTATGAGGATGTGCCGAAGAATGCAACAAGTGTTCAAAGTGTAGGATGTTTACAGCAAACAGTTCACGACCACTGTGCTAGGTCGACACCTTCACAAGCAACCGAGAGTTAAGAGGTCAAGTGTCAGAGGCACAGCAACCCAAAAGCACCATGACAAATACATGTGAAGGAAGATGGAATGTGTGAATTCCCTGTGGCCCTGAAGTTTTACATCAATAAAGGTGGTTTGTGGTTGTACAGTTGCACTCATTGCACATCAACTAGCAGCATCAGCTTAGGATGTAATTCAAAGAAACATTAAGTCCAGGTCGTAAAAGTGCAATATAGTTGATGGATTTTAACTTGACCTTTCGTTGTTCTTGTGTGGCCTCGTTCATTAGCTCCTGTGTCCCTTTGTACCAGAGGGAGTGTGAAAACAAGGGTCAGTGAGTACACATGCGAGGGAGGAATGTAAAGTATACTTATGAAAAGCAGCAAGATAAGAATGCAAAGATATAGGCGGTGTCACTGGGACAACAACAAATCCTCACCTGGTGTACACTGTTGACTTCTTTGACACAATAAAACATGCACAGCCACAGTTTTTTCTGTCAGCGTTGTCTACTCGTCAGGGTGGGAAAGCCTGTGATGCATCATTTAGTCGCCCGCAGTACAATGCGTCCCTGAAAGCCAATATGATGAAATCATTTTGGGTGGTTGGCGGCTCCTTGCAGCAGGGTGAGCCAGGTTTCATCACAGGTTTTAAAGAGTGGCTCCCCTGAAGCTGTAGAGTTCAATCTTCCCACACCAGACTCATTTCTCTGCTAAGCTCGGAGATCAGAGAGAAAAGTCTGTCATATCCGCAGCAAACATTCATTTGTAACGGTTTATCAAGAAATCTATTTGTTTTGTCAGCCTAATCTCAAGAAAGCGTCGTGTCAATAGACCTAGAATGGATTGATATTGACAAAAATAAAGTGATATTTTACTAGAGTCTAGTAAAAGGAAAAGGTCTAACGAGGCCAATATATCACCTTGCTTCCTCCTGGAATAATGAAATTGCGTTGACATTCATCGTAAGACTGTGGAGGTGTTCTAACATCAATTTATAGAAATTCTTTGGAGATTTTTCTCATAAAAGCGACAGAAAGTGACTTTTAGAATCCAGACGTGAGAGCAGCTGATGAAATAATTACTAACTCCAGCACAAGCGGAGAAACTGGAAACTGCCAACCCGAAACTTTTACTGGGAAGTATCACTTGTCAGAAGCATCCGTTTGATGCATGCATCTCTCCGGGAGCCTGTTGGCTGTTACACAAGATCTACGTCATTTGAGTTCTATCTCTCTGTTTTTAATTTTACGTTTTTGCCACACTTACCGATAATTACATTGACCGCGTTTTTGTCAAAGTATTTTTATATACATTATGTACCACATTATCATCAGGAATGTCAGTCATATTAAAGTTGTTTCAAACCTTGTTTGGTGTAAAACCAGAAACATCTAAGGGCAACCCAGCCCTGCAGTCACTGATCTAACAACTTGAGGGAGAATGTGTATTTTCAGAGCATTGGGAGTGTGTATTCATGATAACTGGCTGTCGGGCAAATGGGCTTTTGGTCCAGTGGTTTCAGAAGAATGGGCCGTTGGAGCTATGGGCAGTCCCTTGTGTGTCTGATAACCCTTCAAACTGAAATCTTCTCATCGATGTGCCCCAGTAAGTGATGTGAAACCATTTGAGACGGTTATTGTGATAAAGCTTTCCAAAATGAAGTTGACCCGACTTTAAATGACTCTGACCTGTAGCCCCATTAACAATACAGATGGTGAGTTTGCGCAACGGGGCATATTTAAGTCTAACCTCAATCTCCATGTTAAAGCTACCGTGTTTTTCTCAGCAAAATCTGACAGCAACGCATTTACTCTGCCCAATCAGCCTCCTAATTACATATCATGCTGGTGATGACATTTAGGCCTGTGTGTGGTTCAGCCCTTGAAAAGGCCACAGTGTCACCTCAGAAATGTTAAGCAAAGTTAGTTTTTGTCATCACATCCCCTGATTACACTATCAGAAGTCTGAGAGCGCCTCCAGCCGAAACCTTGGCCTCTGATAAGATATCGACC
Organism: Diplodus sargus; assembly: GCA_903131615.1. NCBI lineage: Eukaryota > Metazoa > Chordata > Actinopteri > Spariformes > Sparidae > Diplodus > Diplodus sargus. Next base: position 1,206,554 of record CAEMYA010000462.1, read on the forward strand.
TCTCCTCTTACTGAAAGGGGATTTACGGCTGGCTAAAGAAGTGCTCTTGAGCAAGGCATTTAACATAACAAGTCCCAGTGAAGCTGACACCTCCCATTGGCTGAGGATAAAGAGCTCTGCGCATGCTAGAAAAGGACAAAAAAATGTTGGAGTTGCATATCTAATATAATAGCGAAAGAGTCAATGAATCTCATGCTTTCTTACACTCTAGTTTCATTTTGTTATCAAGATCTTGAGCTGAACTAAACGGCCTGATACAAGCGCCGCTATTTTAGTGAATTTCAATGAAGCATCACAAATAATTGGATCAAGGTAGGCTGTTCCAGTCTGGGCCTGTTGCTGCTAACAGGAGATAAAACCCTAACGTTTGTGCTGTTAAGTGATAAGTCGTTTGCCTTCTGGTCCAGCTGCTAAAAGTCACCAGAATTAAGATTATTTGAATTGGAATCTTACTGGGTTTCACTGGACAGGACTGCCAAGTGGGAACATAATAATAATCATTTTTTAAACATGACCACGAACCACAAGCAAATGGAAAATGATGTGGTGTGCCCTGAGTGACAGTGTGTTAATTTATAATTAACCTTTTAGTGCAGAGAAGAAACTTTCACAAAGTTAAAACATTTTCTTCCTCCAGCTCTCTCTGCAGAGATTACAATGTGTTGCCAACATTTTTACATCCAAATGACTCATTTTCGACGTTTCTTCTCCCTCTCAGCAAGAATTCAGTCGTTGGGTCGTTGGTATGAGGATGTGTTGTTTAATGTCTTACTCACGTCACGTTTGGCCATGTTTGCCAACTTCCTACCTAACTTTCTGACCTATCATCTGGTGTTCCCCCCACAAATATAGTGACAGACTTCCAAATGAAACGCTGTGTTACCCTGAACATTGCTGAAAACATTAGGGTAATGTAAGTACACAAGTGAGCCAAATACATAACCAGGGCCGAGGCATTGTGGGGCATTTTGATTCAGAAGTGCTACATAGTATGTCTTCAATAGAGCATGTAAAGCCATAAAACATTACAAGCACTTGAATTGATTTATGAATATTATCATTCGCCAGCTTCAAACCAGAGGACCTTCAGCTGCCTAAAGGAAATTACAACAGATAACACACAGCTAAAGGAGAGAGAGTCATGTGTTTTATTGATTTGTGAACCTCTGGTGAATTTACATTAACCTCATCAAGGACTATAAAACCACTCTAACCAAAACTGAAAGTACACAAGGTTTAAAACCCCTAAATCAACATGATACAACACACGCACACACACACACACACACACACACACACACTGTGTCTTATTCATTCAAGAACAGAGGATAACACAAAGAAAGGTGAATCCAGTCAATAAAAAGAAGGATCGGAGGTCATGAAAAAGGAGGGGAAGAAAGAGTGTGGAAGATGAAGATGCATGGGAGGAAGGAGGAGGAGGAGAAGAAAGGGCACAACTGGGGAGGAGGCAAGAAAGGAAGGTGAAATGGATGAAGAAGATGGAAGAGGAGTGGGGGGTTGGAGATAGAGCATTTAAGAGGAGAGGCAGACGAACAAAGGGATGTTCAAGTAAAAGGGGTAAAGACGGGGTGACGGGAGGTAAAATGGAGATAAACAGAAGTGGAGGAAGGACAAGTTGGAGGTGATGTCGATGGGAGAGGAAGAGGGAGCTCCCTCTCTCTCTCATAAGGCTCTAATCTCTCTCTGGGTGGAGAGGATCAGAGGTCAATCAGAGGACTCATGGTGAACGGTGGGAAAAGGATCTGTCAGCACACACACACACACACACACACACACATATGGATGTACAGTGCACACTTGCTATTCACTCCACGTCAGCCAGGTATATCCATACATGTTGTTACAACCCCCACCCACACGCACACACACACATGCTGTTACAATACCAAGGAAACACGGGGATTCTTCATGAAAGTCTGCATTGTAAAAAGGTATTGGAGGAAGATTTCAGCCAAAAATTGAAACAAACAACTTGCAGCAAGTCCATACAGCTTGTCTAACTGTAACCCTAACCCAGCCGAATCAATCCTAATCCAAACGTTAGCAAGCACCCAATAGCGCGAACTTCAGACAGGTTGCGTGCTAATGCTTTTAGCAGCTACAGTGAAGATCTCAGCTTTAAATAGGGTGTAAAAAACACCTTTTCAAATCGCAGGGCTTCTGGAGACTTGAATTACTTTTGTTTTATCGTGAAGCTAAAGAGAAAAAAAAGAAAATTGTCATTATTACCATCAGCATGATAATAATAAGGGTTTACATAATAATAAGTGAGTACATTTTAACTTTTGGGTGAACCTATTCTGTAATATTAAAACAATTGAAAAGTTACTGTTTTTAAGGATATACGGAAAGAAAAGCACAATTCTGCAGCTTCTTATAAATGTTGCATCACTATTTTCCTTTTTAAAAACAAAAAATATTTTCCATTCTCCCACTGAAGTATTGCGTGTTCTTCAGGGAAGACTCACAAACATTCGATGTGTTTGAAAATGAAACCTGGATTAAAAAATGATGCTGGATCTGAGAAAAGAGCTGGTGAATATGCTCCTTTAATTCTTTAATTCATTATTTTTGTGGCTGTCACTAAAAGATAAAGAAAGTTGACTACATTAATAATATCTGCTATTCTCCAGTGTCCATCCAATATATGGTTGTTTCTGTAGATGCACACACACATAATGTATAAATGCAGTTATGCATATGCTCATGCACATGCTCTCTCTCTCTCTCTTTCTCTCTCCCCGTGTCTCTCCCCCACTCACACACACACACACACACACACGCACTGCAGTGTGTCCCCTCTCTCATGTGACTCAAGGACAAGTATCAGTGGCCGAAGGTCAGCTGGTTCCACATGAGTGACCGGCATTCCAGTGGTGTCACACTCAGCTATGTGTGCCTGTGCCTGTGTGTGTGTGTGTGTGTGTGTGTGTGTGTGTGTGTGTGTGTGTGTCAGGGTTGGTTGACCTCTAGGACACATTAGCATTCTAACACAGCAGGATCATGACTGTGACTTTGAAGGGATCTCTCTCTCTCTTTCTCTCTCTCTCTTTCTCTCTCTCTCTCTCTCTCTCTCTCTCTCTCTCTCTCTCTCTCTCTCTCTCCCCCTCTGTGGTTACTGTACTACTGACGGTGTGTGTGTACGTATATACCTATGTGTATATGTAGCATCGTGACTGTGCGTGTGTGTGTGTTGGCTTGGACCCTGTGGCCTGTCGCAAGTTCCCATTAGCGCCGCTATTGATCAGTGGTTGGCATTACACGTGACTGTGCGTGTGTTTGTGTGTGTGTTTATTTGTGTGTGTGTACCTGACAGTGAGCGTTAGTACGTGGTGTGTGTGTGTAGATGTAGCTGATTGAGGGCCTGCTTAGGTTTCATTGTCCATTGGTATGCATGTTGGATGAAGGTTGTGTGTGTGTGTGTGTGTGTGTGTGTGTGCGTGCGTACGTGTGTGTGTGTGTGTGTGCGTGCGTGCGTGCGTGCGTGCGTGCGTGCGTGCGTGTGTGTGTGTGTGTGTGTGTGTGAAAGGTGATGATAATAAGCCTCCATCTAATTCTGCTGGTTCCAAGGCCATCTCAAGGCCACATCACCTTCCTCTGAGTGTTTTCTTCTGGATCGATGCTCTCACACAGAGGAGAGCGGAGGAGCTGTGGTCACAGTAACAGAGGAGAGCTCAGCTTAGCTCAGCTTTCCTTAATGTAGTTCACTGATATTTTACGTAAAAGAAAACCCCAAAATGCTATTATATGTGTGGAATAAAGGTCTCGAAATCCATTAATAAAGAAAATGGACCTTTGAGTTGTGAACAAACAGAGCAGTGAAGTGAAACAGTGGTCTAGAAAGGACCTTGACACAGTTCAAATTACATTTAGCTTTGTAGGCTGCGTTTCCCTGCACCTTGCTGCACCAATACAGGGAGGATTTACGGCACTCTGATATGAAACATGACTGGCTGTTAAGCTAACTCGATGTTAATGTTAAAGGGTAAATCCACCAATTTTACACATAACTGTCTCAGAGAGGGGAGGGTCGGAGTGGGGTTCTCCCCGGGTATTCTGGCTTCCTCCCACCATCCAAAGACATGAAAAAGTTTAGTTAATGGGTTCTAAATTGTGTGATTGTGAATGTGAATGGTTGTTACTGACTTATCAACGGTGTACGCCTCCGCCGCCCAATGTCATGTCATAATCAGCTCCAGCCCCCTGTGACCCTGAAAAGGATAAGTGGTTTCAGCTGATGGATGGAATAACCAATTTTTTGCTCCTGGATGTAATCTGATAAATAGCTTCGAGTGGTGTGCCCAGTGGCTAAGTTGCATTGTGGGTAATGTAGGCACCAGGTTCTGAAAAGGTGATATCTCTGGATCAGCTGTATTGATTTTGATCAATTGTTTTTAAACTGTCCATAATGATTCCAACAGTGTTAAGTGCAATGCTAGGTCAGTGGACTGTTTTTCAAAACCTACATTACCCACAATGCAACTTAGCCACCGAGTGACCCCCTGAGTGAAGGCAGTTTATGAGATTACATGCGGCATCCTCTGGAGCCACAAAAGGCTTTATACTACACATAATCAGTAGTACTCTCCAAAGCCTGCAAACTCACATTAATGTGTTAAGTTGGTGGAGTTACAATTTATCAATTTTGTGGAGCCAGGGAGTATTGCAAAGGATTTCTTAGCACTGCAAGAACTCTTAAACATTTTATAAAAATAGCGTATCACTTTGTATATTTTGATAGACAAAGATCCATGTGCATATTAAACATGTCTAATCATTTCCATTGGAAAGGAAGCTAAGATACAAGATATATCCATCTAATCTGAGAGGAAAATACCTCAGCACTGGTGAAATCATCTGTCCACGCAATTAAATGAAATGCTTAGAATTTCAAGGTTTGAAATAAGTGGAAGATGCTGTTTTTCAGATCAAGTCACTTGACATCAGACTTGTTACAGCACAGGAATGAATGAAATAGACTGAAGACTGATGTAAGCAAATCATTTCAGATTCTTTTTTTCATTTCATTTTTTTAGAGGGTTTTTTTGCAGTGGAAAAGAATGATGTGTTTCTTCACTCTATCTAATGTAGCCTGTTTTGGCAGAAGTGATAGATTCACGGACCAAACTAAGCATCAAAGCCAAACAGGTAACTTTCCCAACCTCTGACAGACAAAATAGCACAGTGTAAGCATTTGCAATCTTGACAGGCACAGAACTTTTTGCAGCGACCAAACTCAAAGGATTGTGTCTTAGTGGCCGCTGAGTGCTTCTAGTTCAGTTAAGTCAATCCTTCAGTTTGATTTATTCTGGTTGAGTGTAAGGGGGCCGTCAGTGGCTGCTGGCTGACTATCAGTTCTGACCTTATTCTAACCTTAGATTAGTTCAGTTGATCATTTCTAGTTTGTTGGTTGTGTGAAGCCCATGTGGTGCATATGCCTTGAGAAAAAATTTTGAGAAGTTATTATGTTTGCGCAGCCATAATGTGTAATGAATACAAATGATTCTGATTCTAACTCAGCTGTAATGTTCACGGTGATTAAGCATAGTGTTACGCAAACTGTCCTCATGGTGTGAGTCCTCCAACAGCATGGCCTGACTCATGAAACCACCACTGACCTCCCTCCACCTTCCAAACAGTAGAAACACCTCTGTTTACTCCCCGTTGACCTTTCACTGCTCTCGGTGCAGACGCATCACATGTAATTTCATGAGAACTGATGCAAGGGTTCTTGTTTTTACCACATCGTGCCTAACAAGGGTCAGTTGGAGGCTACTGCTGCCCTCTAAGCCTGATGAGTTCATATTCATACCCACCCACAGCCAGGAGGGGCTTCACTGATGGGGAAAATAATGATGAGAATATTCCATGCGTAATTTTGGAGGGCAGGACATGGAGAACAGGTTCCATTCCCCCCGCTCTTTCTGTTCATTTCTTCTACATTTCTCCTAATTTCAGAGAGGTGAGTCTAAAGAGCATGAAGATGACCACTTATCATGAAATAGATCTCATTTTTATCAGGAGAGAAAGGGGTATGGAGAAAAATGTCAATGTGTGTAAGGATTCATAATGTAGTTCATTCTGTGTGAGATGAAAGCAGGTAGAGCCACAGATTAATGTGTGATACTGTGGGTATAAATTCTGGATTTTAGTCTTAAGAGGAGGATTGTTTCGATTCATCAAAATGAAACTCATTTTCAAGTTCTCCTATTTAATGTGGAAGTGAAAGGGTGACAGCGGTCAGTCCTCTAACCTCTAGCGGTGTCTAGCCATGCAGAGATGCTTTTGGTTTCATTTGGTTTGATAACTTTCTCCACACCAATACAATGGAGCAGAATGGAATTACATTGTTGTGCCTATAGCTGCAGCACAAAGCCCCCCTGTAAACATACCACCTTTTATTTGATTGCACATTTTTTCACTTCAGTTGTTCCCAGTGAGGAGTGAGTGAGTGAGAAAAGAGCGATAGCGACGTCACCAGCGCCTTTCTGAAAAGTTCAGAGGTTTTCTACCAGAAACACTCGGGGTGGCTGCCCAAAATGTCAACCTCACGGTGGCCTTACAGTGAAAGTATTTGGACAAACACAACCGTCAGTATTCATCCTCTGGGAAACGTGCATGTACGTACAACATTTTGTGCAGAACCCGGTAGATGTATGTAGATTGATTTCACTGGATAACTGTAAAATCTTGACTGGTGTTACAAGATAAAAGTCAGTTGACCAGCAAAGTCTTTGTCACACATCACATGTGGCTTTCAAATATGAATCCATCCATCATCATTATCCCTCTAACACCCGTCAAAATATTTCACCGAAAATTACAAATGTCAAGTGGCTGTTGGTGCTGAGGGAAAAGTCAGTGGGTCAACAAAGTCGGCAGAATTCATCTTCTGGGGATCTTAAATGTCTGTATGAAATGTAACGGCAATCCAAGCAGCCTACAGACCTCACTGGTAACAGTTTTTTATTGGAAATACTGTCTGCTAAATCCCCAGAGAAAGCACTGTGCTCTTAAAATTATCCTTAATAATGGGGAAAGGCTTTTTGCTGATGTGCTTTTTAAGTGTTATCACTTTAATCTCCATTGTATCTATTGTATTGTAAAACTATCTCCACTTGGGGTAATTGAGAACTGTTTTGTTTGTAAGTCACTCAGAATATGTCCGAAAGCTCAAAGATCGATCCGCGTCTCTTAAATGCTGCAGCGATATTCTGCTGATATGATTTGCGGCGGAGATGCTGTGTGTCAGCGTGAGCATAAATCATTTGCAAATCCACTGACATGAGGAAGTTGTCATGTCAGCCCGGTAGTTTTCCTCTCCACCTCCTCCTCCACGCTCACGCTCAGTGTATCGCTCCCATACAACTCTATTATGACAGCTGGCTTAGAGGAATTCAAAACAAGAACGCCTCCAGTCTTCCCCATGGGCAATCTCCATAACACACACAGTCAGACCTGCACAGACACTCAGACATGCATGTGATGGTCACACAGACGTGCAAAATAATTGACACACACACACACACACGCTGCAGCCCCCACCGCTTGTGTTTTCATAACGTGGTGTAAAGGTTAAGTCTGGCTATGCTTGTTTAACGTGCACACACACTCACACACACCGCCGCTGAAGTGGAGAAAAACAAAAAGTTCTAACGCTTCCTATAACCCCTGGCAGGTGTAGGGGAGGGGTCGGGGGTGGATGTATGGATATAGGGGCCGATAGGCTGCACATGAGGCTCCAGCCCTCAGGCGAAGGGGCAGTTAGAGGGGCGGGGAAAAGTCGAGGGTTTGAAAGTTTAAGGGCCTCTCAGAAATACTTACAAAAAAAAACATCTTTACCTGTATCTCAAGTGATATACGGCCATGCGGATCATTTTAGTTTTACTGGTGAAGATCATCTGTCTTCTGCCATCAGATACTATAGAAGTGACGGGAATTTGAGGTGCTTAAAGCATTAAAAAGTTTTATCATATTTGCGTCACATGATTCACATATCTGAGTAATCTGTCCATTTTTCTTTCATAGACAGAAAATTGTTCCACATGACAAAAGTTGAATGGTTATACCGGCTGTATTCTTGTTTTTGTTTTCTTTCAGTCCATATTCTGTTCCTTTGTTTAATGACTTCATCTCTTCTCTCCTTGTTTCTGTCTCTAACAGCATGTGTTGAGATAGCTGGAGTCACTTCAGAGGACAGCCTGAAGCCAGCTCCCAGGTGACACCACACACACACACACACACACACACACACACACACATACACACACGCACACACATACACACACGTAGACACAGACATAGTGCAGACATAATGGAGCCTGGAGACCTGTTCATGGGTGTGTGAGCACTTCAACATGCTGGGGTGCTGTGCACTGCAATGCACAGATACCGTATTGTGTGCCAACAAATACGCACATCGTCATGCTGTATCACATGTATGAGCGCATGCACACCCCTCACACTCTCATGTATATAGAGTGTTTATGTAGTACCGTTAATGCTTACCTTACTGTTTAACTAAAAGTTTAACAATGATTGTTTGTGTGGTAAAGTATTGACAGAAATGTTACCTGATGGGATTGAAGGTTCTGTATAAGAATTGTCACCTGCTGAGTTTATACTTCAAATAAACTGGGGTCAGCATGTCCTCAGAAAGTTGACCATAAGAGCCCGACCATATTGCATTTTTTGGAAGTCTTCCCTTATATAAGGGAGTTCTGATATCAATGTATCAGCCCGTATGCACACATTTTTAGACTCGATAAAACATTCTGAGTTCAGCATCAAACTTGACTCCTTTACTTACCATGAATTGTCCCGAACATGAAGCCAGTATGAGTGCTTGTTTTGCTTTACAAACACTTCTTTACCAGTAAATGTGGTTTATTGTCAAGAGCAGGTGGTCAGAATCATTGACTGTATAAAATATGGGCAGAGCGTCAGTGTCCGAGAAGTTATACCAATGCTGCAGTGTTGAAAACTTGCATTCTTTCTAATATCCGTCAAATGGGCGACTCGACTGGTTGCAAAAATGTAGTCTATTAATTTGATTGTATGTAAGCCTGTGAGAAAATGTCCCTGTTCTCACTTGATTTAATACCTCACTTAACAGTTTCCTATTGGGTTAACCATCTCAAGCACTAGTTTCAAGTCATCTTCAGTGCAGCATGCTATTCATTTTGTAAATCACGGTCCTGTTTAGAGAAAACTTGACTATATAGCAGGGTATGCTTGAAAGCATAGGTACCTTGTGATTGACAAGATGCTAAAACAGGGTGTTCTTGGGTTCTCATTTAGATCCAATCAGGATATTCTCCCCAGCTCCACCCTCTCATCCAAATATGGCCACTTCTTGCAAAAAAGAAAACACTCAAAGATGCTGACAGCCATAATGCCAAACTCGAGGGTTCAAAGTGGCAGTCCACAAACCAAAGGGTGACGTAACATGCCATTAGGCCTGCACACCTTGGCCATCCTAAAGCTTCTTGAGGTAAAAAGTGACTGAATGGGCCGGGCAAGCTGATTAGCATGCTAGCTTTAGTAGATTTCTCTGCAACACAATACGTACAGATGTCAAAACTGTTATTTCTTCACATTCTCTTAATCCTTTTTGTTCATTTTCATTTTTTTCACAAATAACATTCTTCGCGAAACAAAGGAAAAAGAAGAAATAGTTTGATATTAAAGCAAAACAAATTGGTGGAGAGATTTACCATTTCTAAACAAGGTAGGTTCTAGAAATCTTTTTTTTTTTCAGATAAGACATTTTAACCATGACAAACACATCTTACTAAAGCCATCTTGGTTGTCCACAGGAAACACTCAGCAAAACTTTAGCTTAGCTTATGTAGTTTTAGCAATCGGTAATCTACTCGCAGGGCTTCCCCACAACGGGCAAGCTGCTGCAGGAGAGTGGTGAGCTGTGTTCTCTTTTCAATAGAAATCCGGCAAAGCTAGCAGATGTTTGATGCCTCGAACTATGTGCTGGGACCCTATTTGTACTGTTGCTGTTACTTAGGATTATTTGTGGCTATGAGTGGCTTTTTGATGGCGGTGTCTTGGTTGGAGGCATAGACTGCAGTGTATTAGCGTGCTGTCTTTTCTGAGGTTGCTAAAACTACATAAGCTAGCGGTCGGAAAAATTTATTTCTCGAAGGGGTGTGTGTCACGGTGTGTTAGACCATGGATTAAACTTACAGTGGAATATCCCTCTGACCAGAAATTTGTTTGACACTCTTTAGCATCTGTCTGAAAAAGAGCTTTGTGAAAATGTACCTCAGTAGCAGAGAAAACAGGAAAATAGAACCTAATAGAAAAGAAAGAGTGGGTCCCGAAAGAGAAGAGGCCGTTTTGCATGCTGGTGGCATTTGTTTATGGTTTAAACAGCAGCCTCTGTGTGTGTGTGTGTGTGTGTGTGTGTGTGTGTGTGTGTGTGTGTGTGTGTGTGTGTGTGTGTGTGTGTGTGTGCATATGGACTGTGTAGCTTAAGAGTGAGCAAATTTCAGTTTCAGTATGCGCATGTGTGTGTGTTACCAAATGAGAATTATATGTGCATGCATGTGTGTGAAGGTCACTGTGTGTGTGATAAGTCTGTGTCTGTGTGTGTGTGTGTGTGTGTGTGTGTGTGTGTGTGTGTGTGCGTGTCTGTGTGT
>CAEMYA010000462.1:1234196-1244446 GCA_903131615.1 Diplodus sargus
TATATACACACACACACACACACACACACACACACACACACAGTCATAAATGCCCAAACATATGACAGATGGGATGCACTGTGTTTATCATGGTGAACTTCCCAGGTGTTGAAGAAAAATACACTGAACAGCAGGAATAGGTGTGTGTGTGTCTGTCTGTGTGTGTGTGTGTGTGTGTGTGTGTGTACATTGCAAAAAAAAAAGATGAGTTCGGAAACATGTCATGGAGTGAGGAGACAAAGTAAGGCAAATCAATACAAATACATACAGAGAGTGAGGACAGGCAGGAGACCAGTGCATCCAGTCCAGACCAGTCCAGACGTGACGTCATCCAATCTGGACTGAGCTTCTTAATGAAAGGTTTATCTTATAGACTCTCTGTACCCATCTCTGCCAAAGCCCTCAGCGCTTGAGAAAGTAATCTGGACAAATGTCCTTGAGGGACAAAAACAGTTACAGCCTCTTGCGACTCTTGCAGCTTTTTAACCTCCCAGCACTCACAGTTGCAAAGAGAGAGAGAGAGAAGGATTTGGCGTGTAGATGAAGTTTGATTGATTGCACACATCTTTACTGAGGAATAAACGTGTGCTAAGATACGCTAACAGACTTCAGACCGTTGCGTAAAGTGGTATCAATCTCCTCATCTAACTTTCAACTGGACAGTGAATAAGCGTATTTCCCAAAATACCAAACCTTTTCCATTCCAGCTGCCTTGGACTTCATGCACAGTATGTACCTTCTATCACTGTGGGTCTCTCAGTCAAAGCAAAGAAAAAGAAGAAGACAGTTTTATGACACCGGGTGGAATCATGAGTTGTTGTTGTCCTCATTATTAAACAATGAACACTGCGGATGTTAGCATAGCTTAGCACAAATTTTAATCAATCAAACTCCATGTAGATGCCCACACTGACCCACTGACCGACTCATTGATGTAAATTATGAATGATGATCTAACAACTGATGTAAATGTTTGTTTCTCTCTCCAAACACAACATTAAGGTTTCAAACAGGATTTTCCACCTTCAGTTCAACCCACCTTCACACAGCATCCTTATTTTCCAGCTACACATAGTGTGCGAGTGTGTGTGTGTGTGTGTGTGTGTGTGTGTGTGTGTAGTCTAAAACCCCATCACAGAGTTTCAATGGAGGCCTGTGTAGAAGATTGAAACATTATGATGCCTTCATGTGTCATGTTGGGGAAAGACATGAATACAAAAACAACATTTTTCTTGACATCTGTCCATCTGTTAGGGAGAAGAGTTTTCAACTCCCCGCAGCCCCCTAGTGGTGAAATGTGGTCACAGTAAGTGGTCAGAGGAGTAGCCGGAGAGGAGACAGTGACACAAGTAAAAACAGACAGATTAATAGATAGATAGACTGATGGATAGATAGCAACTGTCCAAGTTATGCTGCTCCTGAAGAGGCTCGTCTGTCAGTCTCGAGCCCCTGTAAACACACACACACACACACACACACAGGCTCACTCACACAGACCGGGGGAGCAAACTCCAGCGTCGTCTGCCTGTGTCGAAGGCCTACCAAGCAAGGAAATGTTTGTCTAGTCTGGTATCTGCTGATATTATGTGGAAAAACACGGGATTGGAAGCACAGGATCCAGAATATTCCCGGCATGATGTTTCCACAGCAACTGTTTCCCCGCTGGATAACAGACCTACATATTAGATGATGACATTCCCTTTGCACAAATAAATCCTGTGTGTCTGTGAAGACTTTAGGGTTCCCAAGGGAAAAAAATAAACACAGGAATTGTCTGGTGAGACCAGACAACACACTCTCAGCTCACGCATAACATTATGTGCCAAGTTCATTCAGTGTGGCTGTCACATTTACGATCCTTTATGTTTACTTCGAACAAAACCTTTAAAGCAGTGCACTCATTCTCGGGCTGCCAACGGCCCTCCACCATAACTAAAAGTTGTGATACAACGATAAGAAACAAAACCTTTTGACACATCATCAGACCTTATGCTAACTTATGGCTGTACCGTAGAAGCTAGGGAAAGATGTCTATAAAATTGGGGTTATGACATAAACATCATGTAGTCTGCTCACAATGTATCCAGATTCGTGATATCTTTGCTAATCACAGAAAAAATACATTAAACATGTTAATTATCAGATATCATGAAGTATCAGCAGACACAAGCTAGTAAACAGAGCCTGGCTATGCTGGCTGGCTAACAACTGTTTTCCAGCTGTATTAGCTAACAAGTTAGCCAACATGTTCTGCATGTTACCACTGCAAATCTTTTGTCAAAATAGTTTCCACTGAAAAGACTTGAATGTGCAGGTAATTAGCTACAATGAGCTAATAAGTTAGTTTACTTCCTTAGCTACCCATTGGAAAGAATTAGTGCTGGCAGTGTACATTTCTGCACAGCCCAGATATTTTAAAACATATTTAATGCTGCAACTTTACCTTTTCTAGGTTTCATTTTCTGTTTTATTTTTTGATAATGTTGTGCTTATAGCTCGGTTAGGTTAAGGCAGAAAAAGCACTTGGTTAGGTTCAGAAAAGGATCACGTTTCTGCATAAGATACCTTTTGACACCACAAACATGGCTGTAAATGTCTCAAAACATCTAAAAAGTATCCAGTTTTGTGACCTCTAGCATGGCTGGAAATGTCCTGATATGCTGTCAAAAATATCCAGTGGTTTCATGCTTGCAAATGTGAAAACACTGTCTTGAACAGCAGTCACTGGCTTGGCAGCTTTGTGGTGGCCACCACCATCCTCTCCACCTCCCACCTTGAAAGTTAGCTCATATAGATATAATGTGAACACGATGTGGCATCTCTTATGCCAGAGTCAGAAAAAATGTTATACAGTAGATCATATTGTCCCAATGACATTCAACATACATTAGCAGTCACACATAAAAAGGGTCTTAATGTACGTTGTATTCTATGCACATTTTAAGACGCAAAACTTTAATTAAGTGCTGACGAGTCAGCATCCCAGTAACCTTCCACAGTCTCACACACAAGCAGTCAAAGTTCATGTCATACTTACACAACATGCAAAAGCTTTGTCCCACAAATACCATCCACAACAAGACCATTACAACAGCAGCTAGACATGGCATGTTCCCATCAGCCTGCTCCGTTCCAGCCTGTTTGTGCTGTTTGCGAGACACATAATTAGTAAGTGGAGGAACCCATAAAAGAATCAGAACAACCAGCTTCAGGTGTGGTGAGGCGAACAGGTATGCTGCAGAACGAGGACCCTGTACCAACATTTCATCAGTGTTGCAGAACAAAGTCACATAACCTAATATAACAGGTAACCTGAGTGTCAATTCCATTCATTTACAGTCAAACAGAATATTTTAAAATATTTTAAACAAAATAATCTCTGCTCTGTCCAGACAGGGAAGGCATGTATCAGTGTCATAATTCCAGGCGAGTTTGGCAATGCATAGTCATGGCTAGTTTCCAGGGATCATGTTTACATTTCCATGGGTCTTGCTGACACTAATATACGTCAAGACTTACAGTGAGTGCAACTGTAAAATCAGTTTTACAAGCTAGATGGGAAATCAATGATGTAGTTCATACTCTGGGTCTGAGGTTGCAGCACTTTGGCAGACTGTAAAACAAATTCCAGTTTCTCTACAGCGAGCAGTGGTAGGGTAAATAGTAGCTGAGCAATGGAGGGGCAAAATATTCTTCAAAGTAATGAAATAAATAGAAAGCCTTGCAGTCCTTTTTTTCAGTTAAAGCACAGCCCCACAGTAGCAGGTGCTGATAAGTGGTATTTCCTTGTTTTGCCATGGATTTAACTGAGTAAATTGTTGAGTCAATATTACACTCCTGCTTCCCATGGACTCTGATTAGATCACCGTCGCCCCTATCAGGCTCAGCACTGTTTGGGCTTTGGTTGAAATCCTTTATGTTGGCTGCTTACACTATAAACAGTTTGGCTGTTTAGTGACAGGGTGTTAGTCTGCACGACTGTTGACATGTAAGCCTTATTATAACTGACTCTGGAACGGCTACCATGTATGTGCATCTACCTGTCGACAGGTAGTTAAACATGATGGAATGCGCACTATGTTTATATGTGGGGACATTCTTGTACATGTACTGTCTCTCTACTCTCACTGGTTCTAGGTGGGCAAATTAGAAAAAAGTTGTCATGCACTGTACTTCCTGGCATCCATCAGCATCCAGCAACATCTGAACCAGAGTCGGTTGTTACGTTACGTTACGTTACGTTACGTTACGCTACATTAGGTTATGTTATGTTTTAGTGAATGCACAGACCTTCCAAGCAATCGGCCTTCTTCCAGGCCAACAGGCACTGCATTGGTTATTTGACAGAAATAGCGATTTGAGGAGCTGAAATTTCTTGCAGAGTTTATTTTCAATGTCCTTTATTAATACAGCCTGTAAAGCATTTTGAATCATCGTTGTGTATTAAATTAACTATATCTGATAGTTCTGTGACAGAGGTGTGAATTTTTCATTTTGGCGGAAGCACTAAAACGCTCTGAGAGGAACGGGCATGTGTTTATGTTTCTAAAACTGTGTGTGAGCTCAGGTGATTACAGTATATGTAATGTGCATGTGTGTGTGTGTGTGTGTGTGTGTGTCCAGTCTGGCCGGCAGCCAACAAGAAGCATGTGGCGCAGGCTCGTTCCAAAAAGCCCACCGTAAGGAACAGGCTTAGCTTTAAACACTTTGAGATCCATCTCAGGGATTACAGTCATGGTCTAACAGGAGTTTACAGCTCCATCGCCATCGCAGCCGGTAAACAAACTCCTCACTGGAAACTAAGACGCTTCAGAGCGAGAGGAGGGTGACTGACTCGTCATTGGGAGGATATAAGTGATTTGTTTGTAACTGCCGTGAGCTGAAATGTAAGCTACTCTTTTCTCGCCCAAGTATAGACAGGAAACAAACAACAATATTTTTTTTTTAGCCGGTGTTGTTTTGCTGAGTAGCACTTTGTCTGGGAAAGTGTGACTGTACGGTGCTGAATCCAGGTGTAAGCAGCCAGAATATGCTGACACACTGTCTGTGCTCACAGGCGTCAATCTGATAACATTCTTTAAAAGGGTGCAATGAGTTTAAAGAGTTTGGTTAGAAGTCCAGGTGGTGCTGAAAATCCGCTGACTTGACGAGAAGAAATATTTAAACAATTCAAATGATATGCCCGTACTGAAATCGTGATGCCATGTGTAGTCGCCTTTCTGCGTGACAAGAAAACATTGATTTTATACCCATTTCCTCTGCTATCAGACATGGTGTGTCAGAAAAAGAGTGTTTGTGCATCTCGTCTTCCCGAAAATATTTGATGTCTCATCCTGTTCTCTCTGTCATATATACATTAATAAAGTTTCAAATACAATCAGTTAAAGAAAACTGCACTTTGTGATGAGCACATGGGTCATTAATTATAGGCCTCGCTTTACAGGTTAACATCAGCAACCCATGCTCCTAGCCTGCACTGAAATAAGAGGAGCGGTAAGTGCAACAACTTTGCTGCTGGACACTTGGACTTGGAAATTTCAAGCATCATACGCCTTTAAAAGGGGGCAATGCAAAATCCGTCAAAATGCGGGTCTTTCATGCAGAAATCGGCAATAATGACATAACATTTGCTAGATATCTAGTTAGCTACCAAGACATCAGCAAACTTGCAGCGGTTGTTTTACGCTTGTCCCAAAGGACCAATACTCATTAAGACACAGTTCTCATAACTCTCAGTTTGATTAATGCCTCTGAATAATCTAATTTTGTAGGGTCATGTAGCCCCAACACTTCACCCTACACCTCTATCCCAACAAGAATCGGGACATCCTATCCCTCGACGTGAACACTGGGACTGGGTCTCAGTGTGGTGTGTTAAGACTCCTGTGAAATCTGTCAGTCAAACTCAGCACACTTCCATGTGAACTCTGGTGCAGTTCATCTGTGGCGTGAGGCGTCAGACTTCCCATCAGTCACCAGGGTTGGGGTGTTTTCACACTTGTTCCCTTTCAGCCCTCCAAATGACCTCACAGCGATTTGTAAGCACGTCACCACAAACATACAGTTAATGTACTTTCCTTGAAAGAAGTTTTCACTTAACAGAAGGACAACAGAGTGCAATTTAGATGTAAAAATGTTTTAAAATGCACTCTTGATATACATGTGGCATCTTAAGATACATCCAAGGCCACAAGGTAACGAAGAAAAGCTTTTATGTGATTTAATAATGAGACCTGGACTGTAAATCCACAGTCTGCAGAGACCATGGTAGACCATGACCCAACAACACCAGGACAAAGACCCAGTCCAGAGCATTGCTCAGTGAGAAATAGATATTTTCCTGTGTGTTCAGTTTTTACATCTTGGGTCACATCATGATACATTTGGAGAGCTTTATGAGGTCGGACATTCCTCTGAGGGTGTATCGAATAAATAAAGCAGTTGACTTGTTTTGTTCTTCTGACAATCATTGGTTTTAGTATTGTGTTTTTTTTGTGGCTGTGTTCTGTGCCCCATCCATATCCGTACATGCCTCACAGAAGTTATGCTGCTTGTAAAGAACCTTCAGCTGCTTTCTGCGTGTGAAATATGCGATAAAAATATAGTTTTATTACAACCCAGTGCACTAGGACAGTACACTGGGCACTTAACAGCTACGCTGAGGCAGTCTGGGATTCCTGTTCAAGGGCAACTGAACAGTAATGCTGCAGGAGGAAGGAAGTGTTACTCCATACCGACATTGTTATTGAAACCCAGCCGTCTTACCGTCGTAAAACTATTTCCCCAAACGCGATCCTGCTGTTGTTGACTGATAAAAACGCAGATTTTCTATGATGCGTGCGCAGCAGTTTGAGCTGGCAGCAACAAGCTGTCTTAGCAATCACGAGCCATCACTGGCGGTCTAATATGTGAGTATACTATCAGAGCTTTTGTGGCCCTCTCGGGCAGGGAGCCAGTATAAACAGCACCTCAGGTTGGAGGCGGCCATGAACAGCAGTAGGGGGTTCCTAAAATGGCCTGAATGCAGCGACTGTGACTGTCTGCGCCCCTCTTGACCACCAGCTTCCTCAACACCTCCTATCTGCGCCTCCACATGCACACACAAGCGTGCCTGTGCCCATACCAGCTGACAGATAAATGCACCAACACACATGCACACAAAGTGCCTTGTGATCCCCTGTGATCTTTACACATGACATCTTTTTCATGGCAACAGCATTCTCCATGTGTCAGGCCTCTTATGGACTCGACCTTAAGCTGTTTATCGACCTTGAATGGCCAGTTGGCTCTGTAGCTTGTATGTTGGTGTGTTGCCTGTCAGACTGGGTGGGTGTTATTCAAGTTGGTGGTTTAGCCAGTTGGTATTCTCGCAGGTAAACTGGTTGGCTGGGACATTTGGCGTTGTCACAGGCTCTCCATTTGTTCATTGTTCTCATCACACTTTGGAGGCACATTTTATACTTTTTAAGGTCTAATAATGATCTATGAGAATAATGTTTAGCATGCAAATGTTGATGTTAACATATATCTGAAGCAGTGTCACCTTTTCAGTGTGATATATCCCAACCTGGAGCTTTCAGGTTACATGTTGTTAAGTCCCCAAAGTGAAAAAGGCGTGTGGGCAGGTGACAAGTTGGCTCTTTGCCTGGTTGTCTGACAAGCAGCTGTCTGGTACCACAATTAGCTGTCTATCTGCCTGACTTATAGACACCTGACTGGTTGGTAAAGCAGTGGTTCCCTGAATGCTTGGCAGTGAGCTGGATGATTCCTAACTTTATGTGACTAACTGTTTTGCTGGTAATTAGGGTAGGCATGTGGTTGGCAGGACATTGTTTATAGGCTCTGAAGCCTCAAACCAGCCCAAGAGGACCCAAAAGCGATAATCTTGATTAAACAGTAAGGTTTATCCCGATATAGACAATGGCAAGCAAACTTTTTGAATTGAATTTTATTTCTTACATTTTCTTTAACCAAATACCCATTACTTATCAGTAAAACAAAATAAACATTTTATTTAGTAGTGATTATTTTTATTCCTTAATCTGGCAGTTATTTTCATGAAAATGTCCAAAACGTTTCCCAGAGACTCTTCATTTATGGTCCTAAATGACAAAGAAAAGCTGCAAATCCCCAGCGAATGTTTGGCATTTCTGTTTGAGAAAT
This sequence comes from Diplodus sargus, assembly GCA_903131615.1. Lineage (NCBI taxonomy): Eukaryota > Metazoa > Chordata > Actinopteri > Spariformes > Sparidae > Diplodus > Diplodus sargus. Next base: position 1,242,360 of record CAEMYA010000462.1, read on the forward strand.
GCCTGACACGAATAACATGACCCAGAAATTACCTACACTAACTGAAAGCCAGTGCTACTAGCTTGTGATTCATTTTCTTACATGTTGCTATGTCACCTGCACGTAAACCAGGATGCCAGGAGAAGGAAAAGAAGAAGCCTGCAAGGACTTTTGATCCAAATAACTAATTTTTTTCTGTTTGCTCCAGAAAGCTGCTCACAGCCAGGCTGAAGAGGCGAACTGAAGCCAGGAGGCTAACGTTACAGGTGATGTTACTAGCAAAGTGGTAGCTAACGCATTCAGTCGACCTTCTCAGGGGCCCAGCTATTTCTGTTGGTGGGCATCTTGGGATCGTTGTCACGTACCTCTGACATTTTTTGTGTCAACAACAACAACGAAAAAAGACACAAGGACTCTAGCTCTTTCTCCATTTTGGTTGTTAATCCTTTAGCGAGACATCCCTGTGTGCTTTTGATTGACAGCCACAAGGATGTGGCACTTTTTGTATTTAAAATCACAGTACTAAAGCGACCCTTCCAAATGTGCACACAACTCTTAGTCCGCACAGCTAGCTACTGCAATAAATTAGAAAAAATCTAGTTCTCTTCAAAGGTCAGATCGTGTCCAGACGACTTCCTCCCGTTCAGATTTGACTACACAGACTTTACATGTGTTCAAGTGCACCGCCTGCACACACTGAATGTTTTATTTACAGACTGTGCTTTGTATGTACTGCTGGCTGTGTCCATTTTTGGAGAACATCTGTTACCATGGCTACCCTTAGTAGTTGGTAAAAGATATGGGTGGTTGGATGTCCGGTAATTTAACGTTAATTTAGTGTGACCGGGAACTAATTTTACTGACTGATTAGCGGTTTGTCTCGTTAACTCTGTATTCAATAATCTTATCAGAAATGAAGCTGCTTGCTGACTGGTCGGCTTGTCTTGCTGGGTGTTTCTGTGGCTGGCTGGCAGGTTGGTTGGTATCCTGCGTTAGCACGCGGGTGGGTGGGTGCCGGGCTGTCAGCTTGATGTTTGCCGGTTTGCTGGGTGACCGACTGGTTGACTGGATGATTCGACAGCTGGCTGTGGTGTTCCAAGTAATCAGAGAGAAAGAGAGAGAGAGAGAGGGAGGGAGAGACAGAGGGAGAGACAGAGAGAGAGGGAGAGGGAGAGGGAGAGATGCCTGAAATGTTCATGATTGCTGTGATGCAGTTTGACATGTGGAACACTACATGTATTAATCCAGTGCACTGCAGCCCTGTCACCATGCATCTGTCTACCCTGCTGACACCGGCTGTGTGTGTGTGTGAGAGAGAGAGAGAAAGATAAAGAGAGAGAGAGAGAGAGAGAGAGAGAGAGAGATCATGTGAGAGTGCATGAGTGAAAAGTGCTTTTGTAGTTTGTGCAGCTTTGTGTTTGTCTGTGTGGGTGTACAAAAAAGGTGTACATTTTGCACATGCATGAGTGTGTGTGTGTGTGTGTGTGTGTGTGTGTGTGTGTGTGTGTGTGTGTGTGTGTGTGTGTGTGTGTGAATGTATTCTAAATCAGTTCCACGACAGCTTATGAGTGTGTAAAGAACACCACGTACCCTGTGCATCCTCAGATATGAGTCACACAGTCTCTTTCTCACTCTGTCAAACACACACACACACACACACACACACACAGATACAAACTGTACGCAGTTCATTGTTATTATTGGTATGTTAATGCATGCATTGCATGAGTCACACACATGGAATATATCTAATTTTTGTTGTTCCATTTCTGAAATCTGAGTGGTGCTGTACCAGGGATTTAAATAAATACCAGAATGTCTCACCTGATGCAAAGAGATCTGACTATTATAGCAGCTTCATTTCACAACCAAATCACAACTGACGTACACATTGACAAAATATCTATACAACAATAACAATAAATTGGAATCATCCCTTAAAGAGCAACTAAACCCCTCCGTTTTGGATGACGTGCTCTAAGCTGGAAATTCAAAAAAATGCCTTGATTATGGGTGGGGCTCCAGGAGTACTTTTCCGATTCCCCCCTCCCCCCTAACTGTCACCACACTCACACACGCAGAAAAAAATAGTTTTTTGTTGTTTTTTT
>CAEMYA010000462.1:1273802-1334871 GCA_903131615.1 Diplodus sargus
CCATGTTTTTTTTTTTTTTTACTTATTTGAAAAATTGATTGGGTTAAGTCATTCATTCTCCCCCTTACTGCATGACTAAACATCCTGCTAATTTCTCCAGAAATCTCAGCACCATCTTGAAGAAAATACTGACTACAACCCGGTGCCAAAATGCTTATCTATTTTCTACTTTATCCTGCCATCAGTGCAGAGGCTTGAGTGGATAACACATCATGAGATTACCTGTTGTGCAAAGCTCTGGAAAAGTTGCTCCATGTCTGAGGCGAGGTCTTTATGTAGACAGCTGAATGTTCCCAACATGCTCCAGATCATCTGCAGAGCCAATCCGTTAAACTGAGGAAGCTCGTTGAGGAGCAACGTGTTCATCGTCCTGTGAAGAGAGGACAAGTCAGCAATAACCAATCAGTTTGAATTTACATGAATGCAAGAACTCAGTTAAATAATGACAGCACCTTTAACTGAAATTATGCAATAGACTTTCCATGCATCAGTCAGTCTAGACTGTAATTTTAAACAGATCCTGCTGTCTCCCTCTCTACCTGTACGTGTTGGCCACAGCCTGCTCCTCATAGCTCAGACTGGATTTTTCACAAATCAATTCATAGTCGAGCAGCTTGTCCAGCCTTTTCCTGATCAGGTTCCTCGGGCCCACCAGGAGGTCGCGGAGTGCACACAGTGGTTTGTGGATTAACGTCCTCATCCTCTTCTCCTATACGGAAGCAGAGTTGATGCTTATTGTGAGACATGTACCTGCTAATGCATCAATCATTTCAGACTGGCAGTGTCCAGTCTTCACAAGTGTGTTTGCGTTAAATCTCTAGTAGGCTTTGGTTTCAGTACTTTTTTTCTTAGGTGCAATTACTGTGGTATTGCGATTTTAACTGAGGTAAAGAGCCGAAATACTACTGGTATCTGAATGAGAATGTTGGGTAGACTCACAAATGTAGGAAGAATCCACTGTCTGAGAGCGGTAGTGATCTCCTTGTAGCAAATAGGTGCCTTTTCTCCGTCCATATCTAAGTCAAACTCCTCCGTTTTGCAGGCCAGGAAGCCCTGCAGAACAACACAGAAAAAGGAGCTGTCAAACCCTAACCCAAGGGCTGTTAAGAGACCTTGCTTTGTGAATAGAAAAAAGAATAGTCAGTTTTCCCAGCAAAAAAACATATTTTCTGGCCTGGTAAAAAGAAATTGCAGTTATATTAGTAGGAACATATGAAAAAAGGAGGATATAGTGCTGATCCTGGTTGGTTGGTTTGGGAAAAGAAAGAGGAAAAACTGCTTCAACAGATGATAATTTTAGAGTGGAAACACACAGAAACTCATGTGTTTGACCTCAGGGACTTCAGGAGCCTCTGAGTTTACACAGCGTGACTCAAACGTCCTCAAGAATAAATATCCAGTTATGTTCCACTTCTCCACGAGAGACCAGGAAGTAAACAGAAAGAGTCTGGGCTAGCCTGATCTAAACGGGGATATACAATCTCTTCATCCTTTAGTTGAGACCAGCAGGTGCTCTTAAGCAAGGCACTATTACCCCCTTACTTGTTGCCTGTGTGCTTAAAGTGAATATGTGTGATCAAATAAATGCAATGCAGAAAAATAAGCGTGTAAAATGAATTCTCACGGAACCCTGAAGTCTCAAACAAAGGCAAATAACACATCCTGACACATAAGAGGATATTTATTGTTTCCATAATCTAAACTATATAAAATAGAAATTAAGTTATTGGGTGTTACATATCAAAAGCAAAGTGTTAAAAAAGAGCTTCAGAAAATGATCACTCAGTTATCATAATGTAGCATAACATACCTGTAGGTGGTGCAGGTACGTCTCCACATTCTCTAGGAGCTCCAGGATCCCGTGCTCCAAAACATAAAAGAAACCTTCCAGGGCGTCAAACTCCTCATCCACCAGCTGTGACACACGGGGAGACATATTGACACTTCATTATTCATTTCTCAAAAAAAGGCATAGAGCTCTGATCTGTTTCAAGTAGAAGATCACATTTACAAATGGTTTTGTGTTAAGTAGAATACATTCTGGGCAGTATGGCTCTGACTTGTCTTGTGATGTTTCATTTGAAGCATATTTTGTAGATGCAATACACATCTCAAAAAATATTCAGCTGAAGGCCTAAATTATAGTATACATGTTAATGCGAGTAGAAAACATTTTCTGTATGCTTTTTATCAAATTTGCTTTTAGTATGTCAGCTTCCTTCCCCAGCTGCTGGATCAGCACCTGTGAATTGATGCTATAGTTTAGGATCCTACAATTTAAATAATTAGTTTAATTTACTCGTATCAGATCTCAGAATCCAGGCAGAACACTGTTTTCCACGTGCAGCAATTCAAAAAGAATATATTAGCACATCTTGTCAACATTATTCCTAGACACATAACCAATTCTTATTCTCTGTCCTCAGTCCTACAACGTTAATCATTAATTTTCTGTAAAACACACATGGGAAATGTGCTAGTAGTCCATTCTGTCCTCTAAGAAAGTGGTTGCACTTGTTTCTAATCACCAAGTTATGACAGCTTTAAATGATAGGTGAAAGCACAGGAATGTAGGTTTTGCAGAGCTTCGAAGTCTGATTTCTTCATTTTCTATACACTATACAGCTGTGACCTACATACAATATGAGATGTAAAAGGATCAAAAGGTAAAGTGGGAAAATGTAATCCAGTCAGCAGCTACTAGAAATGAAGCAACAGGAGACATGTGAGGATGAGGTAAACTCTCTGATCAGAACTTAAAAAAACCTCATCAGATTGATAATTGTAACCACTGCAAACAGCAGGTTCAATATACGGTCACATCATGCTTGTTTAATCACTTGTTTGATTAATTATTAACTACTGCAATGTTGCTGGAGGGAGATAGTGAACTGGAGGAGTATTGCCTAGAAATGTTACCTGAGTGTTATTATGTTCTTCAACATGTTGTCTCTTAAATTGTTATGGGTAAAGTTCTCCTTTCTAATGTCTTATTCAACCAAGGGAAGGTGATTTGTCAGGTCCAGTTAAACCATTTTACACCAAATTTTAGGCATAAATGCAGGTAAACCAATCAAACAATGGGTGATGGAATCTTTCCCACTGTCTGTAGATGAGTTTGCCTTTCTGTTTTTTTTGTGACATTCATTGTCACCAACTCGCTGGAAAAACAGGGACCAGTAGAATACAGCATGAGCGCCAGTGACAACGTTAAAGTGGATACTTTACTTTATTAATCTTTTACTTCAGTCCCTCTTTCAAACTGAATGCCAAATTAATGATGTTTGAGTGCTGCTTGAACGGAAACAAATGGAAAAGTTTTTATGTGCCAACATCCTGAACTCCAATGCACATCACAGCATCATACTATAAAAGCGGCAAAAATGAACGCAGACTCCTTGGACCTGGGAATAAATGTTGTTTGTATCCTTTCCCATGTTGGTGGGTTATATCTTGAATATGAAAGGAGTTGTATTAAAACGAGGGCCATTGAGCATCTGTCCTACCTTAGTTGCCATTCCGGTCTCATGTTTGATGTGCTGGCTGAGCCTTGCAGTCTTCTTTGCGATGCTGTGGGAGTTGAGGCGGTTGATCTTGTCCTTAATGGTTAGGGTTTCTGTCTTCTTGTATTTGTCAGCTACAATCACAGAATGAGGGGCTGTTAATAAAGTTCTTGTAACTTTTGCCATACAAAAGGAATTGAATCTCTGATTCTGGGAGTAACTGGATTTGAAAGGACCATGTCCTAAAGGGTAATAAAATGATTCTATATTATCAGCTCACCGACTTCTCTGAAGCGTTTGTACTCATTGATGCGACAGTTCAAGGCGATGGAGGTGTGAGCGGTCTGCTCCAGAAGGGCATATGCTGGGTGAGTTTTCTCTGTGTGTTTCTGGATGGTCTGCAGGAGGAGGGGGTAACGGGCAATCCGCTGCACCGGCATCACCAGGAAGAAGCTCAGAGAGGTGGCATTTACTTCAGGCCTGGAGAGATGAATAGCATAAATGAACATAACTTCAGGAATGAAATGAGTAGTGTTGATCTCAGTGTGAAACAAAAGAAAATGATATAAACCTACGCTGAGGTCTTGATGACTCTGACAATGTCGTTCCAAAGTGCCTCCTTCTGTTTGTAGCTGTTCTCCACCACTGTAACATTGTTGTAGTTGGCCAAGTATTCCCTATAGGCTTCCTCAATGTCTGAAGACAGGCTGAGGAATGAATCACCTGTCAGTAAAACAAAATATGCATTTACATACATCATATACCACAACAAAGGGGTAAAGTATAATTCTGACACCAAAATCATTTTATTTGAGTACTCTATGCAAATAAGACAAATACATTTTAGAATAATGTGAAACACATTCCATGCTTTAAGTGATGCTCCCACCATTCTTGTTAACACAACAACACTCTTGTTAGGTAAAGTCATCATAGACATCATGCAGACAGCCAGATTTCATCAAAAGCCTCCATCCTGTAGTATAAAATAAGTATAAAATGTTGTCATTGGAAGAGACATGTCTAGACTTGTGAATAAAAGACATCCTTCACTGTCACTGCCCCCTTTCCAGATCACCACCAGCAAAATGTTAAGCAGACATTTTCAATAAACAATCAGCTCTAATGTGTGTGTATTAAATTGAAGATGCACCCAGTACCAACAATATTGACCCTGCTGACACTGAATTTGTTTATGTGAACTTGTTTACTTTCTCACATGGATGTGAAACCCACGTCTGAGACCAGGACGTGTGAAGATTTTCTTGTTTCCTGTCAACAAGTGTGATCAGCGCAAACAATCTAGAAAGAGGAAGCCTCAGTAAAACCAGCAGCAACTTTAACAATTCTTCTGGTATAAGGCTGGATATGCTCATGTTGTGACACAACAGGAGGTTTGGGGTTTAATACTGATTAAAAGTTTAAAAAATAAAAAAAAAATGAAAGTAAAGTCCTGTCCCTTACAGAGTGTCTCCAGGAAGTGAGGGTTTCCGGGCTGAACTTGCTTCTGATCCAGGAGGCTGAGGAGTCGACTGGACACGTCAATCACATCCTCTATGTAGAGAAACATGCTGTCCAGGTTGGCTGGGGGCGGCTGCAGTTACAGAGAGTTACACTAATTAATTTCCTCTATGTGTGGATTTGCAAAGTGGACGGAGATTCCATTCAAATATGCAGCTGTTACACAATCTTTTTCCTCCAACAAAAGTATTTTCTCCTGGGCTGATAGTGAGTGTGCTGTGAGACTGTGCCGATGTGTACCTGCTCACAGTTATTGCAAAGTGGCACTTGCAGTGGGTTGTTTAGCTACGTCAACAAAAAAGATAAAAACACGTAAACTGGTGAAGCTTACAAAAATGATATCCACGATACAATAGTACTATTAGCATCAGCATCATGTACTTCTAAAACTGAGGCTTCTGGCTGAACTATTATCATACATTTAAAAGTAAGATTATGTAATCAAACTGAATGTCTCGCACAACATGTGCATGTGTTTCTGCTCCCTTACAAGACAAATGGTAATGCACAGCTGATAAACAACCATTTTGTTTAGCTTCATTCTATTCTAATGAGAGACAGTGGGCACTGCTGGAACAATCAGCACATTGCCACGAAAAACAAATCAGCAACTCTCCTGTCTCACAATGGCTTCATTCATTCACATATTTATACTATTTCTCTGCACAAATGCGCTGCTTCCCTCTGTCTCTGTCTTGCTGTCCTTCTTCCATCTATCTGATCACTTCATCCATATTTTAATACTACTTTTACCTCCATCTTTCATTTTATTTCCACACATCTGCATATTGTCTCTCAGTTATAAATTGGACGAATGCCCTAAGACACTGACAAATATCTTTCTTAATGTCTCTTTCATCAACCATTCCCATATACACCAGGTAATCTCTTTCCCTCAACAGGTCATCAGATCACAATTTAGCTCTTCCATTCCTTCTTTCTATTTTCATTTCATTATCTTTCCCTTCTCCTCCCATTCCCTCAGCGTGTTATCATTATCATGCTCATCCAGCGCTCAGTCCTTCCAGCCCATGAAGCCTGATTCCATTGTGTTTTATGGGGGCCCATTTCATTACCGCACTGATAATAAATGATTATTTGGCAGTAATAACAATACTCAGATGTAATGAAAAGCTAATGGTGATAAACCACCAAACAGCCTCTGCATATCAGTTGCTCTGCAGTGATAATGCAGCACCAATTCAACATGAAGTGACTACTTTTTATTTAAAGGTGCAAACCACAGAGTTTGTTTCATGATTACATTTCAGAACACAGAGCTAAATTTGGAAGATCTTCTAATGCAGGGAGTAAAACTTAACAACGACCAAACCAATGTTTCCTGATGCTGGTCAAGATATGTTTACATTCAATTTTTAACATGAAACTCAGTACATGAGAGTATCCTTTTTTGTGTGGGTAACAAACCTGATCTTAACCTGCTGCCTCTTTCATAGCAAAATCATACTTAACATATTAACAACCAGCTACTTAATTTGTTTTGGAGAATGTTTATCTGCAAAGATCCAGAAATGTTTTGTGGACTAATGAGGGTGATTAGATAATGACGGAATATTAATTTTTGTGTAGAATGTTCCTTTAAGAGGGAATGTATTAAATTGAAACACCACAAAAACAGCCCATATGTAAACCATTCAATATCAGGTACAGTATCAACACACCAAACATGCCATGCTTGCTGCAAACTGAAGTAAGTAAAGTAAGTTGAAGTCTAAAAACTGTCACAAGGTATTTTGTTTCCTTAATGACTTTTGGTGGTAAATTAACACCTTTTACCTTTAGTTTTGAATCTGTTTCTGTTTATAGGACTCATTTGGTGTACATGAACTTTACATAAATATTACATCTGCTGGGAAAGTTCACAGCCTTTCTTTGTTTATCATTGTACAGTTAATCTAATGTTTGGGATTTTGGACTGTCTGCAACTGACATTACATGTAATTTTCAAGACCTTCACTTTGGGCTCATAAGACTTGATGGACTTGATTTTTCACTCATTTCTGATATTTCCCTGATGAAATGACACTGAAAACTATTGCAGGTTGCAGACATACAGATCATGCATGTGATACCTGTAGTTTCTGCAGGTTGCTCCTGATGGTCACAGTACTCATTTGCAGCAAGTGAAGATAATTCCTCTCAGACTGGACCAGCTCCTCTATGGCCATCAGCTGTCTCTGGGCTGCCCTCTCTTTAGCTGCTGCTTCCTCCTCTTCAGACTTCCTTTTGGCCTCTTTTGCCTCCCCTGCAAACCGCTCCTCTGATATTGAACTGTCATCTGAGAAACTATCCTGTGACGAAAGTTTTGTTTCCACAGTGGAAGTATTTGTATCTTTAAGTTCTGAGGACACAACTGATTCCTCCTCTGTATGGAATGTCTCTTCTTCAAACGGATCTTTTTCAGTGGTTCCATCCTTCTTCTCCTGAAGCTTCTCCGTCATTGGCTCTTTCTTAGCGACCTTCTCGACAGCTCCGAGGGGTGACAGAGCGGATGAGGCCGGCTTAGGGAAAGCAAGTGTGAGGGAGGTGGGATGAGGCCTCCTGGGCACCTCCATGTTGGAGATCACTGTCAAAGACAAACATTGTTTAGACAAAGTGTTGTCATGTTTTAAATAGTATCCTCATAAGTAACAGCTTATCATATGTTCCTCATAGTCAATGTTAAGCATCTCCAATATGATGAAAAGCAACCTTAATCAACTGCAAAGCTTACCCATCTTAAAATAGTTTTAGAAAAGTTTTCTGCTCTTATTGAGTGCCAGAGATATCAGTAATGAAAGGGGCAACAGCTGCATGGTGTCATATGTCCTCATCTCATTGTGGATACAGATGGACCACACTGGATGTACAATAATACTGGATTACACAGAATGGCCACTCAGGCTTTAAAGGAACAGTTCAACAAAAGATGAAAATTCTGTCAATATCTCCTTACACCATATTGATGGAAAGTCAGATTAAGTTTCTTATTCCACACAACATTTATGGAGCTTCACAGTAAAACCAGTGTTGCAGCATTTTCCAACTGAAGAAGCTGGGGACTGTTTTAAAGCATAAAAAATGACCAAAAGAAAACATAACAGAGCTCTATAGAGCTAGTCCAAAGGAGTCTCCAGACGAAAACACCAGAAGCCCCAAGATCTCAAATTTATCTGAAAAAAAATGTATTTACACTGTTTTAAGCCAGAATCTTCACAGTGGCTGCTATGGTAAGAGCAATGCATTATGTGTGTAAATAATGCCTGTTTAAATAATTTTGTGATCTCTAGAGGCTTGGATTATGCCAGATGAGCTGTATGGAGCCTTAAAGGGGTTTTTTTTTTTGGCCAGCTGCTTCAATTTTTTAGGAGAACGCTGCAACGCTGTTTTGCTGTGAAACTCCAGAAATGTTTTGTGGACTACAAAATGTCACCTGACTTCCCATCAACATCAGCATATAGGTGAGGAGATAGTGACAACATTTCCATTTTTGGGTGAGCTGTTCCTTTAATAATCAAACCAGAACTTTGGTATCTCATTCGATGATTGTGGTGACATATTAGCTTGTATCTGCCGCTTTGTCCTCTAGCATCATGAAAAACACTTTAAAAAGAAAAAATAATTGTGGGACATTAAAGACGTTCCAAATACCTCTCCTTTGTTATCTCCTAGCATGCTATATCACTGCAAAATACATGTTGGAAGTGGCATATTTACATGACAAAGTGAAATAAAAAATGAGAACCTTGAAACATGCTAAATCAGCTGAACACAACTGCCATGCTGCTGAAGACACTGAGTATTACATGAAGAACATTTTCACCTACTCATCTGTAATCAGTGTAGTAACTGTTTAGGGCTGATTCTGTTTTTCACAGAACACAAGAGTGAAGAAAGAGTTAAAGAATATTTTTTTCTAAACATCTGGTGCCAGATGTATCCTCCACAGGAACATTCCAAGAATTTCAGGGCAGATAAAGAAAAATTCCTGCTTTGATTGAAGGTTTATCACTTAGAAGTGAAGTGCACTCATATACTGTGTACTCGACAGAAACATGCAAGGAGGGAAGATGCATTGCGATGGGTCCCCTGAGCTGAAACACCACATGTTGGCTCACTGGGAGAATGGCAAGCCGCTTACAGAGCGACTGCTGCAACCGCTGTGACAATTAGCCATTATATTACCTGGTCCAGCTGAACAGCTGGCTGTGGCTTTAAAGGACCAACTCTGATGACAGTTTTATTTTTGGCTGATTTAATTATAATTTTAATTATAAAGACTGATGTTTATGGTTTTGTTGAATTTTATTGTTTTTTTACTGAGAGGTGTTTCTAACATTTTCCAAATCATTAAATGTTTTTAATCTTTTCTTCAGTCTCTTTTTTGCATGGCTACACTGGATATCAATTTATTGGTCCATCACTGTGGATCACCTTTGAAATAGGTCATTGTGACTGCTGTCATTCATTCTGATGTAATTCTTTAACACAGACTAATCTTTTCCCTCCAACAAAGGATTTAGGGGTTTAGCAGCATATGGTGACCCAGAGTTAGGGATAACTGAGATTTACAAGAAGAGCTGTGCATCAAACCTAATTACTTTTTAAAGTACTAAAGGAAATACATTTGCAGCCATAATCAAAAAACTGACACTGCATACCTGTCTGATCAGTTACCATTTAAGTCAAAATTTTGCCTGTGTTAAATGTTTTTGTCAGGAGAAGTTGCTGATAAGCTGCTTGTGGTCAGATAAAATTCAACATTAAGGAACTTTTTTTTTTATGAAAATGTTTTAAATGAAAAAATAAGCATGTAGAAATACATGTTTGGTTTTCTAAAAGATATTCAGAAGCTCACTCTGGTACTGAAACTCAGGAACAACACTGCAACATTTTCTAAGCTCTTTATAAGCCATAACAACAATTATGGCTCACAAACACACATACAGAAGCAGACTCTAAGTCACAATCTGACGCAAAAACTTTCTTTAAATCCCAAAACAAGTGTGTCAGAGCATCAGGATGAGACATCTGCAGTCCACAAGCCGAACCCAAACCACACCAAACTTGACCGCCTGACGATAGCAGTGCGTATTAGAGTAACAGAGTATCATTAAACAACATTTTTACATGAGATCAGGCTATCATTACCTTGTACAAAATCCCTGATTCAGCTGCAGTGAACCTCGATCTCCCCTCTCTCCCTGTCCTGTTGTGCTCTGTCCCAAGTGAAGCAGAAATCTGCTGCAGAGACACTGCTGCATTGGAAACACACACACACACACCGATGTAACTTTCTCCAGTGACTCACACACATCAGGCTGCTGCTGGGCCTCATGTGGCAGGAGTGTGTGAGTGTTTATTCAGGAGTGTGTGCGTGTGAGAGAAAAACACAGTGTATAAGTAAGTGAGGAAAGGGGGGATGGGAGTGGAAAGGAGGGTGGGCTGGCTGTTTTGTAGAGGAAAAAGAGGGGAGGGGGAGGAAAGGGTGACCACACACACGCGCGCAAACACACACGAACACACACTCATGCTGCTGAATAAGCTGATTGACTGCAGCAGCTGGTGGGAAGAGGAAGTGGCACTCACCCAGGCAGACACCAATTGGCTGCAAAGTCTTCGCAGTGGAATGAAAGACCAATCAGACGACACCTAGAGGGGTTTCATGAAACACTATATGGGCCAATGAGGACTGACGTTTGAAGTGATTGAAGTTTTCCCCTCACAGGAAACAAAAGCACTGCGGGACAGCCCATCCTCTTCCAATTGCAGAGTGATTGTCTTGATTCTCTGGTGGAAGCAGACAAAAAGAGGCTTACAGCTCCCTCCTTTAGGTGTGTTCAGTCGGAAATAATAGATTTATGTCTTTGTCCTTTATTTCAAACAATCACACAAACAAGGTAAGTGTAGAGCAACTACCTGGTTAGCTAAAAATGAAAAAAAGTTGGGAATACTGTGTATTTTGAGTCCACAGCACAACCATCCCCTTTTATTGAACATTAAAGGATGAGTTTACCTAAAATTTCACCTTTAAGTGTCCAGCCGTGCATATAGAATTAGTTTTTTTCTGGTTTTTAATCGAGACAGCTTTCAAAATACAGTTTAAGAGGATGGCGCCAAAAGAATTCAATAGTGCATTCTACAACGTGTTCAAAGAAAGTATATCTTTGGCTCTAACATGTTGTATAGTATGCATGAGGGCTGGCTCGCATATCTTGCTTCTGTTTGGAGCATCGGTTGTGCATGTCCTAAAAAATTAAGGCAACGCATATGCAAGATACAATGTGTACAAGGACAGTAGGAGTAGTGTAGCACCAGTATGGGCATACAACAGGGTCAGGAGTCAGTTACCAAGTCTGCAGCTTGGTAAAGTGAAATGAATGGGACAACAAGCTTAACCGTGCAATCTAGTGGTATCCAGGAACATGCGTAGTATACAGGCAAGTATGTGATCAATTATGCAAACGTGTTGCTCAACAGCAAGTATATCTCCAGCCAGGGCAGCTTTTTGGCCAACTGAGCATGTTGAATGTTGGCTAGACAAATCACTCTGATTAGCTTTTCGGACAAGAAATTCCATGCCCGAAAAAAGAAACAGATAAAGAAAGTGAAATTGTGGTAGTATCCATAATTTCTACAACCAACACACACAGGGCTGTCAACACCAGAGCCATTTGTGCTTAATGATAACATCAGCTTTCTAACATGCTCAACATGACAGTGCTGAAATGTGTTAACTAGCATCAAATACAGAGTAGGACTGAGACTGATGGGATTGTCATTTGTTTTGCAGGTATTTGGTCATAAACCAAAGTTTTGGACAAATTCAAATTAACGATACACGTATCGAAGCTGAAATCGCGACACTCAGATCCACAAACCTGTCTCGCGCTGTGAGAAGGCAGAATCGCGACACAACTTCCAGTCTAGATCAGCCCTATGAGCTGCAAGTAACACTACATTAACACCACAGCGGTCGTTCGCCAATTCTCCGCAGTTGTTCGTTCACACAGAGCGAAACATCGCTGTAAAGGCAAACCGCTGCATAATTCACACAGAAAGTCGGCGCTGCGGCTCCTACAGAGACGTGACGATACAAGTCATGATGATGACGTGTGTGTGTTTTCAAGGGGTTTCCCCGGTGTCTCCCCTGTCAATCAAAACCGACGGAGACTGTCTTCCGGGGTAAAGTTCACTGAAGTCTCGGTCCGGAGGGCTGACCGTCGCTGAGATTTTTTTTTCATCAGAAACACTCGGTGAGGTGAAGTTTTTTTTGCCAGTGACAGACGCATGGCAGAAATGTGACGAGGAGTCTGTAGTACGGGCGGGACGAAGGAGCTTCTCCACATACAGCTGTGGTACTTTTAACTGGTTGCCAAAGACAGTTACAGTTACTATGTTACCTTAGTTTGGTTCTGTAACGTTGCTTTGTGGGACATTTCTCTGTATTAAGTTGAGTGAGGGATCTGTGCAGTTAACAGACCATCAGATAGACACGCCCTCCACAATACTGCACCTCTGATACTATCAGACAAGTATCATATACAGAAGTTTCTGAAATGTTACATAAATAAAATGTTTAATCTAGAAAGAAAAAAAAATCGAGGTTTGTATCAAACCGTGGGTCAAAAATCATGATACAAACCAAATCGTGAGTTTGGTGTATCATTACAGCCCTAGTCGCTAGTTAAAACAGGGTGACAACAGACATGGTCGCGACTCAGGGGAGCGAGGCGAGCACATCATTGCTCGGGCCTTTGAACGGCAGGTTCGTCTCTTCTTAGTGTATTCAATTAATTAGTCATGCAATACAATTTTGTAATGTCCTAGAATTCGAATTCTTTATTTGGGTACCTTTAGCAGATATGAGATTAAAATGCGATTAATTAGATTAATTAATTACAAATCCTGTAAGTAATTAGATAAGAAAATGTAATCGCCTTACAGCCCTAATTCAATCGTTCACTGTTTTTTTAAAACAGTGAAGCAAACGCACAGACTGAGAGAGCCATCTTAGTATGTGCTGATGAGCCCTGAGAATGAGAATAACATGAACCAGGAGACAATGAAGGAATTCATTGCTAGCGGACTCCATGAGTCTGGAATGAAGGAGGCAGAAAGGCAGTGACCGGCTAATCTGGTTCATCAGATCGGCATGTCAGGAAGGAATGTTGCAGGACTGGATTCTTGTCAGCAATCAGCTGACTTATGTTGATCTGAAACTAAAAGGTGTGTTGCAGGAGAATAATGTTTCTGCAAAGTGACAACAGACTTCAGGCATTTCTCCAAATCTCTCGATGACATATGGTGGAAATGTCTCTCTCAGAGCCAGCATCTGCCTTTGTGGCAAAAAAGCTTGATTCTTAAAAAGCATTCCACATATTTCTGCCAAGGCTGCACGTTTCTGACTCTGACACCACCATTATGACAGCACCATTAGAGCACTGGCAAGTTGAGCTTTCAATGGTAAACAGTTCCACTCAGTATGTATTTGGTCACAGTTCTTTAAAAGAACAACATTATATTATGTTATAGTATTATAGCATTATCAGTATCATAGTTTGTGGTTACTGTTTTATATTCTGACCTGCATTAACATTGGGAGATTTTTCAGATAGATTTGATTCAGGACTTTCTGTGGGTGGAACACATTACTGACTCAGATTTAAAAAGACATTTTCTATAAATCAGTGTACTAATGCAAATCTTCCTTAACACATGAGGTGTCAAGCTCTTCCTGTTCAGGGAAGTGTATGAGTTAGCATGATGTCATGATAGGTGTGGAGAGGTCATGACAGTAATAAAGAGCCAAGTGAAAGAACTTGCAGAGCTGGGTGGAGTGACGAGTGAGGAAAAAGGCTAAATATAGAAACGTGTTTGCGGCAAATGAGGGGTTGGTCTACTTTCTGGCTTCTGTACATGTGTGCATTCACGTAAACACAGGACTTGACTTTGGTCGTGTGCTAAAAAAAAGGAAACTACTCGGCAGTCTTCGATATCAATCAGTCATGTTATACCAGAGCACTTTGGTGCATTTTTCTGCATCAATGCAATACTGTCATTTCCTGAGCTGGAAGTCACCAAGACTGCTAACAGCACATGGTGAATGTCTTCCTGTTGCTGACTGAGTGGCAAACAGCTGAGGAAAGATGACACAGCTGAAAACAAAAGCCGTGATGATTGCATCCTGTCTGTTTGGTCAGCATTATACACCCTTCCTGACAAATCCTCAAGCTGCTGCAGCATTCACCACAGTGAGGGAAGTATAAGTGCAGGATGACAGTGAGATTACAGGTGTAATCACACGTGCACTTTGTTTTCGAAGTTCTGAGCTACAGTAGGTCAGTTTCTATCGTCGTGTGGCTAATTTAGTTTTCACACGGTACTAAACGCCATGGACTCACAAGCTGCTCCATCAACTGGAGTTTTGATATTTTGGCATCATGCAGGGGAGGAAGACTGGCAGTGAAGAGTGAAGACATTTCAGTGAACGAGAATGCAGGAGGATAAATAACATATATACCCTTATTTCAAAGAAGTTTTGAGACAGTGTTTACATTCTTTCTTAAAAGAAAGAAGAAAAGAGAGAAAGAAAGAAATATGTCACTGAGAACTCACTTGTCATCGTATATAAAAGTAAGCTATGCAAAATATACAATAACTGAGTCATAAAAGTTCTTTATAACTTATACGACTCCAGATTATCCCCAAACACAGAGGGAAAAATGTCTTTCACTGAAGAAATTAATCTAAACTGACCATAGATTGCAGTATCACCTATATGCCCGAGGTTTCGTCCCTTAGCGTAGCTCCACTCAAACAAGCAGTAGAAGAAGAAGAATAAAACATCACAGCAACCTCGACTTCCTTATCACCGGAGAACCTGAATAAACAAATGCAGACAGACTAAACATCATTTGTAATAGCTGTGTCTATCTCTGGATCTGTTTGGGCGAGGATAACCACCAGCTATCTCAGATGAGGGTCTACGCTGATCTCCATGTCTGCCCCACATGGCTTATATCCAACGAGGAAGGAAGGACGAAGATTGATTTAGTAGCTTCCCATGACAAATATAATACATACTATTTCACAGATGACTGAAGATGATATACCGTGCAATAAACTGGTTTTACAGACTGTAAATACATCTTTATGGTCGACTTCACGCACATGATTCCAACTTTATCTCTAATACAATAGATACGTGCAAAATCATACATATGGAAGAAGTCTATGTTAAATACAGTATTAGCAGATGTTCTCCATAACAGACTTAGCTCCATTTACAGGAGGTGGAAATATACTGTAGATGAACTGTCCTTCCCCAATGTCTTCAACATGTCCACCAAAGACTACTTAAGTCTGACACGATAGTGACCGCTTGGATTTGGAGATAAAATGATAGCAAACAATTATATTGTGGGTTAATAATTGACACTAAAACAACATCCAGCCTGCCTGTTATGATGATACTGTGAGTGAGAGGAGAGGGGGGCGGCGGCCACTCAACACGACACATTGATTTTAATGTTCTCAAGCATTTTCCTCACTCCAGGTTTCACGTGTGACGTTGTCACTTAAGAAGACATACCGAAGGATTTCAAAGCAGCCGAACAGACGCTCGTTCGCAAACCGCCGCAGGGCGAGATAAAACGCCTTGTTTGGTTTAATGTTGAGGAATAATGCGGTCTGTCTGCTGCCACGTGTGTGGTAAAAACAGCAGAGAATGAGAGAGAAATATGATAAAACGTTTACCTTTCAGTGACCGTCCTCTCCTCGCATGTTCACCCCCGGTGTCACGTCCTGTCCGCCGTGTTTCTGACGTTGAACTCACGTTCACCTGTTGTCAAGTCAGCAGCCGGTCAAGTCGCGACAACTACAGGCAACAAACGTGATGTCCGGTGAGTCTTCTACAAAATAAAAGTCTTCAATGGCAGCGACATCCGTGTTGTCTCCAGAATAAAAGACGAGCAACCAATATGTTTTCTATCAATTTAATTGTAACACTTGATGGAAATACAGTACTGTATAAACATGAAAGAGAGCTTTAGGTAGTAAGTAATAGAACAGAATAATAATAACTGACTGCAGATGAATGATATGATATTTATTGATATTAATTTACAATAATAAATACATACAATGATTACATCAGTGTTAGGGAACTAGCAGATAATGTATATGCAAAACCGATGGTGCAGTTTTATGTTTTTCTGGATGAAGTATTTATAAAATGTACACACTTTATATGTACATAATTTGATCAAGTATAATTAAAAAGGGGGGCGGGGTTGCTTTAGTGACACTCAGCTTACATTTAGTGATTATTTTTTTTTTTTACCTTTACTGAAAATAATCATACACATAAATAATATTATAGGTATAAATATAAAAGAACTGAGAGAAAGAAATAGTGCCAATACAGCCAAACAACATACACAATGTACAGGCAGGTGTTCACATCGAGCAGAAATAACATTTGCATTTCTTTAAGTGAGGTATGAAAAAGTAGACATTTTGCTTCAGGATTTTGTAATTCTGAAGTAGAATTCGAACTCTCTTATTCAAAATGTGTGATACAGACTAATACAACTAACTCATTTTGGATATAGTCCGTTTATTTACTTTCATAGATGTAAGTTTACTCCGGGACGCCAGAGGGCGACACCGCTGTCACCTCAGTATCTGTATCAGAGGTGAAAGTTTACTCGTCTGACAGAGCCACATGCATCATGTTGTCTTGTTGATGTCGGACAAGGTGTTTCTTCTCGGTAGGCTTCACAGTTCTTTTTACACATACATTAACTTTTAAAGCCGACATTTTCCGTTTGGTATATATAATTACCGCAGCTGAATAGAATGTCGCTCGTTCTTGTATAAAAATAAGCTAGCCGGTTCCATTTTCGGACACGCTGAAGCTAACTTAGTTCTTCCTTCTACAGCTGCCAGTTTGGTCTGTTAAACTGCTAACAAGCTAGTTATTTAAACTATAGAAATACTTATGAAAACTACACCGCTATTTTTGGTTCACATAATCTATCTCACGTTCGCCAGATTGATGTGCTAATGAGTTGTAAAAAGATAACGGAGACATGGCTGTTGAAACTAGCGAACAAGATTTACAGAACATAACGTTACTCAGTTGACAATGCTGTTGACTCAAAATATGATAAAGGACCTGTTTTAAGAGAGTATAGAGGGCTGCCATCCAATTGCGGTTTAAAATGGATAAGATACATAGTGGGACAAGAAAGACAACATGTAGTGTTTTGCGAGAACAGGAGAAGTCAACAAATATCTGTTGACTTGAAACTGAAGCTACAGCCAAATACAGGCGAAACTTTCAGACTCAAATCCTCCAAACCTGGTGCACAGTAAAACGTTCAATGATCGATCGATCGATCGATGATTTGTGTAGAAGACAGTCAGATTATCATTTAAACCAACTGCAATAGTGTAAGTCCATTAAAGATAATATTAAATAGATTTTAATACAATACGAAAGCTAAATTCCCAATAAGGTTTCTGGTGTATCTATCCCAGTATCGATATTGTACTGATTTATCACCCAGGTATATGAAAGTGATTTCAGTTCTGAGCATTTTTGAATTTCGCTGTTTCAGGTGTTTTCTAGCCTTTGCATCCAGACCTCAGCTCGGTCTGATCTCAGTCTTGTGGTAAAATGCGGAACCTGAAGCTGCTGAAGAGCCTGCAGAGTTCGGAGCTGCAGGGTCCAGGCTCACCACAGTGTCTGGCTGTGCGGGCCGACACCGGCTCGCTGCTGATCGCTTCTCACTACTCCATCACAGAGTATGACCCACGCACTGGACAGGTACACTGCTGATGACGTATTGTACTTGTCTCTTGGCTTTGCATTGGGGATAGTAAGATGAAAAGTCCAAATTAGAATTTCAAACATGTAATAAAGGAAAGGTCTATGCTTTCTATTATGAATCTTGATTATAAACTACATGTGGAAGTGAAAGTCGTTTCACTCATCATCAACTTTCCTCCATTCTCTTCTGCAGGTGGTGAGCGAGGCCTCGTTGACAGCCGAGGGTTTCCTCCCAGAGGATGGCAGCGGTACAGTGGTCGGACTGCAGGACCTGGCTGAACTCGAGTCGGCGTGTTTGGCCACAGCTGGTGGCGACGTCGTCCTCTTCAACCTCAACACCTGCCAGGTTCGCAAAAAAACTTTAAAAGTTAGAGTTGGTATTAAGTTAAGGCCAATGCTAATGAGGGTCCTCACAAAAACATGTGTATTTATGTTCCGCAGTTGGAGTGTGTTGGCAGCGTGGATAGTGGACTGACCTCGATGAGTTGGAGTCCTGATGAAGAGCTTGTCGTTCTCACTACTGGTCAGTATTTTATACCAAGTCAAAAAAGTAACCTCGCTGTTCCATCTCAAGTTTAATGCTTTCATTTATCAGACAAAAAGAGAGCCCCCAGCTGAGTGTCTGAGCTTCATTGTCAGATTGTGTCTGCACACCTGCACACAAAACAAAGCGCCAAAAATATGAACCTTTAATTGTCCCTCTGGGTTATTAAGTAGAGGTAGTTATTGGTAGTTCTAGAAATGCGAAGGGAGCACCATTTCTTTGTGTGGAAATTGTTAAAGATTTTCTGTTTACTTATAAGATGAGTATGTTCAAGACACACTGTTGTTCTAGATATACACGTGTAACCTTAATGACAGATAATTGCTTAATTAGCTTATTTTAGTTAAACAGTAAGCAGTGTTCCAAAGGAATAAATCACTAATAATTTGTGCTCACAGGTCAGGAAACGATCATCATGATGACCAAAGACTTTGAGCCGATCACTGAGGTTGGAATCCACCAGGATGACTTTGGTGAAGGTACAGTGGCTCCAAATGGCCTCAGTAGGACTCACAGAGGGGCACAAGATGATTCATGAAATGTAGAAATACATGAATTATGTCTGAATGATGACGATATTTATTTAAACATTTTCATCAACTATGTTTTTTGTGGGTGTTTTGCAGGGAAGTTCATCACGGTTGGTTGGGGAAAGAAGGAGACTCAGTTCCATGGCTCAGAGGGTAAACAGGCAGCACAGAGGAGGATCCAGGTCAGTGTTCCATCTCCAAAAACATCATAGTTTGGAAACAAAAAAAATGTTTTTAACAGAAATGGTTCACAATTAATGAAAAATATGCACCCTCAGGAGGTGCAGTCAGCTGCAGCCTGGGACGACCGACGGCCTCGGGTGACATGGCGAGGTGATGGTCAGCTGTTTGCTGTCAGTGCCGTCTGTCCTCAAACCGGCGCTCGGAAGGTCCGAGTCTGGAACAGAGAGGGTGTCCTGCAGTCCACCAGTGAGACCATCAATGGCCTGGAGCAGGCGCTCTGCTGGAAGTAAGTGCTGCCAGAGGGATTTTCTTACAAATTGATACAAAGACTACTGGACGTGTGAGCTTATGCTAAATGTTCTCCTGGTGTTTCAGACCCTCAGGCAGCCTGATAGCAAGCACTCAGCGTCATCCCAACAAACACAGTGTGGTTTTCATGGAGAAGAACGGACTGCTGCACGGTGACTTCACTCTTCCATTCAGCAAAGATCAGGCTAAGGTACTGTATGTTCAGTTACAAATATAATACATTTCATTTAATGCTTTTTATTTTTGAAAACACTTTGATTGGCATGTTTGTTTTTCAGGTGAAGGATCTGCTATGGAATAATGACTCCACTGTTTTAGCTGTTTGGTTGGAGGACATGACCGCTGGAGAAGACGAAAAAGTCAACACCTACAGTAAGTTGTAGCCCGTCTCTCAGGCCTATTAACAGGAAGTTAACCCAGTCACACATAACATTTTTTAAACCAAACAGAATTTGATAAATCTGTGCCAATTCATTAATTCTGCTCTGTTGTTTTCAAGAGGGGCAGTATTTTGATTAAATTTGAGTTAAATAAATGAACAAGTATATGAATCTGCCTGACATTTGTCCATGTTCCTACTAGTCCAGCTGTGGACGATGGGGAACTATCACTGGTATCTGAAGCAGAGTCTGGACTTTGGCAGAGATTCTCAGAAGGCTCCGGTCTGTGTGTTCTGGGATCCTCAGCACTCGTTAACCGTCCACGTGGTGACCCGCAGCTGGACCAGCATCACCTATGACTGGGGCTGGACGACTGAGAGGAGCCCGGGGCTGGACGCCACTGACAACGCCAGCGTGGCTGTGATTGATGGAGGTGAGAGCCAATGGGACGAGAGGACACGGAACTGTATGCTGATTCCAACGGGGTGTTAATAATAATTTTAACCACCTCAGATAAAATCCTGGTGACAGCCTTCAGGCAGTGTGTGGTTCCTCCACCCATGTGTGCATTTGAGCTGCAGCTGTCATCGCCAGTCAACCAGGTGACCTTCCTCTGCCAACCTCAGAGGACCAATCAGCTGGCAGCGTTGACTTCTGATGGACAGATCTCAGTCTACAGCCAAGGTGGGTTATACATTGTTTCCATAAAGATTGCAATCTTCAGAATTAATGGGAAATAAATGAAGTCTGTTGAATCCCACATCTCATGTCACAAGTTGAGTAGAGCAGAAACGATTAATTGATTCATTTGTCAAAAGTGTTTTGATAGTCGATCAGTTTGTGTACATTTTTGAAGAAGAAAAAGATCGAAATGATCTGATTCCAGCTTCTTTGATGTGAACATTTTCTCGTTTCTTTCCTCCTTCGTGGCAGTAAACTGAATATATCTGGGTTGTGACAAGACATTTGAGCCAAGCATCTAGGGCATTTTCCGACTTTTGATTAATCAAAGAACAAACTAATGATCAAGAAAATAATCAACAGATTAGTAGACAATGAAAATAATCGCTAGTTACAGCGCTAACCTTAAGAATTGAGAATATGAGTGCAAAATCCAGACCTAACTAAAGGAAACAAGCTTAATACACAAGGAATCTATGAACGTGAACGTCTGGGCTGATTTTAGCGTTTGGCATATTAACTTCATCTTTTGAATTTACATCAACTCTGATGAATTTGCACTATTTACTTCACCGACCACTCTGTCCAGATACAGGAGAAAATGCTGACAAAACAGAAAATGGATTCCGGATGGTGTCCCGTCCCCTGGTTCTGCAGAAAACTTTTAGGTAACACAGCAATCTGTAGTGCTGCTGGTATCCAGCTTGAAGGCTGAAGATGCTAGCAGTCTGATAAATGCTCAGTGTGCTCTCCACTTCCTCTGATTTTCCTGCCATCTCCCCGCAGAGTGCAGGTTGACCAGAAACAGCCTCTGGCCCTGCGGCAGCTGCTGTGGTTAGAGGATAAGCTGTTTGTAGGTGTGTGCTCTGGTCTGCTGCCAACCTCCTCCACCCTGCTGATGCTCCACTCTTCCCAAGACACTGATGACACACTCACTGTCAGGTCAGCAGAGCAGTGTTTGCAGTTTTGAACCCATTCAATTGAATTGTTTAATTGCTATGTTTTAAGTCAGGACTCAGTCCAGTGTTTCCATGTTTCAGGTCTGAGATTGAAGTGGACGGTGTTGTGGTCAGTATGGTTCACTGCTTCCAGTCTGGCACTGTGGCTCTACAGTTGGAGGATGGACAGATCAGGAAGCTGCTCTGGGGTCAGTTACAAACACTCATTTTCTGCTACTGAATTGTATGTTTTGCTAAGTGATGTTTTGTTTGAATTTCACTAATTGTAGATGCATTATTTGATTTCAAAAGTATACTGCACAACACGGAGATTGTCCAGAGGCTGTTAACTTACAGCCTCCCAAATAGGAGGTAATTTTCCAGCTGATTACCATCAACAGCATGATAATGTTTTGCCTGGTAGAGTTAAGCTCCTTCACAGGGTATTCAGAGTTCTTAAATAAACTGAACTCTCAAATGGTCTTAAAAAAAGCCTCAAGTCATTTTAGCAGCAAAGGCAAAAAGCTCTCCTTGTGCTTTCTTATTATGTGAGAGGTTTGTCTTCAGTTTATTTTGACACATTTTGATGCTTACTTTCATAACCGAGGTACAGAAACCCTGAGGAGCAAGTAAAGAGTTTTTTTTTTTGTGAATCGTTTTCTAAGTCTGATCTAAATTATTACGTGTTTAGGACTTGAAAAAAGTTTAAAAAATTTAAACCGGAAAAACAAAAAGTGTGTTATTTACTGTGATCCAACAGATATTTTTCCAGGGAAATCTTTTTTTCATGAGTGAAGCCACGTTAAAAAAATACATTTTTCATGAGGAAAAACATTTTGAGCAGCTTTTTTATTTTGATTGATTTGACTTTTTCATGTGTGAAACCAAGAAAAAAGAGGAAAGTTTGAATGAAAAAAATGTTCATTGCGCCCCCTGCCGGAACCCCTTAGACACTGCTCCTGATGTTATAACAGCACTTTGGACATAAAACAATAGAAAACACAAATTAGTGTACTTGTGTAATTGACAGTAACCATTATAACCATAAACTATGATGTAACATGAAGAGGCTCATATATCTGAGTAAGGGCATTAAATGTTGCTGCTTGATCTGACGTGCACAGCAGATTACTGCCAAAAATAACACATTCCTCACCAAAAGAAAGACATAACAGTAACGTTACATAACTGGAAGAAAACATGAATGATGTTAGTCCTATTGAGAGCATTCCACCCTCTTGTGGTCAAAATGAGTATTACAAAAACACTTTGGAAAATTAGCCCTACAAAAGAATAAGTCTTAAAAAAAAACTTCACATACTTTCACAGGTGGAAAAAAAATGAAGGAACTTTAAAAGATTTTCCTAGTAAAAACCTTTTCTTCCCCCCACCAGCTCTCAGGTTATAAACACAGGAAAGCAAAAAGGAAAGCAAACTATTTTGACCAGACTATAATTTCCTCATTTCAGTCCTTAGTGCCTCCATACCGAGGAGATCATCATCAAAGTTTAGAAAATGCTTTTGTTTGCAGGAAAATAAGACGTTTGTTTTAATTCTGTGTAGACCATCCTGAGCCGTCAGTGGAGGAGTGGCGTGACTCCAGCGGATGTAGCATCAACTTCCCTGTCTCCTGCGTTCAGACGGCCCTGTGCAGCATCGGTGAGGAGGTAAAAAAAAATACAATCATGTTGATAGAATTGCATCACTAACTACAAATGAGATTGTTTCTTCAAGCTTAAATGTTGTCTTTGTCTTCATGTCTTCAGGAATGTCTACTGGGCCTCACAGACAGATCCCACCTGTACGCCGGAGACACAGAAGTATGCTCTCTCCTTTATTTTACTAGCTTTAGCAATATGTTCATCACCAGACAAAGCTTACCGGGTTCATTTATATCTGTGTCTTTCTTAGCTGGCCTCCAATATTTCCTCCTTTGTGGTTTGCAATGACTTCCTCCTCATCATCACACACTCCCACACCTGTCGCTGCCTCCAACTGAGCACGCTAAGTATCAAAGGTAGGTTGGAGACCCTCACAGAAAAAATCTGCAGTGTCTATCTGTCCAGGTCAAAAAACATTCACACACATGGTCTGTAGATACATAGGATTACGTACTGAAATTGAAATGTATGATGAGCTAATACAGTGAGATTCAAAGTGGTTGTCAGTTAGCTCAGACTGAAGACAGTTGGATATTTTTGATTTAGTAAACGTGATGAATTCTGATTGGCCAGAATCAGAATCTGATCACCCATCTTGATAAATATGGTTATGCTGCAGTGTAGTACAGTATTTTTGGAAGTAGCACATTAGATGCTAACATGAGCTGCATTGTTAGCTGGCCTCTGACTGATTGCTCCTTCAGGTAATGCTTTTGCGTACTTTTGAAATGAGTAGTGAAGTTGGTTTTACCACTGGTATATTTCATGGTTGAGTTGAACGACCTTTGACCCCACAGGGCTGCAGGCAGCATTGGCCTCAGATGGCGGTCAGAATGACGAGACGCTGCGGCGGGTGGAGAGAGGATCCAGGATTGTCACTGTGGTCCCACAAGACACCAGAGTGATTCTACAGGTCATTGTCACACACACACACACACACACACAGACATACACACACACACACACACAGTTAACACCACATCAGTGGTGTCAATTTGAACATCTGTTACTGTGTATTACCATGTAAAAGCCAAACTCAAGATGCAAATTAAAAATGTCTTAACATTATATGTAATTAATTTCGAGGTGTGTTTATATCTGATATGTTTTGTTGTGTTTTCATCCAGATGCCTCGTGGTAACCTGGAGACTGTGCATCATCGAGCGCTGGTGTTGGCTCAGCTCAGGAAGTGGTTAGATAGGTGAGTTTGAGGTCCTTCTATCATATGTAACTACACCTATCTGTTATCTTTCTGACATTGTGTTAATGTCAAGATCGAAGTCAAATAGAAGCAACGAGTGAGAAAAAGTTTTTCTCTCTTTGGTTTTTCAGGTTGAGGTTCAGAGATGCCTTTGAGTGTATGAAGAAGCTGAGAATTAACATGAACTTAATTTACGACCACAACCCAAAGGTACGTACAGGGTTTAACGTGTTTCTTATGCGACATCACATCTTTTAACTTTGTCCATATTGGGTAATTGATCATTTTAAATTTCATACATTTGCAATTCTTTAAAGTAATTTAATAAAGCAAGTAATTTTTGTGCTTAAGTGACAAAAGAATACGTTGCTCTCGGGTTTGTGAAGATGTCACAGGAAAGAAAATTGGAAAGTAAAGTGTGTTTCAGTATGTATTTTTCAATATTTTGGCTGTTTTTTGTTACTGTCCTTGACCTTTTGTTGTAGAATATGAAAAGACAGTGCTTGGTTTCATGCTTTAATCTTTATTATTGCACTAAATGTGTCTCTTTCTGGCTCGTCTTGATTTTAATGTCCATCTCTTCCTTCAGGTTTTCCTGGACAACACAGAGAACTTCATCACACAACTGAGCTCCATCAACCACATTAACCTCTTCCTCACTGAGCTCAAGTAAGACTCTTAAGATCTGCTGCAGTACATTTTCAGCTATGGAAAGCCAACTCAACTTTTATATTTATTCGTAAATTGTGTAAATTGTTTTGCCTTTGGTACCCAGGGAGGAGGATACGACCAGCAGCATGTACCCCCGTCCTGATGGCAGCCCGGTCCAGACCCAGCCTGCTTCTGGGCAGAAGAAGGTGGACGTAGTCTGTGATGCTTTACGGAGCACCATGGAATCAATGGGTCCAAACAAGTTAGTGATACTGAGAATAACTTCTAAACATTGCATGCTTAATGTTAAAAAAAGTTGTGACGCTGTGAAAATTGAGTTTACTGCATGTTAAAAAAGGTTTTGAAAATGATCAAATTCTCTTTCATTTATGTTTAACGTTACCCACAATGCCATTTAGGTAATGAGTGACATCACTGAATGCAATCTATCAGATTAATGCAGCTTTTTCCGGAGCTACAAAAAGCTTTCTACTAGTTTCTTCACATACACAGTAGTACTCCCAACAACCTGTAAACACATGTAAACATATGAAAAATTGGCCACTTTAAAAGCAACTCGGTGTAACTGGACCACATTATTTAATTAACTGATTGTAAAACTTGAATTGTATCAACTGCCCAGGTTCTTTCTGTCCATCCTGACGGCTCATGTGAAGAAGACGGTTCCGGAGCTGGAGGTTGCTCTGCAGAAAGTCCACGAGCTTCGAGGTGAGCACACTGATGACCTTGCTTCTCTCTCGCAGCACACTGTAGCAGATGATTTTTCAGTTGGTCATTTGGTTTTTGATTGTGTGTTTGTCCAGTGAACCCCTCAGAAGGTCCCGGTGCTGTGAGTGCTGAAGAGGCGTTGAAGTACCTCCTCTTCCTCGTCAACGTGAATGACCTGTACGAACACTCTCTGGGAACGTACGACTTTGATCTCGTGCTCATGGTGGCTGAGAAATCCCAGAAGGTCCCGCAAACCTCCTCATTATCTCATTTGACATTTTATATCAGATACAGTCAGTTATGTAAATGAGGTCATTAAGTAAGCCCTCATTTTCATTCACTACCACCTGTGATATTCATGACCCCTGTGTCTAAAAGCATCAAGAAGTTTTCAAGGAAACATTTTTTCCTCATTGACATGCAGATTTATGCACAAAAACACCACATGTGGAGTCAAAATTAAAACAAGATGCAATCAAGCTGCCAAATATCGCACAGATTTACACATTAATAGGTTGAGATGCACTGCAAGGTGCTCCAACATCAAATCAGAAAAACTTCCAACACATTTTCTTTAAACTTTTCTCATGTCACAGCTAATTATCTAAGTGCATCTGTACTGTATATATATATATATATATGTTTGCTTGTTTGTTTGTTATTATTGTTTTGATGAATTTTCATTGTTCAGTATCAAAAGCAAAACACATATAATATAACTAAGCTGTGATGAGTGGATGTATTTTGTCCGCTGTCCCTGCAGGACCCTAAAGAGTACCTTCCCTTCTTAAACATGCTGAAGAGTCTGGAACCAAACTACCAGCGCTACACCATCGACAAACACCTGAAACGCTACAGGAAGGCCCTGCAGCACCTCAGCAAGTGTGGTCAGTCCAAATGTTTCTGTCATGATTTCTGAAATAAAAGATTCTTGGCTCACATGAGAAAATGAGATGGCCACCATCACAAGAAAGCAAACACTGAATGAACATATGTTGCTTCACTTACACTCAGAAATGTGCAATATCAGTGACCACTCAGTGATAAGTACTTTAATCTGTCAAGTAAAACCTCTTCATCCAAACCTCACTGTGCCAGTGTTTTGCGAAGACCAGCTGTGTTTCTGAGCTGAGCACAATGTAACTGTGATTGAATCTTTGCTGTTCAGGAGATGAACATTTCCCTGAAGCTTTGCAGCTCGTGAAGGAGCAGAAACTATACAGCGAAGCTCTGCGACTGTACACAGCAGACAGGCCTCACTACAAGGTACAAACACACACACTGCTCACATTCTTCACCCAGAAGTTACTCCAGCTCGTGGTCACACCATTTGTGTGCGAAATATTTACTCTATTTAAAGACATACACTTTGGTGCCATCAAGTTAAATGGGAAATTTCTTAACAATAAACGCCTTCCTGTTTTCGGATGACTCTTTTTTTCATTATCCTATATATGGACGTAAACAGTGCTGGATTTAAAGTACTTGAAATGTTGCGCGTAAACTCAACAGTAACAAGTGACCTCCTGCTTTGACCCGTAAACAACTCTAGGCCCTGAGCTGCGCTTATGCCCAGCACCTGGTGGAGCAGCAACAGGCGGAGCAGGCCGGCCTGTTGCTATGGCGATGCGGAGAGTTAACCAGCGCCCTGCAGGCATTCGCTGGCAGTTCCAGTTGGAGAAATGCCATCTGCGTGGCGCAGCAAATGCCTCTACCACCGGACCAGTTAGCTCTGCTGGCCAGAGACTTGGCAGGTAACCCAGACAACTAGTTGATGAAAATATAGGTTGACAGTCAGTCAGACAGGTTAGCTGGTGAGACAGGATGTCATTGCACGTAAATCCTAAAACTGTTTGTTTCTCTTCTAGAGAAGCTGACTGAACAGCGACGGTACTCAGAAGCTGCTCTGCTGTTGGACCAGTACGCCAAAGTAAGATCCTCCACAAAAAGAAGCTGATCAGCAAAATGAAGCAGATCATATAATATTTAATGATCCTGTGAAGAGTGATTTTTTATTAATATATTTTAAAAATCACAAAGCAACAGTTCACTTCTGCACTAAATGTAAATGTAAACTTCTTGTTTGTTGCTGCTTGTTGAGGCTGAAAGTTTGCATTTTTCTGTTTCCAATAGGACTGTGAGGAGGCCATCTTGGCTCTGATCACAGGTGCCGTCTGGGAGGAGGCGCTCCGATTGGTGAGTGAACGATACCACCATTTTCTTTTTTTCAACATTTCTTTAGTGATTTATTGATTTTTGATATTACCATTCTGTAAAGCGTTGCAAACATTAATACAACACTTAAAAGCATCCAGGTATAAAGTGAAAATACTTTGTTTACTAGTCAAGGTTATTTATATAGCACATTTCGTATGACAGGCATAGACTCAATATGCTCAAAAATACAGCACAGTCTGTTCCTTTAATCTGTTTTCTTTGTCTGCTTCAGATTTATATGCACAACAGACAGGACATCACTGAAACCAACCTCAAACCTGCTCTGTTGGAAGGTAAGGAGAAATCAGATTGACACTGTTGTTATCCTGCTGTACAGACCAGAGATGAAAGAAGGGAACAGAAGTCATCAGAAAAAGATCCTGTTGGTGAGTAGTCTTTTAACCATGTATCATGTGTTCTTGTGTCAGCTGTCAGCGCACAGACTGCTTTCCTGGAGGCTCAAGCAGCAACATTCACGCGGCACCGGACCCGACTGGCAGTGGTCCGAGAGCAGAAAGAGAAGGCCAGATTGGACATGCTGGGTGAGTATAAGTCAGAGCTGACAGGACATACAGTATCTGAGCCATGTTTGCTTATTTGTTTTGATATTTTTCTTCTTTTTTTGTGACCTGTCTCTTCATGGTTAAAACCTAAATTTGTCTTCTTGATCAGATGAGGATGGTCCAGACTGTCCTGACGCTGAGCTTTACTCTGAAGCCAGCAGTGTAATGACCGGCTCCAAATACTCCCAGAGTAACTCCCGCATCTCCTCGTAAGACACACATGCACCTAAAACTTGTTGTTCAGATTCTGTAGTCTCTGTGATGAATCATTGATGATGATTTTGTTACTGCCTACAGGAGATCATCAAAGAACCGTCGCAAAGCAGAGCGGAAGAAGCTGAGTCTGAAGGAAGGAAGCCCGATGGAGGACAGAGCTCTGATGTATGCTCTGGGTGAGATCATCACCACTGTGGACAAGATGAGAGGTCATTTATCATTTATTTACTTTACGTGATATTTTAAATAACACTACTGGTAATAGTAGTAAGCAGCCTGGGATAATGAGAGATGTTCACAAAACTAAAACTATACTCAAGTGGTTTTTCTGCCCTCTTCCTCCCCTGCAGAGGAAGTGCACGGCCTGCTGAAGGCCCTGGTGCTGTTCCAATTTGATAAACAGGCGGAAAAGATACAGCTGACCTACGAGGAAGCTCTGCAGATGATGGAGGCAGCAGTCCCTGAGGTGTGGCCTGAAGGACTGCAGAACACTCAAGCTCAGGTAGATTTAAAACAATCATGTTTGTATACTCAGTGATAGGCCTTTGTCACACTTGTTTCAGTCTAATGTCAGGTCTGTTGCACATGAGGAAAATAAATACATTCAAATGTTTTGCTTAAATTGTGGTCTCCTTCTTGCTTTTCAGCTCACTGGGCCAAACTCGACTGCAAACAGCATCATGGCTTCTTTCCAGCAGCAGCAGCAGCAGCAGCAGCAGAGGCCTGCAGCTTCACAACAAGGTGAGCAGTGTTAAATGAATGTTCTTCTTGTCTTTATAAATAAAGACACACGGGTCACTCACAACCTGATTCTGTTTTGTACAATAGAAATAAAAAGGGTTGTAAAGTGCCATGCCCTGAGGAGCAAGTCAGGAATATTTATTTTCTGGTGATTCATTTGCTAAGACTGACCCAGTGCTTCCCACAGAGTCAAACTGTAATTGCAGTGGTGACTGACCAGCTGGGGTGCCATAGAGCATGCGTATTTAAGACTTCCGCCGACGAGCTGGCTAGCTTCTGGTTTGCTAACTTGGATGGGGATACTATGTAATTTGGCGGCTTTTCACAATGTTAGCTTTTTGGAAAAGTCCCCAGTGCATCACATGACGATGTAATTGCACCACTTGGCCACGACCAAAACTGGCTTCAAGGCCTGGCACTCTTTGTGGGGGCTTGATCTCGATGATGAGGCTGTTGGTTGGTTTTACCAGCCGACTAAAAACCACACCGCTATCCACTGTATCGGACAAGCTATTTTGACAAGCTATTCATTGACGCTGTCTTGAGTGAGTGAGAACAGGACGGTGGCGGTCAATGTTGATATTGTGGCTGACCGCCACAAATCAATTAGTGTGGGAAACACTGTGATCTGAATAGTTTTTCTGTCCTGTGTTTATGACTTCAGAATTCTTGGAAAAAAGTTTTGCCAGAAAATAATTTAAGAATGAATTTTTAAAATGTTTTCCTACTGATCTCCTTCTAATGTCACATATGGAATATTTATTATGGTAAAAAAGAAAGAAAAATCTCCTGCCAAAACTTTTTTTCACTTGGTTTGACATGTTAAGAAAAAAAAAAAAGTATTACTTTTTTTTTCATGTGTAAAACTGAGTGAAAAACAAAGTTTTGTCACGTTTTCACAGATAAAACATAAATAAGAAACTTTGTAAGATTATCCCTTATAAGATATATGCAAAGCCTGTTTTTCCCACCATTTCACTTCACTTGAAGATAGTAGGAATCTATGTAAAATAATTTTCAGTCACTACAGATGATGTAACATTCTGTTTTTTCATTTTTTTCTTCATAGCTGCTGATGTCCCGTCACCACCAAAGATGAGAAACGGTGTCAAGTGGAAGCTCACTGTTCTTACATAAATTAGTTTTGTTTGTATTTTCTTTTTTTAACTGTAAAGTAAAATGGTAATTATGTATCAAATAAAGATTCAGTTAATGTCTCTTCGTACCAAAAGTGTTCATTCTCTGCAGTTCAGACACTAAACAACATATTGCACATCAAAAGGTTGACATATCCAACCTCTGAGGAAATCATTTAGAGCACGTTTTGCTCCAGTCGACGTGATTCTCACTCAACTTTCCTTCTCTAATGGCTTTACCAGATATAAACATTTATTTTTCATGTATAAATGAAGACATTGTTGTCAATAGTTTATTTTATTGTGTTGTGGAAATGTTGATGGAATGGAAACATTGAAAGGAACATGGTAAAGATATCTAAACCGACTGTTAGAATCAACCATAAATGCTGTTCCCTCAGTTGCTCTGCTGCTCCACAGCAGAAGGTGAGACTTCATTTCTCAGGTGTAGAACAACATGGTGCCCAGCTGCCTCATCCTCCATAATAACTGCCCTTTAAGTTCTATGAATCCAGTGAAGATGAGTGTCTCTCAACCCAGAGTGAACAGAACCAAGTCCTGCTTTGTTCTCATATTTCTCATCATCACACCCTCTTGGCCTGCTTGGCAGCAGCAGCAGCACGCCTCTGGTTCATGGCCTTGGTGGTGACTCGGAGCTTACGCAGGCGGAGCTGTCTCAGCCGCAGCTGCAGGTCCTTAGGGAGCTTCCCTCCCCTCGCCAAAATGTCCTTTAGCCTCTGTTTGGGCACCTTGGTGAGGCGGAAGTCGCAGATTGTTGGGTAGTGGTCGTACATGACCTGGCAGGTGCGGGAGGAGGGGAGGTAGCCTTCTGCGCTGACTGTCACCTTGTACTCACCGGGATTCAGCAGCCGCCAGT
This sequence comes from Diplodus sargus, assembly GCA_903131615.1. Classification (NCBI taxonomy): domain Eukaryota; kingdom Metazoa; phylum Chordata; class Actinopteri; order Spariformes; family Sparidae; genus Diplodus; species Diplodus sargus. The sequence goes on from CAEMYA010000462.1 coordinate 1,305,222, forward strand.
AGTCGCCATCAGCAACTGAAGATAGGATAAGAAGGAAATTTTTGTTCCAGAGAAAATGACAGTAACAAATAAACACAGTAATCAGTAATAAAGTAAGTAATCATATAAAGTGTAAAATGAGAAAATGCTGACTGTACCTGATCTAATATGATGATCAATGTCATCAACTTTAATGATGGCATCTGCGATACCAGCCTCTGTATCTTTGTCACGAACCACACCCTTAATTCCTCTGTGGACCTAAAGGGAAAAAAAAGAGACATTAAGAGTTTTACTGGTGCTGTAGATATAAAACAATGTACTGTAAAAAGCAACGTATAATAAATATTCTCACTTTTAAGTGTAAAACATAGCATGGAAAAGAAGATATGAGCGAAAAGAAACAACAGATTTAAGATGAAAAGAATGAGATTATTAAAATTCTCAACATCCGATCAGAATTCAGCCAAAGCAGCCTGACCTGCTCCATGTAAATCAGCAGAGATTCTTTGTTGTTCTCCCACTCGATGGGAAGCTCACTGGCGTGAGGAAATTTATCGCAGGACAACTCCACTGTCACCTCAAAACAGTTGGTGTGCAGGTAGCTGAAGTCATTCATACCTGCAAGGAAAGAAAAATACACTAAATGTATTCAATACTTCCAGTTTATTTTCTTTGATGCAGTGCGCTGGGCCCACACTAACAGAAGGAATAACAGGAATTAAGATTAGGATTAGGCTCAATTTTCAAGTGTTAAGAAAACGTGGGGAAAAAAAAACAATTATCCAGATTTTTTTAATTTCTTCAAGTAAAAAAAAAATGTTTTTTTCCTATGTGATTTTTATTTTTTTTTCCTTGTGTGAAGCTGAGTGGAAAAATATTTTTTTTGTAGCAAGGCACATTTTTGTGCCTGTTGTGAAAATGTGGGGGGGAAACATTTCCGGATATTTTTTTCCATTTGACATCAAGTTAAAGTAAAACGTTGTCAATTTAGAATTTTAGTTTTTTAGTGTTCTGAAAAACATTTTTTACCGGAGACAAAAAAACAGGAAAAAAAATTTCTCATGTAAAAAAGAAAGTGAAAAGAAATTGGCAGTTGTGCAAATCATTTTGGTGTCACATTGTTCTTGAAAAGTGAAAAAGAATTCTGGGGAAAGGGAAATTTCATGTGTGAAACCAAGTGAAAATTGTCAGAAGAACTGAACTTTTTTGTCAGGGCACATAAGATTTGTGAAAACATATGGACATTTTCTCATATATGAAAATGAGTGAAAAAAAATGGCATGTGTGGAAAAATATCCAGATTTTTTTTTTTCTTTTTTCTTAATGTGACAACAAAAGTGAAAAGAAAAATTCAGGAGAAAAAAAAGAAGAAGAGTGAAACTTTTTTTTCCAGGAGAAAACATGTTTGGAGAATTTCTTTTTTATGTAGAAAAACTATTTTTCTTTTGTGTTTTTGTAAGGCTCATTTCCGGTGGGGGAAAAATTCTCCGAAGAAAAAATACTGTCATGTGTGATATGAAGTTTGAAAAGTATAAATTAATTAACTTTACTCTGAAGAACACACACTTTCTTACTTCCTGGTACGTTGTGCCAGTCGGCTCCGTTGATGATGTTGTTGTACCTGAGGAAGTCTTTGTTGTGGCAGGGCCGCCGGTCCGGGTTGGACATCACCTGGTTAAATAAGATACAATAACATATTGAGTTCATCCAGTCTCTCAATCAGTCACCTTCTGGAAGAGGTTTTAGAAAGGAGAGCAGGCAGTGACAGTAGGAGCAGCATTCACCCGATTGGTGCTGGCGTATGCTGTGGCCAGCCAGCGGAAGAAGCTCTCATCAGGAGTGGGTGTGTGCTCGCGAGGAGCCCAGTCCCGGGTCATGTCGTACGGGTAGGTGACCACCAGCTCTCCACCGTGGAGGTTAGCGCTGAGAACAAATGGGATGTTCTGCATCCAGTTGATGACAGCTCGGGTCTCTGACGCCACCTGGAGTTAGAGTTGGAGATTAAATTTTAAAAAGTAGGGTCAGAGGATCAGCTCAACTCAGCTTATACACACTTTTTGCATTTACATTTTGAAGTTACAGACATTTAGCTGCTGTTTTTATTACAAGAGAACAGTTAAGAGCAGAATACCTTTTAAAAAGTAAACCAAAAAAAGTCATAGTGCCTAACAAAAACAGTGACAAGTTGAAGGGTCAAAGCCATACTGCCAGGGAAGATTATTATATAGATAATAAGATTCATTTTAAGAATCAGAGGTCTGTTGCAGAGAAGAAACGGAGGGATGAAGATGTGGTTCTGATTACGAACACCTCTTTCCAAAGTGCGTGTGATTTGTCATTAGACAAATCAAACTTACAAAGGCCTCCTCCGAGGTGTACTGCTCAGGGATGGGGAAGTAGTGGTTGATGAGCTTGGACCGGTCTGTCTCCAGCTCGATGGCGGTCCACATCCCTGAGTTGAGGTCCGCGAAATTGTGGTTCATGTCGATCCACTCGTGGCTGTAACGACCCAGAGCCCAGCCTGACAACTCTGAGCCCTGCGGATGACAGAATGCCCGATACAGTGTTTGCTGTCATGTCATGGAGCCATCACACAGTCTGGGAGCAAATGCTTATTCCAGGCACCTTTTTAAAAGCCATCTCGTATCCGTCGGGGTTCATGGACGGCAGGAGGTGGATGCGAGTCTCTTTGACCAGGCGGACGATGCGCTGGTCCCCACGTTTGTACTCCTGGCACACGAACTGCATCAGATTGAGCAGGAGCTCTCGGCCCAGCACCTCGTTCCCATGCATCCCTGCAACGTATCGAAACTCTGGCTCTCCTGCGGGGGGGGGGTGCCAAAACACAGACACAGGAAGGGAGTCAAGAGCACTGGTGCTGTCTTAATAATGGTACTTTTTGAAAAAGCAGCAGCTTTCATCATGAGTCCTCAAAAAGCCTTTATACTCCTCCACCCTCTGGGCTTTACAAACACCCCCTGTACAGATCCACCTCTCTCACTGACCTTGTTGAAGGACCTGGCCCTGTTTCCTGTTCCGTCACTGTGCGCTGACAGGCGACTCTGAAATCTCACATCCTCCTCACAACTGTTTATGAGGAGAAGCTTCAGCTCAGTCTGCTTCTAACACTTGAACGCTAACAGAAGTTTCACGCACGTTTGTCTGGATTTTAATGCATACAACAATCAGCATGTGTGCAAACAATGACACAGTTTTAATCCACAAGTTGCACACAGTCAGAAAATTCATATTTATGTACGGGTTTTGAGCCTGTCAGTGGTTCGGAGGCTGAAAACATCTTTTTTAATATTCAAGGAGCTTTGAAGCCGAGTCAGGAGCTCTGAATCACTGCCTCTATTTTAGAAATTCAAGTAAATGAAATAAAAACAAAATTGTAATTAAGTCCGATAATCAGACTGGGATTTAGTGAGCAGGAATGATATTTTCCTTGATTAACTTTGAGTTTACCTCAATAACTGGAGCTGGAAACACGAATGAAAACCTTGAATCTGTGTTCTGGTTTGAGCCAACAAAATCAAGCAGCAAACGGCACAAATCTGTTATTCACCCTTTTGACTGATGTTTGCTTTGAGTGGCAAACCTCAACCTTTTGACCCACGTGGACTCAAAAGTGTGTTCAGGAGCAGCTGGGACTGTGTGATGGATATTCAAGATCATCACAGCCAGAAATACAGACTGAGTCATTAAAACATCATGGGGCTACTGGAATAAATCACTGCCATCTTCTGAACTGAACCGGATGTGTTCAGATTGATAGTATGTTTGTTCTGGGAATTGTAGGCGACATATGCACACATATTAAGGTCGGCCCTGTCAGATGGGAAGCACACATCTGGAGTGTCGAGGCGACATTTGTTTTGGCAAGATTTTCTGTTGTCTTTTGGTGCAAACCAAGCATCTGACCACAAAATCACCTCAATTATCAAATGATTAATGTCTACCTCGCTCCTTGTTAGTTGTTTGTCTTGGCCAGACAGATTTGAGGAGGGTTTGATGCTACAAAGGACAAAATGCTCAGTACAATAAAGTGCTGCGAACAGCGAACAGCAGTATTTTCCCTAACGATTCTTCTGTTTTGTTAATTTAATTTATCTAATCTGTAATCAGACACACTGAGACACATAAAAAATGTCAATGGTCCGGTCAAGACAGCAGCAACAATAGTAATGCGAAAGTTACAGTCAAATAAAACACAAAGAAGCACAAAGAGCACAACATTCACACAAGTTATATAACTGTGAAAAAGGGGAATTTGGGGAGGAGGAAGAAATCTGACCACATTGAACCCAGTGTGCATGTTCCAACTGTAACCAGTGAGATGGCAGAAACTACTGAGAAACTCATCACTTAAGATTGTTCCAACACATGGAGCAAAAGATGGCACCAAAGCAACACTGGCCCCTGGAAAAAAAAACTAGGAGTATGAGGTGGATGAAAAAATAAATAAATCATGGTGCAGACTGAAGATATTTTCCTTTGTATAGGCTACCATCACACAATAGTAGACTGGACGTCCTGACAAAAGCAGTGTGGTGATGTTGAAGGATCACGTGTTTCTCTGCAGCAGGGTTTCTGCAGGCTCCAACAAGTCAAATTTAAGACTTTTTAAAACCATTTTGAACTAAATTTAAGACCTACAGGAGGGAAGAAGAAGTAAATGTGTGTGTGTGTGTGTGTGTGTGTCAGGGTTATTATAGTTATTACAGTTTGTTTTTATTTCAGTTTAGTTTTAATTAGTTTAACAAGTGATGAAGTAGTTTTAGTTCAGGTTTTATCTAGGAATTAACCCTGGTGTGTGTGTGTGTGTGTGTGTGTGTGTGTGTGTGTGTGTGTGTGTGTGTGCGCTTTGGTATGACTGATGCTTAGTCATAAACAGATGTCCGCTTTCAGTGTCTGAGTTGAGCAGAAGATGGTTTGAATGTCGCTTGACTGAAAGCTGGCAGAGGCGGTGCAGAGTTCAGGTCGAGCAGAACTGGATGAACTTGGACCAGGAGGTGGTGACAAAGGCGTAAAAAAGTGTGTGATAGCGTGACTTCACTGGAGACTTTTAGAAGCTAACTGTGTGCCCAAGTTGAGAGCGTACACTGCGCTTCAGATTCATTATGAGGTACGGCTTTTAACCAACTGAATTCTGGTTGTTCAAGCCAACACTTCCAAGTGTACAGTGATAAATTCCGACCGGGCTGTTGACAAAATGCCACTCAGGCTCCTGATACTTCAGAAAGAAGTCCAACACACGGAGCTGACTGTTTTTGTTTTGGGGAAATGTGTTGGTGAGATTCACAAACAACCAAAAAAAGACAATGACGGAAGCGGTACATGAACATACTAACGTATTTAGACTTAACTATGTGCAAAATATCAACATATTTAAGACTTTTTAAGACCTAAAACTGAGATTGTCAAATTTTAGGCTTTTTAAGTCTTTTTAAGACCCAGAGGAAACCCTGTGCAGGTAGAAAAGTACACATAAATCATCATTTGAAAGCTTTACTGCATTGAAACAAGCTAAAACATCCTCTGGTAGAATCCTTTTGCCCCTTTGGGAAGTTTACATTTGATAACTGACTACAGATTTGAAAGACTGAATGATCTTCTCTCTCCCGTGCTGTTTTCTCTGCCATGTGTTTTCGGCGGGAAAAGCTCTCCGTTCTGCTGCCATGTGGGCAGAGCGAAGGATGCCAAAGAAAACATTTGTACACCTCAGAGCAAACGCAGAGCGACTCTGGTCTGCATCGGTGAACGTCCACACAGTGCTGGGCTGTCTGCAGGTTTGGAGGAACACAGTGGCAGCAACTGTGCAAGTCTCCTCAGACCTCGGAGATAACTCTGTGATCACAAAGCATCTGTCTCTCATCAGATCACATGATTCCTCTGAGTGGAGATGAAGCAGTGTGGCAGCTGTGCATTATGTGGGAGATGGCAGTTTTGGTTCGAGAATAATTTCTTTGAGGTTTCTTTGAGATTTTAACTTTTGGTGGATGAAAATGATGAAACTTTACCAATTGAATCTTCTACATTTCCAGATAAACCACGACGCACCTTGGAATGAGATTTTTCCTTTCAGATAGGTGTGGCGCACTTTGAACGTTTGCTCCAGCGTGTCTCACCCAGTTCGTGTTTTCCAGGGTTGTCAGAGATCTCCATGACGTAGAGCTTCAGGCCCGTGTAGCTCTTCCCGATGCTGTAGATGCGGGTGATGTCGGGACAGGCCTCGCTCACCGACTTCATCAGCTGGGAAACCACAACACAGTTTATTAGAGACTAGTGCATTGCCCGTAGGAAATATGTGTTCCTATAGAAAAGTGGGAGGTTAAGAAGCATTTTCACTGATGGCCAAATGAGGCTGTTTGAAGGTGGAACGTCGGGGATATTTAAGTTTGTTGTGAAATCCGATATTCCAGGGTATAATTGGCCATTTGTGACTATTTTTGATTTTGCCATTATATTTCACCTTAAAACTATTTACTTGGTGTGATTATTTTCAGCACAACCTCACATGTGTGACTGTACAGTTATTTTTTTCATTTTGACATATTGTATTAACACAATGGACCTAAAATCACAAAAAAACATAAAATCCAAGTAGAAAAAGTTATTTTTCACTGTGAAAACCACAAATATATTTAACAAACCATTTTTATTACTTATAATGCAAATATAAATTGTTGTTTGCTGAATATGTGCATACATTATAAAAATTTACAAAGTTCTGTGTAACTATTTACATTTAAATGCAGGCAATGCTCAAGTCTGCCTGAGCTCCTTCCAGCTGAATGAAGAGCTGCACTGCCTGCTCCACATTCAGCTTCTCCTGTTTTGACTCATTAAACAAAATCGACTCCACTACACACTAAACATATGACACCAAACACTACATAACACACTTACTATACACTCCAAACACGCTAAATGTCACAAATCTCTCAATTCTCAATATCGCTGTCTGTACACCGGCCGTCGTTGCCTGTCACTCATCCGCCGAAGTCCCTCCCACAACTTCCTGTTCCTCTACAACCAAACTTGCTGCTTGAACACTTTCGTGACAAAAGCCAGTTTTTACCGTTTCTTCTGCACCAGACACAAAGCAAACGTGGCGGCAATGTTCGCGAAAAAGCGTGGCGGACATTATTTACCCCAAGTCCGGTTTTGGACAGGTCGGTGCGTCCGGTCCGTCAGCTCGGGAGTTAGGCCGGTAGGTTAGCTAGCGGCTAGCAGCTAGCTACACACGAACATCCACAGATTACGATTCCACTTTGTTGTCCGCGCGTCTTCGCATCTCCTCAGACCCGAACAGACCGGCCCGGTCTTGTTTAGTCACATTAATCCACAACAGTCAGTTTAGATGCACAGAACAGAACGGACCGAACCGCCAGCTAACTCCTGGTCCAGCTCGCACCGCCGCAGGTATACATCCGCTTGTTTCTTAACGTATGTCGTAGGCTTGAGCTCTGCAGTGATTGGCTCTAATGCGCATGTCACTGTGATAGCTCCGGTGGACTATGCTCCAGAATATGTAAAGCATTTATGAAATAATTTATTCACGGTATCATTGCAGTCCAAACAAATGTGAAGCCACACACCACTGAACCAAATGGCAGCCATGTTGAAACTCTCAGGTCATTCTGATCCTGATCCGCAGAGATATCTGAGGCACAGACAGACAGACAAACAGAGATTCCTTGCTTTTATAGAGAGATGTCAGATTGTGAGCGCCATCTTCTGGTAACTGCCTATGGCACAAAAACTATGGCGTACAGAGAATGGAGTTTGTGAAATAGAATTCTATTGCCAGTGTGAAGATGCTTCAGTATCATAGCAAGGTTTCTGTTAGATGCCCTGAGTTATTGAACTGTTTCTTCTCTACGGAAGCCCAGAGGGGCAAGTGTGGAATTTTCTTCTTTCTTCTCTGATTTTAATTGTTTTCTCTTATGTGTTCTAAAATGGATGGAAAAAAAAGTCTTGCTAAGAAAATCTTTCTTTTCCATCTCTGAAAACTCGTGAAAAAAGAAAAACTGGCAGAATTTTTTTGACATGTTTTTTTTTTGTCAGGATAATTTTTTTAAGTGTTTATTTTTGTTATACTTGTTTTCAGCACATGAGGCTGAAGTGACTCTACCTCATGTTTTATGAAAAGGCTCATATATCAAATCAGGGCCATTAAATGCTGCTGCTTGATTTGACTTGCTGATAATACACTGATGGCAGATTAGCGCCAATAAGAAAGTCATGACAGTAATGTTCATACTCATATTTATTATTTTGTATTTATTAATAACAATATACTGCCCACACTGTTTATAATTACACTGCTTGTACATATTATGTATATGCAATTTTATTGCTATTTCTGCTCTAGCTCTTCTTCTTACCTTTTTATACATAGTTTATTTTTTACTATTATTATTGACTTTTGAACTTTGGCTGCTGTGTCGCACAAATTTCCCTGTTTGCGGGACTAATGAAGGAATTTCTGACTCCTGATAACCTGACATGGATGTATCTTGTGTTAAGGGCGTATGGAGAAATTAAAACTCCACTTGAAGTAAACATAAAGGATTTTAGTCCTGTTAGGAACAAACACAAGTTTTTCTTCTTTTCCTCCTTTCGTGTGAAATGCGTGTCATTATTGTGGCATTACTTTAATTTCGAGATTTGTATCAAATGCCACTTAAGAGAGGTAAATAAAGGGGACAATGATGAATCTGAAATTATTGGAGGCGGCATGTGGAAGGCAGCTCTCTGTTACTGTGGGCTGTTTTCTGACCATCAGATTCAACACAGTGTCTCCAAACAGACCGCTGGTAGTGGCAGCCCAGTGAGGACGCTGCCATGAGGGAGTGAAAGCTCCCACTGTGTTTGTTTTTAGGTCAGGCTGAGACCAGACCACACACACGCACACGCACACACTAACACACACACACACACACACACACACACACACACACACACACACACACACACACACACACACACACACACAGTGGGAGCTTCCTACACTCACTGTGAAAACCAGAAAGTGGTGGCTTTCCCAACACTGGACTGGAGTTTTATTTCTAGGCATTTATATTTACACTAAACATTTTCAGCTGGTAAACTTAAATCTCATTAACTGACTTAAGAAAATCATCAGGATCGTTACAGACAGCACTTACAGATTTGTCTTACCTTTCTCATCTCTTTGTAGTTGTGGTGTCTGAAGTCCAGTTTGTCTCTGGACCCAGTTGTCTCGGTCTGCCAAGCGTAGATATTATTTGGATCTGTAGAATGGGAGAGGTGTGTATTACAGTGACCAAACAGAGCAAATGTAAAGAAATTAAAGATACATAAAAACCTTGTTGGAAGAAGCTGGCCTCCTGTACCTGGGAGTGTGCAGCCCAACACCTCAGCTCTCAGGCAGATGTCCCCCTGCGTCCCGTTCTGGTACCAGGTCTGCGGGTTGATTCGAATGTAGCGGGCCACCATGGAAGTGTTGAAAAGGGCGAGGACAGGTGTCTCCGCATCCTGGTTTCCTTCGAATACCTTCAGCACAAGACACAACCAAAGATCACGGCAGTTTGGGACATTTAATCTGCAGGATTTGTGTACATGGGTACAAATTGTCATTTTTTTTCCTGACACTCACACAAATCCTTACAGATGACATTTTGTTGGTATGTCATTACATTTTTATAAACATGACCAAGTGATCCTTGAATGCAAGAAATCTGAAAAAAACACAATGCTTAAATCCAGGCAGGGCTCTTTGCCATGATGTCATCTCTCTTTCTAACCTGCCTAATCTTACCTGTCCACCTCCACTGTCGACTGCACTGCAAGCAAACAGTCATGAGCTTTGAAAAAATCTGAGACTACTCAATATTCGACAATTGCAATATCCTTGCAAATCATGATCAATCATGCTATGATCTATTTCTGTCTACAACGGTCAGTTGATGCACACTTTTTTCTTGTCTCTAAACACTCAAGACAGCTCAAGACCTAAAAATTGACTCATAAAACAATGTATGTTTTACTAATTTCTCTCTGTGGAACATTTAAACCAGTCTGGTATGCTGTGGAAAGACTTCTTTGCATGACTGACACTTGGTTGTCAGCTGTGGCTGTGGCACACATGCCTTCAAAACCACTTGGCTAAACAAACCTGACCAAGGCCGCCGTGTTTACAGACCTGTCTTGGCAAAAGCGTAACCAGATTATACAGCCCGGTGACCGAGGAAATGGAGAAAACAAAACAGCACTTTCTCCTTTCTAACACAAAGAAGAAATTTGCTTACTGTTAGATTGTCCTGTCATGCCTTCCAATACACACTGATGACCAAACTTTCCTTTACAGGCCTCTGTTGGAATGGTGGTAACAGTTTATGGGTAAATTACACTGTAATGACTTTTCCTTTATTTTTTTTCCTTCCAGAGAGATGATGTGTCTGCTGCAAGAATTTAAACATGGAGGATTAACTTTGAAGTACAGTAGAGGGTGTGATCATATTTGATCATTTTAAATATTATAACATCTCTCCGTGATGTTTTATGGACCATTTAGTTTTTCTATCAATTATGTGGGATTTTATTTGAACTTGCTTGTTATGTAGTTGATTATTCATTCATGGTTAGTAAGTACTCACATATTATCATATTTAAGGTTTTAAGAAAAAAATGAAAGAGTATTAGATGAAAAATAGAAGAGAGAAAGTTGGTGAGTTTGAAACCAGCCATTTTTATCTGGGAGTTTCAACAGAACAGAAATATTTTTAACTAGTTTGCAGATCTGAAATCTTGTTATACCAACTACTAGGCAACTAAATTACACTTTATCTTACAGGTCCAAAGATTTCAAACAAGACAATGATTATCTGATCTCTCAGTCAAGGTTGGGTTACAAGATTAAGTTACAGGATTAAAAGCAATAGACTGATATTGACTATAGTTTATAGACTTGTGTTAACATTGTATAGCCAGAGCTGTGTAGTAGAGTGAATTGTGAGCACTGGACTAATCACCAGGCAGCAGAGCCTAAGTTTGGTGTTATATTTGATTACTTTGTCGAGCATTCCAATTATAAAATACTTTTTTACTCTCTCTGTCTTAGCCTACATTTCTTAGGATACAACTCATTCAATACTTTGTTGGAGGAAAATGAGAGAGGAATAATCATCTAACGTAAATTCACCCACTAGCTGTTACCACCATGAAAACAAAAGCCTTAAGAGACATATGAAGGAGACCACGAGGTTAATGGTTTAAATATCAGACAAGCTTGGTAATGTGCAAAGGGGCACAGAGCAAGGAGTTCAGTTTGAATGTTGAATGTTCACTCACGGCCTCTTCAGTCCCGTTCATACAGGGCTTCCACACCAGCGAGTCGTTGCTGAACTGCACCTTGTAGGTGTGCACCACGTCCCAGCTGTGGGAACAGGAAACATTTCGTTCATATCAGATGTAGAAAACAGAAGAAGCTTGCGTGAGAGTCCAAAAAATGAACCCCATCATTAAAGAAATTGATTATACATTTATAGATTTTTCCATTAATCAGATTTTTTCAACCTGAGTTTAGGATAGCTGGTATTTATGCATTGTGAAAATATACCCAAATATAAAGTGCGGGACCAAAATACAAAATTTTGTGTAATTAGAGAAAGATAAAGATACAGTGTTGGATTGTATTAACTTTAATTTGAAGGTGTGAATATCCACAAAACAGATTTTAGGAGGAATATCACCAGAAAGAAGTGGACTGAAACACATATTTCATTCATCTCTATAAAACTAAATTTCCCAGACAATATTATATTACTATACTTTATTCGTTACCACTGACCTCCAGATGGAGTTGCGACCCTGCAGGATGACCCCAGTGAAGCGAGTCAGCCGCTGGGCGTCGACCTGTAGCCACTGATTCTCGTCTCTGTACTGAGCACACCAGGCTCCATCGTAGACATCACCATCTTCTATACCAGACTGTAAAACACACGGGAAGCGGAAAAGAAACAAACATAGCTATTGCTGCTCTGTACGTAATACATTATATCCTTGGTTTGCTTGTTACCTGGATGTTGAGTCGGCCTCGGTGAGGGCCCAGTCCTCTGCGCTTATATGATGACGCTCTCAGCTGAGCGTCTTTGACCTTCAGTGACTCCAGACCCAGCGGAGGACATTCTGAAACAGTCAAAATGGATTCATTCAATATTTTAAATTGATTATAACATGACATTAGAGGGCAGAGGAGCAAAGTAGGAAGATGTTAGTCATCACTACAATGTGAAGAAGTCAAGTTGAAAAAGTCATGGTAACACGATATCCCATTTATGTGTGTTTATTGAATTGCAGAGTGAAACTTGCTGAATAACATCTTGCTTGAATCATTTCATGTATAATTCTGTGTCTCCTCCTGAGCAGTGTTTGGTTCTTGATTCTGAAAATGCTTTATGATTTTTTTGGACCGGCCCCTTTCTCAAATATAAGTAGAATTTGGTGCCATTATACATAACGCCCTGTTTGAAATATAGATTTTCTTGTCTGTGTTACGTGATACAGTTTTTATCATTGACTTACCTTCAAAGTCCAGCTTAGTTTGGGAACTAATAAATACTCATGACACCAGCATCTCTACCCACACCTCGGTAAACTGTAATAACACAGTGGATGCAGGTGTGTACACAATATATACAGCAGTTATACAAGCACACAAAATCACATGTGCATATATATTGACATACGTATGCACGTCTTGAGACGGGAAAGGTCACAAGAGCAAAAAAGCAAATGAGTGCAAATGAAATCACTCAGGAGAGAGGAAAGAAGACATTCTGATGTTATATAATGCACATACATTATATAACACTAAAAGATTTCTCACATCGTATCAATGTGACAAATGCCTGGTGAGGTATTAAAAAAAAGCTGAATATATGAATGCTGAAACATGAAAATGTTTCCATACAGGGCATGAGGATTAAGGATTAAATGTGTGAAGAGCATGGACATTACATAGCATATGCAGTGGCCAACATAGAGACTAAGTCACAACCCAACTGGACACCTATGGGAGATCTGAGAGAGCCGTGTTAGCCAGCACTCTCAACAACCATGATCAACAACATCGAATTAGGGATTATATTATGTTTTAACAAATCAACCCAAAAATGAAAATTCAGTCACTACCTACTGACCTCCTTGCTGATGGAAAGTCAGCTGAAGTTTCGCAGTCCACAGAACATTCCTGGAGCTTCACAGCAAAAGAGTGTTACAGGATTCTCCTTAACAACCAGTAAATGGGGACTGATTTAAAATGTCAAAAGCAAGTGAAATAGGAACGAAAGAAAGCTCTAACAGTTCATCAGGCAAAATCCATTTGTGCTGGAGCCTTGAGATCCAAATTCATTTGAAAAGACATTATTTACACCCGCGCAGCCACTTCAGATGCAGTGCGTGCTGGAGCTTTTAGCTTAGCATCAACAGTGAGGATCTTGGTTTATAAAAGGGTGTACATAATATATTTTCAAAGCAGTCAGGAATGTCAGGGCTGGACTGGGTTGTATGGAATTTTTTTACATTGTAAAACAAGTCCCCATCTACTTTACTTGTTTCGGAGAATAGAACTTTACCTGACTTTCCATCAGCTGAAGGGTTATTTCATGATGACTGAATTAAAGTTTAAAAACTGTTCATATGTTTCATATTGAAGTATTCTGACCTCTACTTAATTAACACTGATGGAATTTCCATAGTAACGTAAAGAAACAAACTGACGGAGAAGTTAAAGTGTGAGCAGGAAACAGAGAAAGCACAACTTCTTCAAACCTGTCCAGACTCCTCTGCTGCTGTATTAACACCTCAGACAGACTCACATTGTCTGGAGGGTTCAATTTGGTTCAAACTGCCTCCTCCTGCCAGGAAGCTTTACTGGCTGCTAAACAGTCTCAGGCGGCGGTATAGAGGTAGGGTAAGTGGATGCTAAATGTAGGTGGCATTCCCTTTAAAGACCATATCCCCCTTCTGCCTTGTAGTCCAGCTGGGTCTCTGCTGAGCTGCTTGTGACACAAAATGTTGCTCAGCTCTAAAAACTAATGTCTCTTTGTTGCTGTTGACCAGTGGAATCCTGCCAAACCACCAAACTTAGGAAAAACAACTGAAGCTGAGCCAGAGAGACTTGGCAAACTGACAATGACGCAAGAAAGAAATCAATTTATTTTACATTAAAGCGGCCCACAACCCAGCTGATTATCTGGATAAATAGAGTCCACTGTGAAAGAAAATAAATCATGGACGCAAAACCTTGAAGCACTTGGTGGTCCTGAAATACAAAAAATAAGAAAAATGTGGTTTCGTGGGGAGAAGAACGGTCAGTCTTCTGAATCTTCCCAGCCTGAAAGCTGAGGATCCTGTCTTTACCTCTCAATAAAGTTTTTTATAAAGGAACAAAGACCATGACTCACCTACAGCAGTAAGGCATGCTTAACCCCCCAAACCTTTTTAATTTCCCTTCTTCTTAACTGTCTTTACAGAAACCACAAGAGCTAGGTGGAACCCTGAGATGAGTCATCAAAGACACAGTCTCCCAGGGTCTCTAGACATGATTCCTATTCCAGGCCGTCCTCACCAGATAAACAGCCCTATTGGTCGTCTGTGCAAGCCGCTTCTTATGACCGATATTGACATTGATTGTGAAATGGCAGCCTCTAGTGGCTGTAGTTGTTATGGCAGGAGCAAAGGAGGCGGTCAGGTGATGTAGTATAAAGAGCAAGAATGTCTTTGCGGGGAGGAAATTAGGGTGGATTAACACGCACCCAGAGACCCAGGAGACCAGCAAACATCAGTGTTGATTTAATTTAACTCACGTCCAGTATGTAACTAAGTTATTCAACTATTATACTTTTGTTAACCCAAACTGTGTTCTTTTCCTAAACCTAACCAAACTGCAACCATGTCACAGTATTTACCACATGACAGCGAAGTGTTGCTGGTACTGTTCTCAAAAAAAGGCTGAACTGTGGCCACCAAACCTCTGCACATGATGTCGCTCAGAGTAAAACTAACTCAAGCAGTGTCTGACAGGCCTGAGTGGACTTTAATGAGCGTCAGCTCTGATTTGGCAGGATATGAAGTTGCGTACTCAGCATTTATTTCTAGCTGACCTCCACAAGCTAATCTCTCTGCTTCCCTCTGCTGTACATACACACTTTAGATAGACAGACACTGTGTACACACACATTCTCAGTCGATTCAATTTCTGGTCCAGGACAAATATGTATACATACACATATTTGAGAAAGCACGCACACAAAGCAGCTGGGAGACTAATTGGAGGTCTCTGGAGGCAGAAACAGACGTGCACACCACACAGACTGTATAGACTCTTTAAGACTGTAGTGAAGCTTGTGATTTGAAGCAGCAGATTGGATTAATTTACTCACGATATACAAGTTATGTATGCAGTATGGGCTGCCTCAGCATGGGGCCCACAAGAATCAGATCTGGGTTTGAGTCTAGTGTTAAATTAGCAAATAGTTATATTTGATGCTTTCCAGGGTGGGTTTGTCTCAACCAAAAGCAGTGTGGTAAGTATCAAAAAACTACTCGAAGCCACTCTGATTGTACTTCAACAGTAAACCCAACAGCTGAACACTGACAGCACTTACAACTATTTGCCACTAATATCTGACCCTTGTCTGATGGACATACTGCATACATCAGGGCTGACCCCTATACATACGTGGAACTGTCTCCGTGGCCACTGACGGGCTCACTCTTTGTTCGACTTGAGGTTTGGCTTTCTTAACGACCTTTGGCTTCTTGGCGATGAGTTTGGGTGTCTTCTGGATTGTTTTGGGCTTCTTCTTTGCTACCTTAACACTCCTGGTGGTCCTTCTCTCTACAAAATTGCAAACCATTTAATGCATAGTAGGAAATGGCACCTCACAGAACATGATGTGAGCAGAAACACCTGGAAGAACCTTTTTGCATTAAACTTAACTTTAAAAGTAAAACAATTCAACATCTTGGGAGATACACTCATTCACTCTCTTGCAGAGAGACACATTAGAGGATTTATAACACTCTTAAGACAGCAGCTGGTTAGCTTAGTTTTACAATTTGCATGATAGCAATAACATGTTAAAGGGACAGTTCACCCCAAAATCAAATGCAATGCATTACGTATATTTCCTCTCACCTGTAGTGCTATTTATCCATCGAGGTTGCTCTGGTGTGAGCTTTTGGTGATATTGGCTGTAAAGATGTCTGCTTTCCATCTGATAAAATGGAATTAGATGGTGATCAAAGCACAAAGGCTGTGGTGTTACTTTTTCCCAGTTTCTTTTATTTAAATACTTTGCAATTTTAGCACAAGCTAAGTGACATCTTATTTCGTTACTGTATTTGAGAGAAGGCAGCCATCTTTACCACCACTGACAGAGAATACCATGGAGAGCTACCGCTAGCAGCACAAACCGGCTTTAAAAACCTGAGACTGGATTCATGTGACTACTGCTGAGCTTTACATCTATTTACATTATAGCCGTTTGGCTGCAGCCACAGCTTCAGGGAGTGTTTTGAGGAGTGTGAGGGGTCTTGTTCTTCATATTTTGGTATGAGGCATCATGCAGCCCATCTGGTTTTCATCAGCAGAAAACACACAGCTTAAATATCTCAGTGCACACAGGCTAGAATGTGAAACATCCTCCCCCAACCCTTGGACACTGACTCCCTGACCGCACATATGCAAAGACTAACGTAGCTCTCTGCACACTGAACTTCTATCAGGCTTTAAGGAACCCCTAACTGGATTCCCTTCTAACAGCAGCTCCTTAATCAATGGGCATTGGACTTTTTAAAGTTTTGACATACTGAGGGGCATTTCTTTAACCCAGAACACCACCAGCTCTGAGTCTGCAGGTTTGTTGAATCTATCTCCTCAGGATGCAAACTCAACTGCACATTTACTCCACAAAATGAACCTCTGGCAACTGTGTTTTCAGGGAGCTTCTGAGTGTTTGCACAGATACATAACACTGTCCACTTCAACTGTTAACTTTAACAGCAAGGCTGTGTCTGGAAAAGGCAATGAGACACATCTAAAACTAATGAGCAATTAGTCAGGATGTAAAAAAAAAAAAAAAAAGAAGTGCATGTAATATTTCTTTCTAAAGAAGTGGAAATCGTATAACAACTTCACAAGGCTACAATATAATCACCATATGATTATTATAAAAATGATTATAAGTATTGTAAGAATGTTATAGAGATTATTTGATCACCATGGACTCATTATTATATATACTGAATACATAACCAAAGACACAATGCAAAGTTCCACAGAAATATATTGTTTCCAACTCACCCAATTCTAAAGGACCTTCTTCTTCTTCTTCTTCTGTTACTTTTCTTGACTCTGTTCTCTCTGCTGCTTTAGGGTCTTTGGTCAGAGCTTCAGTAGTTGTGGTTGTTTCTGGAGGTTTAGTTGTTGACTTGGCTGTGAATGCTGTGGTGGGAGCCTCCGTTGTGTTGGTTTTCCCTGCAGAAAAAAGGCTCTTGGTTGTAGTAAAAGCTACATCTGATTTCACAGTGGTCCAGTCATCATCAGGTGTGGCTGTGATGAGCATAAATGATCCCCAATGCAGGAATAAAAGCAGATTTAAGTATAGAACTCCTGCCATAGTAACTGCAACCAGAAGAAGCCCCTCTAACACTAAACACTAGTTCAACCTCTCTGACCTGCCGCTCTGCAACGCTGTCACATTACCGACAATGTGGAAACAACTTCCCGTCACAGGTTGAGAAAATAAAAGCTGTGTTGTCGTGAGGAAAAGGTTGAGTTGACTTCCAGAAAATGAATTACTGGACTAAATGCTTTGATTTAGATTTTTCAATTCATTTTTAATCAAAATGCCCCATATCTTCTGAATTCCAGCTTCTCAAATGTGAAGATTTGCTGCATTAATTAGTCATAAATTAAACCAAATCAATATATTTAAGTCTAAGATGGATGGTTAGAGCAATCAAGAAATTTAAAGATTTCATTCTATATATAGTATGATTGATTACCCCCATGAAGAACAATTCAGAACACATATTTGAGGCTGCCAGTTCTGCAAGTCATACAACTATTATCAGTGACAAAAGCAAGCTTTTATTTTGAAGACAGGCTCAAACTCCTGCCATCTGTCTTTCTGGCTGACTTGACGCTCTTTTCTGCAGAGCTGCTGTACTCACAACCATCACACCAGAGTTTGTTCAGGGATCAAGCTCAGTGCAACCCTTCATCTTTCTGTTACACAGAGGCAGCATGCATGATGGGAATAAAGTTATCCAGATGTTTATAAAAGCCTGATGTCCAAATACAAAGCTGTTTAGTAACGGTTGTAATACTGACATCTAGTGCCCCTGTTGACTGACAGTCTAAAAAATGTTTATATTCTGTTTTGTCCATATTCCAGTTCCCCAACACAAAAAGTAAACACAATTTAAAAATGCTCACTTCACTATTCTGGTTAAACAGCTTTAATGGCACAGACAGACCTACATTAATTTGAAATGTGTACATCCGTAAATTTCAAAACATATGAGCTCAATGTAGGAAAACATTTCTGACCAGGATGTAATCAGTAGACCTAATGTATTATTTGGTTCTCTTAGGTGACAGATCTGAATAGTTTAAGGAAACAAATACATGTATATAAAACAATATGCCATAAGATGCTGTTCAAGTCTTGGAATTTAAAAAGAAGAAAAAAACAACAACACACTATTCAACCAGGTCTTCTTGGAAAAAAAATGCAAATAAAAAATATATTTACAAAAAGGTGTAATTTTCAAAACAAGAACAGAGTCTCGTATCTACACTCCTCCCCCCAAACTCTGACAACTCCCCTTCTCTCGCTCTGAAGTTAAGTTACTGAATGTCTGCAGAGCTCAGGTGTTGAACAAAAGAACCTTATTAAACTGTGACTTTAATATAATGGATTTAGAATTAACTAGATTTTCCAGCTCTTTTTTTTAGAAAATCTGGATGAACATGGAAGTACCCTTCTTGATGTGCAGAATGGACAGTTAATGAATTTGAAATAACTCTATGTCTGGTTTACAATTCAAAGAGTTTCTTTCCAAAATCACGCCGACCACTTAATATGACACAAATTCTAACAAAATCATACAAAGAAAATGATGTGGCTGTGTAAAATACACTTTAAATCATTTCTTTGGTGGACTCTCTTTTAAAAAAACAAAAACAAATTAAGGCTCTTCTGTGCAAACACTCCACAACCTCAAACTGCTATTAGTTTCCAATATTCAGCTATGTGGCTTCAATGGTTTACACAATTTGACATTTGAAAGATGCAGCTGAATATGTAAATTGTATGGTGCGGTATTGAGATCATCAACACGTTCACAGTGACCTGAAAGGATTCCCCCAGTGATGGAAAAGGAAATATAACAAAACAGTGTCCAGAGTGAGGAGAGCAGCTGCTGTGTGAGAACGTCCAATCTCAGTTCGGGTTCAACACCTCAAGGCTTCCAGAGTTTCAGCAGACCATCCTCGCTGTAGGTGCCGATGAGGTTCTGATGGGGGTGGTGGGCGATGCCGATCACATCCTTCTCGTGGACCTGAAGGGAGGAATAGCAAGAACCATTTAATATACTGACAACGGAAGTGGAAACTGACAACTCCCCCCTCCTCGCATTTCCAAGTGATAGTGATATTTTTGTTGATGCTGCTGTCACAAGTGTAAACACAAAACAAAAATAGACAAAAATGGTGTGAAACTGCCAGCCTGACTGGATAACCAGTCGGGTGTTCGGTTTTCCATGATTTAGAGCCTGGTGGCAGACAAATTTGCACAGTGAAAGTGAGGTTTCAAAGGAACCGGTCTAGTCTCAATCAACAGACTTCATAATGAAACATTAAGTCAAAAAAACTTGTCTAGTAACAGTTTAAGGAAGCCATATAGATCATTTTGATTGCCAATAATGAGCTTCTCCCCAGTATTGATACATACTGAACATATCAATTCTGAATATTTGAAAAGTTTCAATACACATTTTTCAAAGTGGAATTGTAAATCAATATTCTTTCAAGTTAGAAACTCCAATGTTGTGACACCATTATAGCTATTTAATCTTGTACAGTGCTGACCTAAAATCATTACACTCATTAAGTTACAAGCTACAGGAAAAATGGTGCAATAAAAATCATGCTAAAAATAATTTCTGGACATCAAAGCATAAAGCACATAAAAACCTAACATTATTCTTGTGGTAATTATTTTGACTCAAAATGAAGAAGAGCAACATCAGAGTGTGAATCGCTAGATAGACTAATTATGCAGGATTTGAGCCCCTGGCAGTGTTAGCTCCTCACTCCTGAGTCAAATGGGATCATAAACAAGTGTTCACACAGCCGTTGCAGAATTCTAGTAATAACTGCACAGTTATTCAAATTTAGTGTTTGGTAAGTAATCTGGCAATATCCTTAAAATGGCCTCCTTGCACAATGTAAACTGTGAACAATTACTTTATTAAAGAAATTGTCCACCAATAGACGTGCAATACTAGTTCAGTATACTGCTTTAGAGATACAAAAATGTATATGACTTATACAGACTTCCTACAAACTGGCAAAATACAGCAGGGATCATACAGGTAGCATTGTTCTTTGTCCATTCTTGTTTATTGACTTATTTAAAAAAGTAAAACAAAAGAGATTCAACCTCAATGTCAAGACTTAAACAAAAACATAACAGTGAGAACATTGTGTAGCATGAGGGAATGTGCCATTATATTTTTGGACACTTTGATCTGTGCTCCTGAGTCCAATAACCTACCGTCAGCGTTCTCTCAAGCTTGCCAGTGACTGTGCTGAAGCAGTAGAGCACAAAGTCTTCACCCACGCAATAGATCCACTCGCCGCGGGGCGACAGAGTGCAGCACACAAAGTCACCGCCTTCCCTCTTACCAGAGCTGAAACTCCTCACGATCTGCACAGAGAGTCACAAGTGCATTCAAACACACACAAGTATTTAAAAGGGCCGGTAGGGTTCGTTAGTTTTATTATCAAACACCATAAAAAAAAAAAAAACTACAATATTCCATGTTTACTACTATGAATTTATGAGGAAAAAAAACTATATTTGGAGCTTAAAGTGGCTATGATTATATTATGACTGACCTGTCCCTGCATATTCATGATGACCACCGTGTTGGAGCGGTTACACACTACAAAGTGCTCGGGGTTCTTGGGCAGCAGGATGACGTTGTTGACTGTGATGTCGGTGCCAGCTGATGAGCCTAAAGGTTTGAAGGTGCTGCTGCACTCTGTGGTCTTCATGTTCCACACCTGATACCAGAGATACAAAGCATACGTACAGCCACATTAATGCCAGTAAAAGATTCACTGTGTAGCATAAAAGCAGATGAGTGAGAGTTCTTATTTTTACAGCTGCTTCTCACACCTTGACTGTACCGTCCGAGGAGGCACTGATGATGTGGTGACCGTCTGGAGTAAAGGTGGCCTCGTTCACAAACGAAGAGTGACCGCGGAATTCTTTAAGGGTTTTACCTGACTTCAGTCCATGGATTCTTAGGCAAAGAAGGAGAATTTATACATGTTAACACAACAAAAAAAGAGAACAGATGCCCCGGCAATCAAAATAATTAACTGTTAGTTGTATTTGGAGTTTGGAAGAAGTAAAAATAAGGGGGAGAGTGTTTGGTCAGATATGAGTTTACCTGATCGTCTGGTCGAAGGAGGCACTGAGGAGCTGGCTGCTGTCTTTGCAGAAACTGACGCATGTTACTCCTTTACTGTGGGCGCGTTCAAACCTCCTCAGACACTGACCGCTCTGGATCTTCCACACCTACACATAAACAGATACAGGCTTACTTGACTTTTTTGCAACGTGACACTAGAACTGTAATGATTAGTTGATATATCAAAAATGAATGGCCTAATGACTATGTTGATAATCAACTGATCGTTTCAGAACAAAAATGTGAAACATTTGCTGGGTCTACTCCCCTAAATGTGACAGTAAATGAAGAATCTGTGTTTTGAACTGTTGATCAGACAAGGGAAGAAATTTGAAGACGTCATTTTGGGTAATACGAAACTATGATGAGCAGTTTTCACCTTTTTGTTTTACATTTTGTAGACTCAATATCAATTAATGGTGAAACAATTGGCAGATTAATCAATTGTGAACATTCTTATTAGCTGCAGTTCTACACACCTCAAATGCCGATATTTGGTAGGCAGAAGTTTTATTGAGAGAAAGCACTGTAATTCATGTGTGCCAGAGAACGGACCTGCTCAGTGACCCTTTCTTTTCTTATATTTAACTGTGAACATAACAACTGAAGTAAGATCAATGAGAGAAATGGAACTAATGTGTCAAGTCTACCTTGATCTTCCCATCCTGAGCTCCTGTGGCCAACATCTCTGTGTCTCGACTGAAGCACATACACAACACTGCATCGTCCATCATCATGAAGTTATCCTGAGCCTGGTACTTAAGATCCTGTTGGACACAATGCATACAATTACTTGAAGTCAGCAGAAGTCATTTGGAAACAAATGTTGTAAATCTGGTTTGCATGACTTTTACTTTAGATAATGTACCTTTCTGATTTTGCCCGTGGTGAAGTTCCAGACCTCGATGAAACCGTCCACAGAGCCAGTCACCAGGTACTGACCATCAGGGGAGAATCGGGAACACTCCACATGAGACTTCTGTCCAAACTGTCCAGGGAAGAAAAACAAGTCACGTCAGAGCATTTAAAACATTCATGTCGTGACATTTGAGATAATTCTAGGAGATAAAATTGTATAATGACAGATTACAACGTTTAGAACTGTGGGACAGTGTGGGTACCTTGATGTGTCTGCTGAGTTGGGTGGGGAAACGCTCCTCCTCCACGTCTTTAACAGCAGCTTTACCCCTGAACAAATCGATGGTCATACCAGGAGGCAGAAGACCCTGATGCTGCTGCCACTTCAGAGACTGAAGAAGGCGAAAGAAACAGACAGTGAGCAAATCATAACGAGCACTTTTTCTTTGGTGGCAACATAACTTGCATGTGTCGAGAATATTAATCAAGAGACACGACCATGCTAATGTGTGGCATCTGTCAGGATTCAAATGCACATTGGTGAATTCATGTCTAGTCAGTAGATCACTTACCTGTCCCAGAAGAGCCATGAGACGAGAGGGTGGCACCACGCTGACCTCCCCTGCCAGGGCCTGGGCGATGGCCGCCCGGCGCTTCTCCTTACTGCTGCCGTCTGGGTACGCCTTAACAACAGAGAGAAAAATATCAGAAACTCCACACAAATGGAATCTTTGAAGTTGCTCATTTGGAATTCAACCAATGTGACGTCTGAAGGCAGATGCAGACTGTAATGTATTACATGTCAATCTTCTGCTCTAGTGAGGATAGAGAATAAGTAGCTTAGTTTGGACGCACCTCTCTGGGATCGAAGTATGAGCGAGCCAGCAGGTTCTCCAGGTGGATGTACCTCTCTGGCTGGGTCTGCTTCAGCATGATCATGGGGTCGGTCTGCCTGAGGAGTGAACGGGCTGCGCCCAACTCTCTCAACTCGATCAGCTCCAACACCACCTGCAACACAGAACATCAGATTTAGAGGAACGCGTGATCCACAAGGTTTTTACATAAAAAAAAATCTGTTGACATGAGCAATGAAAACAGCTGAACAAATGCTGGCCCTTTCTGAATTAAGTTAATGAGATAGAAGAAAAGGCTGACAGGGGATGAAATAAAATAAGGCAATGATGCGTCTCCTTAAAGATCTTATAGATGTAATGGGAATATTGGAGAATATCAATATCCAGTATGAGCACAATGTAAAGTTGATTTTCAGATAAGCTGTAGACCCATTCATCCAAAGCTCACCTGTTCATACAGGTCTATGAGGGTCTTATCCGGCAGCTTGAGGGACTGGATGGCTTGCAGGACAGTGTCCCAGTGGCCGCTGTTTATGTCTGCCACGAAGCTCTCTATACTGTCCACAGTGTTGAGAGACACGGTGGTCTCCTCCTGCAGGGTGACTAGAGTCCGGTGCAGGTTATTCTCCTTTAGGTACTGCATGATCAGACGGATCACGCTGTGGAAAACACAAAGTACTTAATTTTAGATACACAAACACTGGAAGATAACCCAGCTGGAAGCAATTCAAATGTCAATGTGTTAAATAGGTAGCCATTCACAACATCAACACACGTGACAATCAGTAGACTTTTGCTGACTTAGTTTGGAACGTGTAACACCACCGATCAGAGCTCAATCCATGACAACTGGCAGTGTAAACTGATGCTAGCTAATGCTAGGTTATTCCAACTCCCGTTTTTCCAATTATGTTTATTCCATAGAGGAGAGCTGTAGATAAAAAGGAAACATTATAGAATACTCTGAATGACATCGAAACACATAAGACTGAAATTATTTTTAAGTCACTTCGCTTTAAAAGAATATCCATGGGAGTGGGTTTCTGTAAGGTAGCTTGTTAGCTTAGCACGCTAACACTAGCAGCTTGCAGCACAGGATGCGGTAGGCCCCAGTGACAGAAAAGGTAATACAATGTGGAATTATTAGCCGGTAATGTATTACACAAACTGCCATGGTTCAACAGTAATTAACTAGACTACTTACTCTGCGGATTCCACCTCCAAAGACATGGTTATTTATCCCAAAACAGAGGAAACAACACACTTGAAAGTCTGTGTTAAGAGCAAGAAACCAACACGCAGGGTGCACGCAAACACGGAAGTAGTGGGAGGAGTCAGGGACCTTCAAAATAAAACGTTCACCGTGTAAAGAAGGTATATAATTTTGAAATACATACAAAAGGCTCTGAAAATGACCGCAGGTTAAAATATTACAGTAATCAGACATATTACACATCATATATTGTACATGAACACAAGGTGGTTATAGAAGTTAACACCTGAACAAAGCAATGTTACCAGGTGCTCCAACCTTTTCCTTGCTTGTTTTGACAGTCAAATGTTGATTACAGTCCAGATTATGATATTGTTTTGAAATCAATAAGGGAGAAGTGAGTTTCTTTTAATATTCAATATAACCTGGGCTGAAATCAAGTTATTTCCTCACCAGCCACTGTTGCAGGTCACTGAACATTTCACTTCTATGGCTGCCGCTTCTTAAACACTGAGTCACTGATGCTCTCATCTCTGCAGATTGCTTTTTAAAATAAATATTATATTATAGAAATAGTCTAAGAAAACTATTTATGAATTACTTACTCACAATTATAGGTCACAAACCTAATCTAAAATTCTTACCAACATTTACCCTGTATTTGACAGGTGAAAGGTGCTAATTTTAATTAAGTAATATTATAACAAGAATATAACAGTAATAAGGAGCATTCATGGTAGTTATTATATTATTATATATGTATATTTAATAAACACATGACATCAGTTGTTTTCCAAATCAGGTTTTCTCTCTATTTCCTTCTACATAAATTTAAAGCATAAATAGTTTTCAATTAGCAGATTTTCATTAGAATGTGATCGTTAGGACCCTTTAATGATCCTTAGCCTTAATGTGCCAAAACATCCCCATCTGTTTTAGTGCTGTTCCTTGTTTTTTCCCCCCCCAGGGTGATCAACAGAGGGCGCTCTCTTCCCAGCAATCACTCAGAGGCCTTCCTGACTCTCTTCTCTCTGCCAGTGAAGGTCTTTCAAGGTTATGATAATGATGATGATCTTCAGCACAGCATCACTTCAGTCTGCATTCCTGCGACCAGGGTTTGCTTGTTTTGGGCAATCACGATTCACATGATCAGTGTGAGTTCCGTCCACATCGGAAATGAATTTGGCACCAAGAAGCCGACAGACCTCATTTGGTTTCATTTGTCTCTGCAGATGGAGAATATATTGGGAAAAGATGAGGAAACACACAGAGCAATGTGAGGGGAGGAGGGCTGTTTTTACAATTCCATAACGCCCCAGTCATTCTGAATATGTTAACATAAGAGCAGAACAAAGACGTTAATATAATTTGTCCGTCCTCTGGCATGACAAAGCAGAGGCTGTGTGGAGAATGCTTCCCAACGAGGGAGACGCCACCACGCTTCAAGAATGACAGGGACACAAAAGGCTGTAATGTAATCACTTCATCCTTCCGCGAAAAAACAAAGAAAATCCTATTTTATGTTCGGTGCCATTCATGGTGTGCAATAAAGTTAGCCGCCTCCATCATAATTAGAACTCATTACCACCACAAAGAGATTCAGCCATTCTTTGGTCCGTCAGGAAGGAAACTAACACTTTGTGAGCACAAATCCGCATAAATTCCACCTGCTCAGTGATGGAGGGTGGTGTTGTGAATTAATGACTGACATCAAAACTCTTCCCAGCTCAGATTCACACAATGCTTTCCAACCGAAGTGCAAAAGAGAAAGTGCTTTCAGAGTGGCATTAGTTTACACTCTGGATAAAATGAGTAAATCATGACATTACTGAATTAAACCCTGTTAAGTGTTCACATTTCTGCTAAACACGACAGATGATTCTGCATTTCTGGCACGCTCCTCGCAATCACAATCTCTACTGTTCTCATGGAAACCATTTAAAATGCTTCGATGAAATGACCGTTTGGCCACGCTGAATACTCACCGCTCTGACAATAACAACAAATCAAAGCATGGAGCCAAGGGCAGGTTGTTAAAGAGATGAATAGAGGAATGAGTCAATCGGTGAGGCAGAGGGTGAGGATCCAGGGAACTTTTACCAGACAGCTGTCCCACTTTTTTAATTTTCACTCTGGATTTGTAACATGCCGTAAAATCTAACCTCTCGGCAGAAATGTTCACAGTCATTCCCTCACTATATGTGTGTTGTGTTTTGAGAGTACGCAAAAGCAGGCACTTTAGGAGATGCTCATCAGAACACATTAAATAATTATAGACTTAAAATGAAAGATAATATGATAACGGAGACACCCCTCGAAGCAGCCAGTGAACCAGTTTTAATGAAACAACCCCTCATCAGAATAAATATTGGCAACACGTTTCTGTCAACCACAAATATGTTGAAACGTTACATTTCTCTGTGTTCAATTTTCAATTTTATATATTGACAACGCTGTGCTTATGGTCTGCTTACTTTTAGGCAGAAAAACCACTTCATTAGGGTTGGGAAAAGATTGTGTTTGGGCTGAAAATACCTGGTTCTGACCCAACAAACACAGCTCGAATTTAGTCCTGATATCCTTAAACTTGTACTTATAGGGAAGTTAAGGCAGTGAATTTCTCTGTTAATACATATGCTGGGTTGCAGGTTTTATTTAAATGCAAAATTCGGCACTGATGTGACAGAACTTAGGTCACTGATGGCTATTTTCCTGTATTTGTGTTTCATTTCTGCACTTTCCTCTGTGTCCTGCACTCTGAGAGGAGGACTCTGAGCATGCCAATTATAACAAAGAAATGCAAACAAAGTCACATTGGAGAGACAAATACCCTCTGCTGCTGAGATCCAGAGGCATTGCTTTTTAATGGGAATAGAACCATATAAGAATAAGTTACAAATAATAGTGAAGCTTTGCAATGTCTTATCAGCTAAAGAGGGGATTACAGGTGTGCTGCTGGAGCAGGATTTGAGACGTTCTGCATGTGTGCTGCTTTTCAGCTGATACCAATGATTAAAAACTTGTATTGCTGGCTTGATGGTAGATGTTTGATGTTTGATGTTTGATTCGTGGGGAAATAGAACAGAGTAGGGAACCTGATGCTGCATTTTCCAGTGCATACAATACGATGGACTGATGGACTTGAAGATATCAGATGTAGTTTTCTGCTATTAGTAACGCCACTATGTCACTGTGCTCGAGACAGGAGCTCAAGTCTTGTATTTGCTCAGCTATTGCCTGTAGTTTTGTGTCCGTATGACCTAGTAAAGTCTCTTTTTTGATTCTATTCTTATTTTACACAAAATTCAGTTATTTATTCTTTTTGAGTTTCTCTATTTATCTGTACTGCGTGTGTCCTTCTGCTGCTCTAGCTCTCGAATTTCCCCTCGGAAGATCAATACAGGATTATCTTATTTGATCTGTATCTTATGTGAAGGAAGAAAACATATTAACCTTCACATGCTGTGTGAACCGAGTTGTACGCTGTGAACAGGTAGTGGAGCATCACACAACGCACCTTGTGTCGAGCATTGATGACAGAAGGGAGATAATTGATCAGTACTCTCTGTGCTGAGAGGCTACTCGCTTTCTGAGGAACACAAACAAGGGCAGCGTGATTCACTAACGTTAGTACAAATGGTCTGCTGTTTATATTATTGTTCCATGGCAGCATTATAAAAAAACATGTCACTGCCATTGGAGAGATCAATTTATAATATGGGATACTTTAAATTGGGTCATATATCTACCTGGATTTTGGTCCAAAAGCTCTACAGTCCCGTTTCATAAAAATGGTTGAACTGTCCATTAGCGAGGTCTTCGTGATGAGTTCAGGACCTACGAACAAGTCCCCGTAGTCTAACAAGCAAAATAGGACATTTTCATCCAAATTATGAACTCTGATTTGCAACCTCTGTGGTTTAGGTTTCAATAAGTTGAGGCAACTTAAACTACAGCCTTCTTAATATGTCAAGCATTTCTATTTATTCAAGTGATGAAGTAAAGATGTATTTAGTTATTTAGTCTAAAAAAACTATAGGTTATAACTAAAACACTGAACAAAATAATTAGGATCATACAAAGAAATAATGGAGCAATGTAAAAGATATTCACAGAATGTTTTAACTCTGTGACAATCGGACTTCCCCTCAGTTTATCTGTCAGACTAAGTCATTACTTTGACAGTGTTTGGCACACTCCCAGCTCTCAACGTCTCAGCTAGTTATCGCTCCATGCGCCGTCTGCAACAGACAAGGAATAAACCTAAATGAATCCTGCTAACGCAACAACTCTTATTTTCAGGTGATTACACACCAATTACAACATGCTTATGAATATCATATTCCATTTCTGCCAAGTCTGTTCCTCTGGATGACACTACATATTACACACTGTACCTTTAAATGCAGGAGGGGGCTTGGAAGGGACGCGTACACGTAGGTCATTCTGGCATTGGAAAACATATTTGGTGCTGTTGTTTCTCTGCTGAAAACAGAAATAAAAAGACAACAGGAAGGCTGCTGGAGGAAGACACACACAAGTCTAATCATAGCAGCTGGGAATTGAAATCTTATTTGTTGAACTTGAAGGCAAACCCACCCACAATCCATCATACTGTTCCTGCTGCTATCAGATCTTTTTTATATGAACTTGCTCAGAGCACACAATTTAAAGGGTTATTTTCATATAGCTCATTTAAAATATCCATTAACGAGCTGAATGCTGACAACACCAGACAAACTGAAGATAACTGCTAAATCAGGCAACAAAGCCTCATTTGTTTGTTTGGTTTTGTTTCTGTCTCTTTAAGGGCTTCGCCCTCAAGTGTACCCTGTGGCCAAACACAATGAGCAAAGGTCCATTAATTTGCTGCCGGGAAGTTACTCACAACTCCTCACTAATGGTTTTATTTCTCTGTCAGCCCTTGAGACATGAGTGGTAGTGGGTGGAGTGTGTCTGTGTGTGTGTGTGTGTGTGT
>CAEMYA010000462.1:1334941-1350419 GCA_903131615.1 Diplodus sargus
GTGTGTGTGTGTGTGTGTGTGTGTGTGTGTGTGTGTGTGTGTGTGTGTGTGTGTTTGTGAGAGGTATTGGTGATGGGGTGGCGTTGCCGCTTATCATCCAGGTGGAGGAGCCTATTGGCATTACCATTATTCCCAATGGACACATTATAGAGCCAAAAGAGACTCATTGAGAGGCCTTTATTGATATTGTCATTCCCCGTGTAAACAGGAAGAAGGAGCAACACTGTAGCTGCAGAGCTGCATTCAGGTGCTGTATAATCCCATACAGAGGCACAGAATTGTGTCTGTTTAAGCCCTGGCCGCTTGCATTGGAGCGCGATAAATGAAGGGTCATCAAGGTGACAAAGCACTGAGCTAGAGATGGGATTGTGTTGGTAGGCAGCACACATGTGAACTGATATATGTTAGTCCCTGAGCAGTCTGGATAAGAGAGGTAGCCCACTCAGCAGGGCACGTTTCTACCCGTGACAATGTAAATAGAGCCTATCCACTTACCGGGTGAATGCCGCTACCTCCCCTCAGCTGAAAAGCTCCCGGGGCCGCTCGTATTTACTGAAAAAAAAAGAAAAAAAAAAAAGAAAAAACACCCACAAAGTGCTGACACAAGTGGATGGTTCTGAGTGGGGTAAGCTCTCTCTTTTCAATTACCGCTCTATCTCTGCTTGTTCCAGTGTCTGCATTCGTGTAAGTCTGACATCTACAACTTGAGGCGTCCTCTTTGTAATGTTGTTGGGGAATTCACTAGAGGGCTTCATGGACAGTCATGCAACGTACCAGCATCTTTTCAGTCGGATGAAAAGCTGTGTTGAGCTTTGAGGTGTGGAATATCAGCCAGTTCTTAGTTGTTGAAGGGAAAAATAAAAGCTTGAGTGGAAGTCTGTTTTTGAACAAACTCACTTTACCAGCTGTTTTTTCTGCTCGCCGCCATCTTGCCAGTTGATAAGTGTCGATCATCGAACGCGGTGTAACAGGGAGGAGAGTTAAGGAGGAAAGCTCCTAAAGCTTGCTGCTGGGGTGGGTTGCCGCTTCCAGTTGATTTTGGGGACATGAAAGAAAGTTTGTAGCATTGTCCGATTTATAAGGAAGGGGAAATCTCCTCCCTATTACGTCACATTCGGAGATTGACACTTCTCGACTGGCAAGGGGGCGGTGAGCGGGAAAAACAACTGCTAACTTTATTTTTAGTAAACTCTGTGTACACAAACAATATTCTCAATGCTCGTGTTCATGTGTAGAGACCCTGGTGACACTACGAGTAAAGCTTCATGTTGTGTCGAACCTTCCTAGTGTTTAAAAATAGTGATGCTATCGTAGAAGTGCCCCTTGCACTCCCATTGAAAATGATTTTGACCCGAAAATGAAAATACGGCAAATCTTAAAAATGGCGCTTTCATCGTTATTATGCTTTCAAATGAAAGTTTGACTTGGGTACATTCACCAAAAGACCCTAGGTTGCATTTTGGCGAGAGTTTTGCTTTAAATGTATCATTCTGAAGTAAATACTGATTGCACAGTGAAGTGGCTGTAAAAGAATGACATCATCTGCATATAGGCTGGTTCCCTATTAACCTCACTTCTCTCATTAAGTTAAGTTCTTTCCAGTTTAACTCATTAGAAAAAAGGCTTTCTTTGACAAGTGCTCCACTTTGGGGAAAATCTTGCAGAAGTAATATTTGCTTTTATTTGCTATTAAATGGTGATTTACGGATAGCAGAGATATAATCCCTTTTATTTATTTTGAGAACGGAAGATGAACATTTTGAGAAAGTGCTCGTCTTGCACGAACAGTAAAGTCCTACATGTGGCCTTTGAGCAGCAACAGAAGCATACGCACAAAAAAACAGAATCCCACACATCCTATCTTTATACCCAAAGGCCTAAATAGGTGTGTATCGCTGTCTCCAAACCAACCACTGCAGTCACACATACAAAATCCAACACACATACCAGACCTTTACTGTGGCTTGGAGCCCCAAAAGATAATTACTGTCAAGTGTGGCGATGTATAAACTCCAGATGTGGGTGTTAGTTTGGGTTGTGTGCATGTATATGAGAAAACCCACAAGACGATGTTTTCCGCATTCAGCCAGAAACATTACATGTTGGTGGTTGAAGTGTCCACTTGCAAGTGTTGAAAAGAGAAAAGCTATTCTGTTCACAAGAAGTTGCCATGACACGTTACATTATGTAAAACACATTTCTTCACTATGTTAGTAAGTTAAAAGATCACTGTTGACTTTTGGTTTCACATTGACCATCATCAACCTCCTACGTTTAAGAGACTGGAGGCATTTGGTCATTTCCCCAATTTCCCCAATCATGTTTGTTTTGTAATTTGATGGATTTTGTTACTATTACACAGTAACTGACTGCCAAACCTGTGTGAAACGAGTAAGGATGTCTCACATCTCACGCAAACATACTACGCACTCGCTGAGCAGCTCAACTGTTGAAGGGAAGAGTGACATGTTTTACTTTTCTTGCTCTAATCTTTGAATAAGCCTCGAGATTTAAAGTGACAGGCTTCTTTAACCATTGGGAGAGGCACATTACTCATATGACACTGTAAAATTCTCCGAGGTGCAGAGGCACAAAAAAGGCTTTGATCATTTTATTGAGGTTCACAATTAAGACCTAATTGTGTTCAGAAAGCCATTCAGCAGAGCTCCGAGTAGGCAGATCCAGCAGGTTGAAATGAGGTTATTATGCAAAACATAGAAGACAAAGGGAAGCTATTTGCAGTTCATTAAAGTGCTAATTTTCCCAGTAACTGTCTAATAATTTACGTAGCCGAAGAATGTGAATACTTAGACCTCTCTGCTTACTTTTACTGACGAAATTGCCTCATTTGTAACTTGGCCTGTCCGTGGATTTGTATGGCCCTCACACTCTACCAGGGGAGTTATTGATTCCCTGTGTCTCTCTCATCGGCATGCACAGCCACGATAATAAGTAAATCCATCTTCTGTCAGACCCCGCTGAAGGGAATGTAGTCCTGAGGGGAAGAGGGCGACATATTCGGGTCCAATTTTCCCCGTCTTTTGTTAAGCATTACCATCGTATTGTTTTCTCTTACACAGTCCCAACTCGCCGCACCGACGCATGAAGCGAAAAGAGGACTCAGACACATTTGGAATACTCACAAGCAGAGAGAATCCAATAATAGAATACATTCATCCATGGTGGGTTAATTAACAAGTGCCGTTGGGGTGGAACAAAGCTAGTTGATGGGACACAAACACCCAAACAGAAACATAAGTGCACTTAAAGAGAAATATACACCCAAGCTATGTACTGTCCCTCATACGCATACACAAGACTTGGAAAAGACAAGCCAGGCAACAGAGGTAAGCATGGATATGCTCAAATTTGCACATTATACATGCCATGTTGGGTTAGGGTTGTATATGAACTGACTTTCATGTCATGACGGTATGACCACTGTCTGAGACTGCGCTGAAGAATTCCAGCCGTGTTCTTGGATGATTTTAATGAGATATGGGGATATTTTCCAGCTGTGTCTATGATGACAAATGTGGCTGTTTTTGATGAGACGTCAGAAGATTTTCCAGCCGCGTTTGTCGCCACAAAATCTAGATAATTTTGATGAGCCACTGGGACATCCACTCTGTGTTTGTGGCAACGAAAACAGGCCTTTTTTTTGTTCCTGAACCCTAATCGTGCGTTTTTGGGCCTAAACCTAACCAGACCATAAGCACACCATTATGCATAACATTTTTACCAAAAGAATCATTAAAAGTTGCAACGTAAAGAAATGTATCCGTTCAGTTTCAACATAACCGTGGTTTGCAGAAATGTACAATGGCAACAAAAAGTTACAGACATACTGTAGGATGCATTTCAGTAATCATAGGTCCCTTCCTGAATTTCAAACTGGGCTTTTTTTGAAGCATGTTAGCATACATGTCAACTGACCACTTGGCCTTGGGGACCCCGCTGGTTTTAAAAGGAAGTCCTCGACATTTCATTCTTTGCTGATTGAGGCTATGTTCGCTGTTCCACAGTAGATGTCCCAGCATGGGGCCTGTTTCAAACAGAAATAATGGGCCGTGGACTGTCAGAGTGCCCCATGGCAGTTGTCATCCTCAGAGGCAGGACTGGCATGCACGGTCCCTTTTAAAATATTGGATCAGGCTGAAAACCACTCGTGGGTTCTTCAGGGGGTGACTGCAGAAATGGAACAAGAAATCTGAAATGTCACTGCCTCCCCTCATCTGTCCTATAGCACCACTCTGTGCTATATTACTTTTTTCAGTGGCATTTTGTCTCTATAAGAATGGGACTGGCAGACGCAATTGAATGAAAGAAAAGGAAGGACCCATCTGCAAAGGTCACATCCTGATAATGAGAGCTGGATGGCCTTTTTCATATCTGCATTTTAAATGTATGATTTATGATGGGTGATATGATAAGATATAATTACTGTCCGTCATGGTGAAAGGACCTGAAGTCTTATTTTTAGCCCTGGAGAGCTATATTCAAATATGTATTGTTTTTATATTTCCTTGGTAATGCACTGCATATTTTGTGATACCTTTTAAATAGCAGAGTGAGCAGGAATACCTTTTCTGGTAACATGAACATTGTTCCCAACACATGCTTTCAAATTCAACATTTGTCACCAAGATCGTCTACTCATTTACATTCCAGTGTGCAAAGAAAAGGTCAGAGAAGAAACCTGCCTGGATTAATAATGCTCCTGCCAGCTACTTCCAGCACACAATATTATTAATCAAGGATTTCATGATGGATGTATTCTATGTACACAAGAAAGTCCTTAAAGCCCAGATACATAATAGGAAATAGAAATGTATATGTGTCCTTTTGTCTAGCCCCTTTAAGAGCTCTTACAGGCACTATTATCTTAAATAATCACTTAATTATGTGTATTAATGGTGTATTTAAAAGGATAAAATCTCTCATTTTGATAACATATCTCAGTGACTACTGCTCATACTGCAGTGAAATGTATTCTGTTCTTCAGGAATGAACCCTATCATCTCAATGACATCTCAGGCCATTTATACATTTCTGTCAATATCATTCTGTTTCCTACTTATCCTGTTGGATTCCAATGAAATCAGCAGAACAAGTGTTGGCAATATACACTCCTATGTCGTCCCAACATCTAATAAATAATATCTGGGGGTTTCGCGTTGACAATAGTGAAACACTATCTGAAATAGTGGTCTCTTGCTTGGCAGCCATCTTGGAGCTGCCATGCCACTGCAATCCTATCACCATCCTGATGATAAATTCAGTATATATTATAAAAATGTTGACGATACGTGTGAAACTTACAGTTTCAACATATCCGTGGTTTGCAGAAATATATAAGAGATGGTATATCCTTGAAAAGTTGCCAGTCTATCATATGGCATATCAATATCTTATTAAAATCTATTCAATCAATGACAATAACACAACTTTTTGATTTTCTGTTTTTTTTTTTTTGGCAGCAAAACAGGTATTTTAAAATAAAACATAACCCTGAGTGTTTTTTGTACCTTTACCTAACCAGAGTATATGCACAGCTTTGTCAATTGAAAATGTTACCATACATAAATGTAAAGTTGCAACATAAAGAAATATAACATTCATGAAGTGTATCAGTTTAGTCATGTTTAGTCAACAAAATTGTAGCTTTGAAGAAAACATTGCCAACATTTGTTCTGGCGACTGGTTGGCTTTGAGGCTGGACGTATTATGTGCTATCAGTTGATGGTGCCCTTTTGGATTGTGTCCTTAGTATTGAAGCAGTACTTACATGTAGGACCCACTGTCACAGGTTACAGATGTCTTTGAACCATGAGCAGTTCTGCCAAAGAATGATTTTCCCCTTCATATGTTCCTGATTGACAGCAGTAAGGTATAATGATCCAGTAGAAAATGCAGTTACATTGAATCATGCGCTAGGAGACAACAACCTATCGGTCATTAATTGCGGGCTATAAATGTGGTTTTATGTCCCTTTTAATAAAGTCATATTATGTGACTTCACTATCAGCACACGACTCCATTTCTTGTCAAAAACAGAATTGTATAATCAACTGCTGACTAGAGGAGACACTTTTCTTTGCTGTATTATGGAGATGAATGCTCAGTGATGCAGAGGAAACACCTGCCAAGGAAAACACAGACACATGCACACAGTTGCAAATTTTTCTTCTGTGAATTCACACTCACACTCACACACACACTCACACACGCACACACACACACACACACACACACACACAAACACACACACGCATACACACACACACACACACAAACACACACACACACAGGCTTAGATGGAAGTGTGAAGCAGAGATAGCAGAGTGTGAGCATCCGTCAATCCTACTCCATCTCTGAGCTTCCTGAGCTTCAAAGTGGAGCCAGATCTGCAGGACGTGAGGAGAAAGAGAACTACCAGCTGCAGCATCATTTGGTATTATTCTCCACAGCTGTCTGATGTAGCCAGGGAAGCCGCTGACATTTAGTCTGTTCAGTGTGATCTCACACTATAGTGTCACATGACACTAAATCTAATGGAAACAATCATTTTTAAATCTGCAATAGATTTTGGATTAGAGATGTGAAGTATTGTTTATGAATCATGAACGGTTTTCTTCCTGTGTTTTTCTCTATTATTTAAGTAAAAAAACACAGGCCAAGTCATGAGAAGCATGAGGATGAAATCAAAAGATTTCTGATGCATAAACATTTGACTGTGGGCTAATTAAATGGGTGAAACAGGCTGAGCTCTGTTGTTTCAAGCTTTTGCAGCTTGAATGTTAATCACTGACAGAATCTGCCTGAAGCTTTAGACAATATCTGAAGGTTTAATTTAGTGTAAGGTTACACAAAGTCATTAAGAGGATGTCTTTATCTGATGTGCCTCACTGTTGATTGACATTAAGCCCTGTTCGATACCTTGAGTACACAGATAATTTTAATGTATTTCATATTTATGTTGTATCCTATGTTACATATTATAATATAAGTTGTCCTTGGTTCAGAACCATCAAGTCTTGGGGAACAGTCATTATAGCAATAATTCTCACCAAATTTAGTACATAGATTGGAATTGATCACATTCAGAGGTTTTAGTTAAATCAGCAAAGTCAAGCTGCTCACAGAAGCTATTGTAGCTATTTAAAAAAATACATATAAATTGTTCAACAAAAAACTTGTAGTGATGCATAAATGAGATTTAAATTGCTAACCGTAGCTGCTGTTAGCTAGTTAGCTCAGTGAGCCGTGCAGCTAGCCGTCCGGACTGGCAGCTTGGAGTGGTATTATGAGAAAGGACGAAAGCTGGTTAGCATGCTTACTTCAGTAGATGTCACTTCACCACAAAACACAGATGTCAAATCTCTATTTTCTTCACTTTCCATCAATAAGTCTTGTTATTTTTTTATTTTTCATTTTCTTAACTTCAGTTCTTAAATATTACACCTTAAATTCATCATTCCTATTCATCATATTTTCTGTTTGTGACTATATATTTTGTGCAAGGCACTAATGCCTGTGATGTTCTACACTGCACATCACAGAAACTTACAAAAAGTCACACAGTGCAGCTGAGATTTGTTTAAATGTAAAGTGCTTTACAAAGTAAATATATTATTATTATTATTATTATTATCATTATATTATATCATTATTATATGTTCCTTCGTGTTTTGTGGTGGATGAAGTCTGAAATCCTATAAATGGCAAAGCATTTTGCCTGCTCAGCAATCGCTATTTTACGTTCACCCTTACATTTTGAAATACACTGAAGTAATGAAAATGTTTTGCATAGTACATATGCACACAAATACAAGATGGTCAGGAATTGAGTACATGTTAAATCACTGCCATATATAACAGACCTTTGTTGATGTGAACATGTTCAACATGTCATTTACCTTTGTCCTTTTTCTGATCTCTACAGAATCCCTTTAGCCTTTTGCCATTAAATGGAGCTGTTGCCCCGAGCGACTTTTACATT
Source organism: Diplodus sargus (assembly GCA_903131615.1). Classification (NCBI taxonomy): domain Eukaryota; kingdom Metazoa; phylum Chordata; class Actinopteri; order Spariformes; family Sparidae; genus Diplodus; species Diplodus sargus. The sequence goes on from CAEMYA010000462.1 coordinate 1,342,944, forward strand.
CTTTTACGTCAATATTTATTTTGAAAATCATTATCAATCCCATTTTCCTGATTTACTTCTGAGAAAAGGCGCAAAAAGAAAATATCCTCAGGCGTCCTCTGTTAAAGCGAGATATTATGTAACATGAAATGTCTTTTGAGGCCGCAGAGAATGGAAGAGATGAATGATGTCAGAGAGCAGAGGTGTTTCCAGATCCCATTCACTGGAGTAAAAAGCTTATGCAACATTAAAACCCACACAAACCAACACTGGAGAGCTGATAAGACCCAACAGCAGACACAATCATGGATCAAGTTGTAGTCCCTTCATGCAGCACAAAGATAGAACAAATGTGAAAATAAATACATTAAAAAGAAAATAAGAATAAATAGATCAAGAAAACCACCTCGCAGTTGTAAGCCTCTGTGCACCATTCAAGTTGCTGTCTCTGAGCTATGGTGCTGAATAATGGCCAGAACTATTCTACATTATGATGTCACAACCTTTGGCATTTGGGATATAAAATGGCATAATTTCATAGACATTGACCTAGAACATGGTCTGCATGCAGAGTACAACAGCTTGATCTGGGATGCTGTGGTGGAGACGGGTCTCTGTAAAGATGTGGGCACAACAGCCCACAGCCAAGAGTTGCACAGACTGGAACAGCTGGGCAAATTCTGACCATTTAATGTTACTAGAAGAAAAGTCACATCATATTAAAGTCATTGCAATTGTCTTTATCAGAGGGGAACATGAATGCCTGAACAGAACTTCATGACAATCTGTCCAGTAGTTCTGAAGACATTTCGTTCAAAACCACAAATTTAAGGCTCAAGGTGACATTGGTGGAAAAGTCTGAGGATCACTGAAGTCGGAGGATTCATCCTCTGGGAACCATGAATATCTGAATCTAATTTCAATGTCATTCCATCGTGTGCTTGTTCAGATACTTCGTTCTGGACCAGAGTGGTCCACTGACCAACCGATGAAGGTTGCCATCCCGGGAACCATGCCTCTTTATCACGTTAGCTCTAGGTGTTAGACGAGGATTGGACGACTTGGAACTATTTTGAATCTGGGTTTCATCCCCCACACACATACATTCTCTCTATCCTCTCTGTCTCCTCATATGAACTCTCTTAGACAGAATAACATGACATCATACCTTGACATGTATTTATTCCCCAGTAGTTCTTAAAAATCAGAAAGATCTTTAATATATGTTCTATTTTATTGCTTTCCTTTATATCCCTCATTGCCTTTTCATTCTTATTTCCGAGTATCTTTAGATCTTTTCTTTGTGAACTGACGTCTCTGTTCTTCGCCGCTGAAGCGAGTCTTTTCTCCCTCGGGGATCAATAAACTTTGTTTTATCTTATCATGTTTCTCCAGGGAAAGTTGACTGAGCATGAATTCTTTCTATCACTAATGTTACCAGACTCAGTCACAACTGATTGATGCCCACTGCAGTCTGTTGAACACTGACTGCACAGTTTGGTCTGATGGAATAGTTCCTGAGAATGTTGCTTCTCAAATTTTAATGCTCTTATTTCAAACTAGATCTTAATTATTATATCAGTATTGTACATTTTTAATATATGGTTAACTTTTTCAGATACATTAGCATTTAACTGCTGTTTTTATTGCACTTTGTGACTGTATAGAAAGTTATATACAATTAAAGTTTCCTTAATTTGATGTCTGTAATTTTCATATCATGCCCACACAGTGCCCAACCCTCATAGGTTTACAAGATACCAACAGTGCAGTTGCAGCTGTCAAACATTTCATTACAGTTTGTTTCATTACAAAATTACAGCTCAGTATTGAACAATATTCTGCCACCTCTCCCGAGCTTGGCAAACAAAATCTGCTTGAAAAAAGTGTTCTGTTTCTGAAGCACAACAACAATCTGAAGCATTTTTTTTTTCGTAGTGATCCAGCCAAAAGAAATCAGCATATATATATATAGGACATTCCACTCAAAGTAACATCTCTTACTCCCCTGTACGTAGGACATCAAAACAAAAAATTAACCTCATTCTCAGTTTCACCAAGCTCATATACAAAAAAGTATTAATGGACTAATGGTTCCTGGATGTGAAGTATGTAAATTATACTCACATAAGGCTCTACACGGTCGTTCTTTAAGACAATACTTTTGTAAGTGTTACTTTTACCATATATCAACAGACCTTTTTCTTCTATACACAAGAAACATTTTGCTCCTTATCTACTGAATATCACAAAATAACCTCTTCTGGTAAATGGATGACAAAACTCATCAGAATTAGAATTTTGACTTATTAGCCCAGAGATTACCATGTGAGTCATCAAAGCCAAAGGGTTAGGGTTGCATTTAACAATTACAGTAAGTCTGATGTCTGCAGGTTCCCATCCCATGTCTCAACTCATGACCAAGACTGATGTAAACTATTATCATTGTATAAATCCACTTCACACAGAAAGCATTTCTTCCGTTTTTGTTGACATTTTCTGCCAAAAATATCACGTTTAGCTCCTGGAAATATTTGAACATGCCATCAGAGTCTCAGAGCAAAACCTGAAATGCTTGAAGTGTTAATAATTTGTGAACAAATGTGGATTTCAAACTCGGTCAGGGTCGCTCGAATGCAGCTCGATCTTGCTGTGCTAATGGTCTGAACCCTGAAACTTTCTGTAAAAGACACATCCAGAATGTCACAGCCTGGTCTGCCTTGTGGTGAAGTGTTTCTGCACCTAGATGGAATATAATAAAGTCACACAGTATTGTAAGTCATTACAATAGAGCCTTTTTAGAAGCTTTTAACACTCCCATTCATTTATAATATAGGGGAAATGTACACTCTAACTTGCCAGTTAATTATTCAAAAATGCACCTATTAATGCTGAAGATGCTGAGCCAGCCTCTTACAGATGGGGTTATAGAACAGACTCTAAATCAGAAGAATGTATTTTTTACTTCCATGGAAAAAAGACAAACCCAGTGAAATGGCACAATCAGCACACGCACACACACAAACCCACGCTGACTTTCAAACATATCTAAATTTTCCACCTTTATCAGAGCAAATGAGATCAGGCCCTCTGCACTCTTTACTTGGCTTCGATCCGACCTCCACAGTGTGATATTTCTCCAGACACTCAAGAGTTGATTTCTCATTAACACTAGTGACATTTGGACTTTTTGGGGTTAGCTGCGCTTTCATGGCACAAACTCTATCAATAATTTATGAGCAGGGATGAGCTTTGCATCGAGGGCAAGATTCAGATAAATGAACTTGGTCCTCAACTCAGGATGCAGCAGCTTCACCTTATTGAAGCTTATATTTATGCTTGCTTTTGGGGTATTCAGGTGAACATCTATTTGGCAAAACAAAAAAAAGAACATTTCAATATTTAGGCGAGGTGATGACATGTAAAGATCAATACCACACTCATGTTGGTGGTTTAAGTACGTAGCTGAGGCTACTGTGAAGCTTGTTTGTGTATTTTGGGATTAAGATGGGAAACAGTGAAAACCAGCCCAGACGGCAGAATAAAATGCATTTTATGTTTAGAAAACAACATAAACATCTACAGTATGCGACATATCACACTCACATCACGTGTATGAACTGACTTTCATGTCAGAAGATGGAGGTGGTAAGCAAGAGACCCCACTTCAAGATGGCATTTCAACATTTGGTTGCAAGAAACCATTGGATATTTTTTATAACAATTTCAGGACATTTTCCAGCCGTGTTAGTAGCAACAGAACCAAGTAAGCCAAAACGTGATGTTTTTGTGCCTAAACCTAACCACACCACAGCATTGTCACAAAATGAAATTCAAAATTGAGCCTGAAGAAATGAAAAGTTGCTAAATAAAGAAATGTGAAGTTTCGAAATGTTCTCGGTTTGCAGAACATTTATTCTGGCAATTGGATTGGCCAATTGGGAACCCGAGATTTGGATTTACATGGCTGGTTTTCATGGATTCAAATCTTTTGAATGACATGGCAATATCTCAGCCAAATCTATGACCATAGCTGGCCCGATTCAGGCCCAAAAACTATTTTGCAAGGTGCGTTGAAATCACACAAACCAAATCTGATCCTCTTGTGTTTATGTAGGGCTGTCAAGCAACAAAAATAAAGAAAGCTTTGCCTAGAGAGATTCAATAAAGGGTTTAAAAGGACTGTCATTTGATCACATTCCTGGTGGACACAGTTTTACTAGACTTTACCATGGCGGTCAGAGCCTGCCGAAGGTGAAATATTATATTCATGAGAAAAACAAAGCCCTCCATTTGATGAGACTTTGGAACCGGGAAAGGCATAGACAAAAGCTGCAGACACGGGTGACAAATAGCCTCCTTTAGCTTCAGCAGATCTTATCTGAAAGGATGAGATCTCATCTTCCCGCTTCTTTTATCGACAATCAACCTCATTCTCCTGAAGTCAGGCTCTCTGCAGCAAAAACATGACAAACACAATCAAAGTGCCTCGGGGGAATTTGAGTGAAGATCCGGCATGATATTAAAGGTCATCTCATTTTGCTCTGATTAACTCACTCCCTTGTCTTTTCCTCTCTCACTCCGCAATAAATCGTTCCCTCCTGTAAGTTCTGTCTCATAAACTCTCTGATGCAGTTTTAATCAACCTTCTGTCTTGTGAGTGTAATGGTGGGATGTGTCTGAATTGCTTTCCCCCCCTTTGGAAAATGTTATGGTGATAGGATATCACCTTTCTTGTTCCCAACAGTGAAACAGAATTAGTTTAAGTCTGAATCCTGAGCTTCTGTGCAGAGGGAATCCCTCTTACCGCTCCAGTGCAATCAGTCCTGTCTGTGCGTTGACCAGCTCACTCTATTACGCTTAATGATTGCCTGTTGATATCCGTCTTGTTAAAAGGCTCCTCACAATGTAAGAATGCATTTGACTATGCAATTTGTACCGAGCAGTCAGTGTGAATCAGAGTAGTCCCTCGGACAGAAATCAATAGCATTTTGAAGGCTGCGCTTTGGTTTGTGGTAAATGATGGTTCATTTGATAGTCTTCGTCTTCAGAGGTCGGCAGGGAAATTCCTAGATGCAGTTCACAATTGATGCATTACACATTTTTTAGCCCTTTACAGCTTCAAAATTCTAGTCTGATCTCATGTAACAACAGTGTCAGCAGTCTGCCACAGCATTCAAATTCAAACAGCTGCCACATCAACTGAGCTGCTGCACTGACAACGTAAACATCTGCTAAGATTTGACTGTGAAACTGATCAAAGGTGTTAGGGGAGTGCAACACTAAACAATTCTTTAACTTTCTGGTTTACCAAAAGCTGTAAATTGTAGGTCAGAAAGCTTTGTCGACCATTCAGACATCATCTCGGGATCTGGAACCATGTCTCAGTGTTACAGCTTAAATATGATAACTTTTCAATCATACACATCTTGATCCAAAAATGTTTATTTGAAACGTTAGTACTGCAAGTTTTTCTGGCATGTACTGTATCTTCTTCTTTTACTTTGTGTTTACAAGAAAATGACAGCACACTGGCATGTATTTCAATGTATTTGTATTTGTATTTGTAATGTGTCCGGCCTGTAACAGCCTGCAGGTCCAGGGCAGGGTTACAGTGTTTTTTTATATATATTTTGCACTGTGAGCATAATGGCATACATTTAGAAAAAAAAAAAAAAAAAAAAAACTCTAATCAGTCAATCAGTCATAACATCCACTGATCAACGTGACTGTATATTACCTTTCCAGAACTGTGGCTCCAAACCACAGAGTCTTTCAGCAACTTCTCTACACACCTTATGGCTGACCAAAGTAATCATAGCATGAAATTCTCTTCAACTGTGTCAACATGCTGAGACTCACACACTAGGAGAGATAGTTATAAAACTGCAAGAAGGTGAATGTTGGATGCCACACGTTTAGATTTCATCACCAGTGGGGGAACAAAATGTCTTCTTGTCCTTCCTATTTTGGCATCAGTGGGGGGGACATGTTTGACTGCAAATTACACCTGGATTATTTCTTTTGGATTGTAAGCATTGATAGTAAACCTGGTGCTGCCAATAGAATTGCATCTGGCCCACCATTGAAGTTCATTATCTTTTCATCACAAATACGTCCTCAAACCGAGGCTTAATTATCGACTCTATTAGCTTTAAATTTGTTCAATAGTTTTCGAGGTATGTTGCTGGCATGCTGGAAAACATTCTTCTTCTTCAATTTAAAATCTCACATGTTATTTCGGCCCCTGGGAAGACACGCTGGCAGGGAGAGAGATTTCAGAGAGCACCCATCCATCTTCAGACACTCGTAATGGGAGTGTTTTTTCTGAGCTCTGCTGTATCCATTATACCATTAGAGGCTCCTTTGCCAGTGTGTGTGTGTGCGGGTGTGTGTTTGTGTGTCTGTGTCTGTGTATGAAGGGGTGGGTCTTTCCCCGAGGATAACCAGTCCGCCTCGACTTCCTCCGGCTTCACCGTGCGCCCTGTCCTCTCATCCTGTACGACAATAAAATAATGGCTGTTGAATAGCGAGGTGATAGCATAATCACACGTTGCCTCGGGGTGTTGCGCACACGGCTGGTCTCTGGTGGCCACATTACAGTGGCAGATAAGTGAAAGTGTTCCTCTCAAAATAGGTGCCGGGATGCAGATTGTGCTCGCTGCTGAAGTGCCACTTTATCTTGCAGCGGGGTGAAGAGTCGTGCCATGAAATTCACTTGGCTTTTACTGAGATTTGACAAATTTAGTTTTCACGGCAATTTAAAACACTGATCTTGTGCGGCGATTGTTCGATTTCACAGTGAGAAATGAGTTTGAACGAGTTTGAAAGGGGTCGTGAGTTCACAGCTGTCGTGTGGGGAAACTTTTATTTAATTATTCGCCCACAGAGGATTACAAGTGTCCTATCTGCTTTCAGAGACACAATGCATTAAGAATCTCACAGAGAAATGTGGTTCCATTAAGACTCCATCAGCTTCAAAACCAAACCAATGCAGCTATTGTTTGGTCCACCTCTGACCAAACAACCTTTTGCATTGTATCAATATGACTCCTTGTCCTTGCCATCAGCTGTGTCAAAGTATTACTATATATGTATATATATATATATATATATATATATATATATATATATATATGTATGTATATTAAAAAAAGTTAATCATGTTTGCTCAATATGTAGGTTTTACTGATTTGAATATACAATAAAATAAACATTAGCTTAATTTCTTCAAATGTCTGTTCATTTGTAAGCTCCATTTACTTCCCGGCTAATGTGCATAATTTCCTTTGCCCTTATCTTCATCCATGTACTGCATTATCTAATTTAAAAAAGATTATCATGTTCCATGAATATGTAGGTTTTTATTGACTTTACAGTTTTTCCCGATTGTTTACACACATTTTCTGAAAGCATACCTCTTACTCTCAGAACTCTACACACAAATCAAAAAACACACACACAATGGGCAAAACCCCTCAATTCTCCTGCAAAATG
>CAEMYA010000462.1:1360742-1380001 GCA_903131615.1 Diplodus sargus
TGGCCTTTATGGCTTTATTGATAGTACAGATGAAGAGGGTGATAGGAAACAGGGTGAGAGAGACGGGGAGTGACACGCAGTAAAGGGACCCGGGCCAGGATTCGAACCCAGAGTGCAGAGTAAAGTGTCGCTTCCCAGAGACGAGCTGAGACAACAGTTGGGACAAAAACAGAACTTACAATCAAGAAAAGGCTCCTTCATGGTCATTCGTCTTCTTTTGCAGTTCAAAATTAGATGATATGTATCTGAATCTGTGGTGTGTTGGATTATCAAAAGTGGCATTACGAAGCGCCACAACTAAACAAAACACAGTGTGTAATTCATAAATAGATTCCACTTTTCATACATATTTATGATCTCAGCGATTGCCTGTATATATCTTTTGCATTGTATCTTATTGACATTCCATATTTGTGAGTGTGTTTTGAGCAAACGTACACACTGATGTCCCAGTTCACCCTGTTAAAAACTGACAAATCGCCTACCGCATACACTAAATTGAATACAGCACAAATACGAATATTTTTTTAATGTTTTTCCTCATCAACTTCATTGATTTTCGTCAATATTATGTCTTGTCTGAAATTGATGCATGCGACTGTGTGTTAGGGGTGTGCAAAAATATCAAAATGGCAATATATCGTGATACTTTGCTGTCCAATACAATATCGATTTTTCAACTCCAAATATCGATATATCGCCGAAGAGCGACTGCTGTGCGGCGGATGTCTTTGCAAAATGGATGGCAAGTTAACAACGCCTCCGCAATTTAAAGTTGACGTTTGGAAGCACTTTGGCTTCAAAGTTAAGAGAGATAGCAAGAACAACGAGCTGGACAAAGAGAATATTACTGCCCGGAAATTTCATGGGAATTAATGAAATGGAGTGACTGTTTTGAATGAAATAGTTTTGACTCAATATGTCCTCTGATCAGCGTCATCTGATGTACATATACAGGTACTTGTGTTTTCATCTTTATTTATATCGCAATATCGTGATATCGTGATACGTATCGTATCGTGACCAAAATATCGTGATACGTATCGTATCGTGACCAAAGTATTGTGATACGTATTGTATCGTGAGGTTCTTGCCATTCATCATGGTGATGAGACCTGGTCTGGTTGAAACTACTTTTTCAACTTTTGGGAGCTTTCAGCCAGTATCATGTTACCATGTTAATGCAACAAACCCTGCCATTAATGTATCTGATCTGTACACTCATTGGTTAACAAAACGGCACATGAGGATGCATTTTAACTAAGTGGGAATGAATACAAAACCACTTTGGCTGAATGTGGAAGCCAGTGAACAAGATTCAATAACTGATACAGGCTCCAAAACAACCCAGACCTGAAGTTTCTAGGAAAACATCCAACTTCCCTCTAAAAATAAAAAATTCACTATATTTATTCAATCAAGTTTCAGCCCAGCAGCGTCCAATGAGACGATAAATAAGCAAAGGGTAGTAACATATCTTGTGTCCTAATGATGCGTGCATGAAATGGATCGGTCAGTGAATGAGTAAATACACACTGTGCGAATGAATGAAATACACACAAAAAAAACAAGGATTGCCACAAAAATCATGTTTCCTTAATTCAGCAGATCCAATCGCTTCTTCCTCACATCGTGTTTCATCAACTGAACAAAAGAACCACATCTGCCCTCTCAGCACAAAATCTCAGCCAGCGCAGTGAAATCACACTAGTCGATAAAGAAATAAAACCTCAGCGGTGGAAGCCAATATCCTCCTCGGTTCGGTGTGTAGTTAATTTAGCTTCTCCTCCAGATAATGTGTGTGAACCTATTAACATAGGACAGCTTAATGTCAGCAGTATTAGAGGAGATTTTCAATGTTTTTTGCTGCAAGAAAGTAAAGTGTTTGGATCGTTAGGTGAAGGGTGGATCCTCAACACAGGCCGGTTACTGTTGCAGTATGTGGCTTTTACCTTTTCTAGCAGAACGCAATCTTTGTCTCCTAGCTTACACTCACTTTAACTTGAGCCTCACTGGGGCATAAACCAAGAAGACTTAGCCCTAAAATAAATGATTAACCTTGTGGGGACTAAGTTTTGTCCCCAGATGGAGGTCAAGTCCCTACAATGCGAGAGCCAATCAAGATCCCCACACTGCAGTTAATGGCACGTATGCATACACATCAACATTAACCCATTTCACGTACAACTTATATCAACATAAAACTAATTTGCACTGGCTGGTATATTTTGGGAGGAAAAAATATAATGCTGCCCATATTTTGTTAACCGGCAACAATTAGCTCCAGTGCAAAGCGTGCGCTGGAGTCTCACAGTAAATCATGGCAGCAGTATGTTTCCATAAAGAAATATTAGCAGGTGCAAATTAGTTCGATGCATGTGTAATTTGTAGAAGATAAACTGAAAATCCATGCTGTGATACAAATGTAAATTCACCACGTCCACCAAGGTAAAAAAGAATGCAGTCTAATACATCACTCGTATGTCTTTCTATTGTTAATATCAATAGGGGGAGGTTACAGAAACACCTCTCTGTTTAATGCAATACACTTTAACAGCACCATGGGCTGAAGCCTCAAAAGTGGAATCAACATCTTCAATAAAGAAGAAGATGAAGAGAGACTCAAATAGAGAGAACAGGCAGAGTGGAGAAGGAGTTCATTAAAAGAAGAAAAGTCATGGAGGAAAGTGCAGGTACATGCTGTGAGGTTATGGACGTGGTCATGGCCAAGGAACATGGTAGGTGTTTAAAGAGAAGTGCATACCAGCAGGAGCCCTGTCAGCACAGTAATATCACATGTTAATTCTATGATTTAAAAGCAAATGAATGGCATCAGCACTTCATACGGCTCAGTAGGAAAGCCGCAGATGATTTAACGGAAAGACCATGAAAAATATAGACCTGTGAAGTATATTCTGTCAGGTGGAACCACTGCAGTTACTCAGAGCGACAAAAGCTTCATAATGATCGATGGTCCAATTAGAGGAAATGCAAAACATCCACTCTGCACGTGCATACAACCTTAATTACAGAAGTGAAACTGTTTGACTTTTTGAAACTAAAAACACTTGGCTGTTTTGAACTATTAACTAATATCTAAAGCAGTATCCCTAGCCACTGATATTCACCATTGCATTCAGTGTATGAGCGGATTGTAACATGACGTGAAAAAAGAGACCTTCCCTTTTCTCTCTCAGCTGTCTATACAGGCCCGTTGATGATGTGTTTAAGCTGTTTAATGCCCCTGTGGATTTTTTTGAGAAAGACTCGGGTCCGTTTTTTCACGACAAACTGAAGGATTTAACTCTCAGTTCGAAATTAGATAAGCTATCATTGCATCCAGCTTTATTCAACCCGAGGGAAATTGCTTGTGAAGCAGTGGCAGCACAAAGAAGGAGGGAAGAGAGCAAACATGAAATGTCAGCAAGATACAATGCAAAAAATGTATACAGGCATTCACTGAGATTGTAAATATGTATGAGAAGCGGAATCTATTTATGAATGTACAATAACAAACCTTAAGTAATCGTGTAAGTTCCTCACAGAGAAATAGAAACATCCACACCAACACCGTCTCTTTTTATCCCTTTAGATCTCTGTCTGACACAATAACACGGACACGGGATGTGAATATGCAATTCACAGCAGAGACACAGCGCGCGCGTGTGTGTGTGTGTGTGTTTTATGTTTGACTGAGCAGGGGGCGGGCGGGCATCACTCGTAACAACAGCAAATGAGACTTTTAAAAGCGTTTTGTCCATGCTGCATCTCCGGCCTCTCGCTGTCTAACACGTAACCCGACGACCAAAGAGAAAGGCCAGGAATGCGGCGTGGAGGCTAAAGTCTCATTAGCGGGTGACTAGTATACGCGGCTGAGATGATGAGCACTGACATGAAAGTGTTCCGGATAAGTTTTAAAGCTTGCTAGAGCTCTGACTTTGAGCCAACTTTCCGTAGAAGGGGCTTTGAATTAAACAAGACTGGGTGTTTGCCTTAAGAGCAGATCCCTGTCAGCAGCTGCCAAACGCCTCCTATCATCACTATTTGCTACTGACAACGGCAGTGTGTCCGTCACACACAGAGAGTTGGACCACAGCAGAGTGTGGCGTCCACCGAGGCGCGGAGGCCTGCAGACTGTTGTGCCTTCACAGACGGCTTCTCTGACAGGATGTCGGCCGGTGTGTTGTGGAGAAGAAGAAACTCACTGTGTGGATGCAGTTCGTTTCAAACCAGACAGTCTGCTCAGGCACGATGCCTGAAGGCTGCATGGCTACTAATGGCTACTGTGTGCATATACAGGAGAAAGGCTGTATGAGCCTGTGCAGCCTCATGGATACAAAGCTTACATGTACAGCAAAACAATACAGTCATATTTTGCTTCCTCTGCAGGAGACTTCAAATGAGCATCTTCTAACATAATTACTAAATTAATCTATTTTATTTTCACTTGATTTACTGGAAGCCAACAGGAAATCATCTTGCTTGGCCAGAGGAAGTCTTGAATGCTCTCAGCCAGCTTGGCTGGACATGCACTCTACTGAGCATGCTCTGTGGGCCTCAAAGGCATAAGGAAGTCCGTGGAGGCTTTTTTTGGCATATGCACCCTGTGAGCAAACTTAACAGGGCTGTATATCGCGGCCATTTTTCAGCATAGTATTCAGTTCTCTTCCATGTGCTGATGTACTGGGAGTTTATCAGTTTAGATAACCTGCTGAAAACTGTTGCCTGCTGCTGGAAACACTGATGAGAGCAGTGCTGAAATCTTTATTGAGGTTGAATTCACTGAAAAGATCTCAGCCTACACATGAGCTATATACTGTGCGTTTAAGAGCTACTTCGATTGAGAAAAGATTATTTTTAAATTGGCAAAATAATACTAATGAGTCTGATGTCCAGGGTGTGACAGGACTTCACGGCAGGCTGGATCCCAGATGTTGGATTCTCGGGAGGATCAGAGATTTACGTAAGAGAGCAGCAGAGAAAGACTGATTAGACTGATGTCTAAAACCGCTTGGACCGCTGGGAGGCTGGGATGCATTCACGCGCCACACACATGCTGTGTATAATATAAATAACTCTCATTTAACGGGCAAAGTGAATCAGAGCATGTTGCTACCTTTGCAAAATGACAAGATTGCACACATTAGCAGTGGGATATGTAGTTTCACGATCCATGTAGAAACAAGGTAATGAATTTGTACATTTCTATGGAAAAACCTGACTGAGGACATCTCAAAGTAGGATGCTCACTGTTGCCTGTATGTGAATAAAGGCGACATAACTTACTGTCAGCCTGTCATCTCAAATAAATGTCAGGCATTTTCCTTCAAAGATCGAGACCAATTTCTTTCCATTCCTCTACGTGTGGCGTCACAAACAAAGTGTGAGTTAAATGTCACAGTCCATAGGTCACATTATATGTAAAATAAACTGTGCAGGTTTCACACACTGTGTGCTTAAAAGGGTTTTTTTGTGTGTGTGTCCTTGCCATAATGCTGCGGTGTTTCAGAGAGCCATGCGTGTGTGTGCATTTAATGGCCCCACATTCACTGACCTTTCAGTATCCACAGGAGTCGGCAGCGAGGGGGAGAAAACAGGAGGGGAGAAATGAGTTTGGGAGAGGAAGAGAGGAGGCGAGACGACAAGGACAGAAAAAAAAGTGACAAAGGGGAGAGAAAACGAGAGGGGACAAGAAAAAGGTGGAGGTGAGAGGAGAGGAAGGAAAGCAAGAAGAACATGAAGATGTATCAGAGGAAGAGGAGAGAAAAAGGTGGAGGGGAGGATACAAAGTGAGACGCGAGGAGCAAGAAAGGAGAGGTGACGGGATGAGACGAAAACACAAAATATGACAAAGGAGTGAGAATAGGAGAGAAACTGAGAGGAGAGAAAAATGATTGAGGAGGGGGGAGAAAGGAGAGAAAAGGATGAGAGGATATGCAAAGTTAGGTGAGGAGGAAGGGAAGGAGACACATTTATGAGAGGAGAGGAGAGGAGAGGAGAGGAGAGGAGAGGATAGGACATGGCACAAGAGGACGAAAGGAGACGAGACAAAAAAACACAAGAAAAGATAGGAAGGAAAGAAAAAGATGACAGGTCGGGAAAGAGATGGAGGAGGCAAAAAAGGATGGAGGACAGAAGAGGACGAGGACGAAAAGATGAGAGGATGCAAAGTAAGATGGAGACGGAGGAAACAAAAAAGGGGTGGAAGAGAAGCGAGGAAAAGGAAAGGATTAGACGAGAGAAAAGAGATGGAGGACACAAAAAAAGGTTGAGTATGGGAGAGGAAGGAAAGAAAAGGATGATGAGGATACAAATTGAGATGGAAGGACTGAAAAGAGGAAGAGCAAACAAAATATGATGGAGGAGAAGAGGGGAATAAGAGAAAGAGAGGAGAGGAGACAAAAGGAGATAAAGAGAAAAAAAACACAATTGTAAGAAAGGAGAAAATAAAGGAGAAGCGATAGAAAAGGGTGGAAGACAGGAAGGAGAAGAGAAGAGAAGAGAAGAGAAGAGAAGAAGCCTGGACAGAAATTGAATTGGCTCAACATTTACGAACAATAAGATGACTGAAGGTCGGTGAGTCATTGGAGTGGCAGACGTCTGTCCTCTGGCTACACATCCTCAGACATATCAAGGTGAATCTCACAGTACATCTCGAAAAATAATGAATGGAAATGATGTGAAACCCCAATGTAAACACAGCCTGACCCTGGAGACTATTATTATGGAGGCTAATTGAATCCAGCTTTGGCCTCAAGCTGATCTTGGACTTCTTATAGTCTGGTGATCATCCTATAGAATAACAGTATGTGTGTCTTGTTTCAGTGGAGGGTGTCTCTTTCTGAAAAGCCTTGGCTTTAAATACTGGCAGTGTACCACAGTACTGAGAGAGGACTGTGCAGAGTGTGGCTCGGCTGATGAAAGTGACTTCAGCCGAGTGAGATCATGATTCATGAGGATATAAAAACGCAATCTGCTGCAATGCCGGTTCACTCAGGAGTCACAAATCAGGAAGGGTGTAACAGAGCTCCACTTACTGACACTTGTGCCAGTAATATGATTGGTGAGGTCTTCAACGACCGTGTTTTCCATATGGTAAAGTGGAAGAATGCATAGCAAGAAAAGCAGAGTATAAACAGAATTCAGTCATTTACATACAAACTGTTTACTGACACTGAAGTGTTCCTGAGCCCATGTAGTGACGTCCTTTTTACAATCATGTGTCTGACAAAATGTTGAACCTCGCCTTATGAATGACTGAGGGCCTTTCACACCCACTCATGACACGATCACCTGTTAGCAGTGAACTTGTGTTGCTCCTGTCCTCGCCTCTTCAAAACTTGTTACTGGCATCAAATTCAGAATAAACGTATTTTAAATTGGTGAGGTAAAACATAAAATATCCTGTCTTTACACTGTTTTCTATTGAGATTGTGTCAAAAATGATTAGCAAATGATCACACTTTTATTCATGAGTCAGGATTATAGAAAAAACCTTTACAAAGAAAGAAGTCGAGTGAGGAAAAACTTGGCATATTGAGAAAAAACAACCTTTTAACAGGAACAAAAAAAGAACAGATGGAGGAAACTTCAGGAAGAGTGACAGCGGAGGGATCCCTCTCCCAGGACAGACTGGCACGCAATAAATGTGGCGTGTACAGAACAGAACAACAAAAATCACAGTTTACAAAATTCCATGTGAGGATTTTGGATCCAGGGTGCGCCTGAGAAAAACAAGGCATCGCTAAGCAGTGCTCGAGTCACACGACCTGCTCTCCACATATTAAAAAACATACAGTATATAACCTTTAAATATCAAAGAAATCTTCACAACATAAAACGAGTCTCGCTTCGAGCAATAAAATACGTCGCAGTTTTGCATCCTGGCAGATCAGATTTCTCGATTATGTTAAAAAAGCAACAGATTTATGCGGCAATGCTTTTCTCATCAAATGCTTCACAGTTGTGAATCAAAAGTAAACAGATGTAATGTCTAGGAGGCATTGTTGTGACACTAGGGTTGCAATGGAATTACATTTTCATCATCACTTACGATATCCCTTAGGCTTTTTTTAAGGAACAAACGCTTTATCTCAGTTTCACAAAAAAAAAAGAAATCCAACAAATATTGAATTTGATAGAAATTTGAATTATATATTTATTTAAAAACAAACAAACAAAAAAACCTAACAGAATTCAATCTTGTAGATAAGCAAAAGTACACATTCTAATAAATGTCATGTACTATATGTGAGACATGTTGATACTTGTATGTAGACTAGTCAAACATTTTTGGCTCCAAAAAGATAACAAGAGTCCATTCAGGAGCTTCTGGATTATTATAATTCTTCAAAATAAGATGATATATGGTATGCATCCTTTATTCGTAAAGAATCTGTAGAAGATCTTAACCACATCTTGGCCCACAGTGGAGCGGCTGAAACCAGGAGATCACTCTGGGTAATTAACATGAGCTCATGTTTGGACAGGAGACGGCAGGTGTTCCCAGCTCACCACGACGTCCCACAGAGAGGGATAAAGGCTAACATATGATCTTCACGCCCGCTCATTAGATGACCTTTCAAACGATTGCCTTATTAAGCTGCACATTAGTCACGTACTTCCAGTGGAGCTGCTCAGTTAGCCTGGTACAGTCTGGAACTAAAAAAAAAACAATGTTTCACTTGTTATCCAGACGATTTGTTGAATCCAGACCTCATCCCTCCTTTTGTTTTTTTCTGGTTCCATCATACTTGATTGTCTCCAAGGACTTCCCTGTCAAGAGTCGGTGGCTTTCTGTCCCAAGCTCATTGGTTCATAATAAAGACATACATTTCTAAAAACAGGTCTCAGAACTATAGTTAGGTATTTGTCTTTTTTGCAAACATAACTCAAATAGTACATGAGTTTGGTGCTATTTTCAGCTGCTGCTGATTGATATGCCCTCATGAGTATTTCTGGAAGCAAGACGTGTGCAGCACATGAGATGGACTCAGAATGAGCTACATGAAGGAACATCCCACACACTCCAAATGTGTTGCTCACTGACGTCTTAGTGGACAACAATAAGCTCTACACGGCACGGGGAAATGAGACATATCAGGCTTCAGTTTGGGAGCAGTCGACCCGCGTCTGTCAGCACATTGACCCTCATGGTTTCCTTACGAACGGAAAACGCAAGAATGTGAAATTCTACAACCAGCAGTTCGATTAAAATAAACTAGAACTTCCCTCAACACTGATCACTCAAAGTTGAAGACCGGGTCGCTCTTCTGCGCATTTATTCTCTTGTTAGGAGGTGGGGTTTACAATTTAAAGCCTTGGACCGAGTACCTGAAGGGGAAATTACTGTGGTTTGGTCCAACTGCAGAAAATTGCTCATACATTACAAATCCAAGCACTGAATACAGAGAAGGTACAACCCTCAATACAACACTTCCACTGGCGTATGAAGGTTGAAAACATTAAACTGCTTCATGCATCAGTAGAGCAGGGTTAGCACTCGCTGTGAATCAGCAAGCAGGCCTGTTGTTCTCTCTGTAAAACAAACACAGGGCTGTATACAGAGGCTTTGTGTAGGGGAACATTTACATTTGCTCTGCGCATATTGGAAGAACAAACTACAGTGGTTCTTCAGGTTTTGGGACACACAGATGGCCAACAGGGAGAGTTCAATCCAGACACTGTTTTTATTAATCTTTTTTTTCCTTTTTTCAGGAACGAGGTCCTCTGGCTTCTCTCTAGACCCTCTGAAAAAAAGACATTTAATAAGGCAGATAGAAGTACATTAAGGGTCAGTGGAGAAATAACAGTAAAAGTATGAAATGTATGGTTATGAGGGTGTCCTCATGGGGTCTAAGTTAACACCATGTAATTAAAATGTTCCTGGGGTCTTTTATCGCACACATTTTCCCAGTTACTTCTATCATCTATCTAGCAATCATCTCTAGTTTTCATATCATCTGAAGCCTGAAGCACCTCCAGGCTCTGGGAACTTGCAGGCACATCGGGCGTTTTTTGAAAAATAGATGTAAAGCATGGGACCGTGTATGTAGATCTTCCTGGTCCTTCTGGAGCTTTTGTTGTCCAAGGAAAGGTCAGATTAACTCCCCCAACAGTTGCTGGCTGCGAGGCATTTCCCTGCAAACCGAACATACCCCTCCAACAGTTTGTCACCATTAGCTGCTCAACACCAACAATCGGCCATTTACCTGCAGGGGAAACATTACCCGTCAGCAGAAAATGATCCAATTTCAGCCATGTAAGCAGAAAAAGTTTATTTTCTTTTATAAATTCAGAGAGAGAGAGAGTTCACTTATTGAGGAACTAGGGGATTTCAAACACAGTGCAATTAAACGAAGGAATTTCCTCCTCACTCTTTCTGTCAGCCTCTCCCTCTCTGCAGGTTTCACAAAGTGCAGCTGTCAGGAGTTCTATCTGGCTTCCCGTGGCGTGTTCTATTATTTAGAGGTTCTTGATTTATCCTTTGATGTAGGTAAATTAAAATGACAGATTGTCTGACAGGCTATACTGTGGCATCTGTTGCACCCAGAAGACATTTGTCCCAGGATGAGCAGTTCTGGAGTCGCAAAGTTATCTCAAGCTTCTTGGGACTCGAGTCTGAAAAGTGAAGATGTCACAAACAAAACCTGTTAATCTGAAACAAACTAGAATGATTCATATGGTTTGGAACTGTTTGCCGAGACATGTGGATCTCAGTAAAAGGGTCCCGTGATGGGGGCAAAAACAAACTTTATCTCCAGCCAATTTTAGTCTCCAGCTCTGCTGTAATTACAGCGTCCATCACAGATAAAGAGGACGGCTCTCTACAGCTGCCACCTTTAAGGCGGACATAGGAAGCACCGCAGCTAAATGGGCTCGATAATTACCCACTGTCGGCCTACCCACATACACTGTATGAACTTAAGGTCTCAGATGTAAAACAGAGCCCATGCAAGTTCATATATAAGGCATTCAAACCCACATACATGATACCCTCTCATTAGACTGATATGACACTTTCGACTAAAGCTTTGGCCAAACTTTGGAGCAACAGAGTCAAATTTGTGTAAACATGGAAAAAGTAAAAAGGCCATAAATCACGCATACGATGTTTGTCTATTTAAAAGATAATTTTCCAATTCAAGAAAGTTTCACAGTTTGTCGAACAGACTGATACATACAATTAAGTTATTTGTTAAACCACTCAGTCACCAACACCGACAACTCGACACAGAAAATGTAATAAAAAAGATGAAAATCTGAATAATTCTGGCCATATTGATAAGTGCAGTTAAGTGAAAGGAGATTTAGTTAGTTGAGTGAGTGAGCTCAATTACAGGACCGACTCTAAAAGGCTCTTTGGAGAGCGTTAAACTGTTGAGTGTGTAGTAATAATCTATGATCATGTATTTCCACAGCCTTATATTTCATTAGTTTTATGACAGCTGCAAGTTGAAAAAATGTTTTTGTCTTTAAATTAACAAACATAATTTACGTGGTTCATGGCACAATTCAAACAGGACCAGAAAATGATCTGTGACTTGCCTTGCACCACCACAGATATTGTTTTTTCTGAAGCAAGTGTGAAGGGGCTTGACTTCAACTGTCTGTATCGATCGTCTGAACAGCTGCTAATGAACTTTTCCGCAGCTATTTACCTGGTCGGTATTGTGTTTAATGCCCTGGTCTGCGTTGTTCCTGCCACCACTTATCCAGACATTTTAGAGGAGGTTTGTGCTGCCCCTTCAGAATATAATCACCCTCTGTGTGCTGTTCTTGCTCATTGTAGACTGTAGAAACAGTTTTTTATGACAACCCCAAACAAATTATTAAATGCTCCTTTTTAGAAGCTTGAACTTGGTTTTCTCCTCTTGTGTTTTGGGACTGTTTTCTTACTTGTCTATGCTCAAATTCATGCATTCGCTGGCAAATGTAAAACATCCAAGCCTCCGTGTTGGCCTATTTTTGTATGTATGGATTTCTGAACGAATCCATACATACAGATTACATTAAATCCTGTGCTCACATGTGAATAGACAAATAAGCAAAAACATCTCAAACGCTCTCTATCTCTTTCTTTCGCACCAGATTAGTCTCAAACACTGAAGCATGGAGATCCGTCTGATGCATGTAGCCTCTATAATCTCCTGTGATGTTGTGGCTAAAATTGAAGTATCCTTCATGTCCGTTGTCCTCACATCCATTCTGTAGCGCACTGAAGACTAAGCTTTATAAAAGCACGTTGAAGTGGGTACTCACCAAGAGTTTCCCTTCTTCTACATCACACATGAACAGCAGTGAAGAGGCACTTACACAACACACAGTTTTCACATATTTAAAAGGGCATATTGCGTGTGTTGTGTGTGTGTTTTCATATCTGTTCTTGTTATATCCTGAGGCTTCAAGCACAACTTTTCTTAAACATCTAATCTCATGTCCTCATCTCAGAGGGGAAAAAAAGAAAAAGAAAAAATGAATCTTCCAACACGCTTATCAGCTGTACACCACTAAACAGTGGAGAAGCTTGAGGATGTGGAGCATGCCAAAAAAGCATCAGAAATACTAAAACCTTGAATATATAAGCCACTTTACGGTAGCAGGCTGTGTCTTACCCAGGGGACGATTTAAATGATGCTGACCTTTTGATCAGTGATTCTGGATTATGTTGTATACTGCTTCTTTATTTTTGTTATAAGGTCTAAACCCAAAATTTTCTTTTCTATATCCATAGCCAGAAGCCCCCCTCAGGCTGTGCTCATTTAAAAACACTAGAGGGTAATCAAAGATGGATGCATATGGTAAACACCTGTACTCGAGCACCTTTGGGACACGCCGGAACAAGTGCGATCCATGGCGGTCCCTGTGTGGATTACACATGTATCTGACCTGTTGAGGCGTAGACTAGGGGTGAAAAGGTATACCGTATTTCGGTATACCGCAGTGGTGTAAAGCCATGGTGGTGACACCGTGAGATTTCCAAGCTCACGGTGACGGTAATTAATTAATTATTTTTATATTATGCAGCGCTGCCGGCGCAACTCCACTTACACGAGTAGGGAACTCACAAATAAAACATTTCACTTCACGTTCACATTAAGATCAGTGATGGTCAGTCGTCACTCAGTTACATTATAATCTAATTTTACAGCTGCAGCAGTAGATTGAAAAAGCGTCTCCTACCTGTGTGCTGCTCAAATGTAGGCCTATGTTCCATTTAGTTCAGGGCAGGCTGCATGGTCAGCTTCTTTTAGTTGGTTCAGTGACAGTCCAATCAAAAAAGGTAGTTTTGGTAAACACATGTGAGACCCACATGATCCAGGAAGCTAGAAAAAAGCAGGGCATGATGATGGCAGAATCCGAACCAGAGGCAGATTTACCCGCGGGCCTGGTTGACCCGATGTCCCTACTTCACCTTTATCCTCCAGCCAAGCGACTCCGTTCATTTGTTTTTGGCTACCCAAAACAACCGGATGGATCCATAAAGGACGACGGAGAGCCGACTTGCAAACTATGCAACGGGAAAGTAGTTGCAAGATCGGTGAATACATCTAACATGATGTATCTCCGCGAGTGGCATAAAAAAGAATATGCACAGCTTAAGTCCAAGCAGGTAAGATGAATCATTATAAATCCCACTGTAGCCGGTCTACGATGTTTCATTCAAAGAGCATGGTTATTGTTGTTGTACGTCGCTTTCCTTCTCCGTGGAACGGCATGGTCTTGTTGTCTACAGAATATGCAGATCTACAAGAAATCACTACGTCGCTTTGCAACGCTTTGTTCACTTGTAGATTAATTAATTGTGTGGCGCATGGCACTGACATCATGCCAAAGAAAAAAAAGACGAAAGAAAGAAAGAGAGAGATTGAAGGAAAGAAGTGG
This sequence comes from Diplodus sargus, assembly GCA_903131615.1. Classification (NCBI taxonomy): domain Eukaryota; kingdom Metazoa; phylum Chordata; class Actinopteri; order Spariformes; family Sparidae; genus Diplodus; species Diplodus sargus. The sequence continues at coordinate 1,374,627 of CAEMYA010000462.1, forward strand.
AGAGAGACAGATGGACTATAATAGATAGATGCACGGAGAGATGCATAATAGAGGCTGTGGGTGTGTGTGTGTGTGTACATTTTGCTTAAATAAAGCAATGTTTTTCTTCTAAGAACGATACTTGTCTGTTTTGTTGGTTATTTCATGGCCCCGAATACCAAAAAAAATCTTTTAAAAAATACAATACCGTCACCGTACTATAAAATCCCATACCGTTACACCCCTAGCGTAGACACGGGACCTGTAGGGGGTGTCCTTTGGTGTTCAGGGTGTTGTACGCGGATCCTTCGTGTCCTGGTGGCTGTGAGGTGGGCCTCAATGGGTCAAACTTGTTCCAGCACGTCCTGCAGATGCTTGATTGAATTGGGATCTGTGGAATTTGAAGGCAAGGTTGTTGCCCGTCTTTCCTTTGCCTTTCTCAGGTCTTCTATTTCTCTGGGCTCTTCTTTGTTGGTTCATGAACTTGTGACATGGATGAGCTGTTCTTGCTTGTCAGAGGATCTGCATCAGAGGGCCGTCCTGACCACTCTGTTAGACTACGCTGTAGCCGCTCTATTCAAACAGTGTTGGTACGGCGCCTTCTACATGCCTCCTTCATCCAACAAGGTTGATGGCTCTATGAGCTGTACAAGTGTCTGCTGCACACACTTGTGTGAGGGGAGATGGTTGAATTATCCTGCCTTGTGTTGCCAGTCATTGCCATCTCAGTATATATCAGTGTATTGAAAATTTCTTTACATTTAGTTGTCTTATTGTAAAAAACAAGAAAAAACATTTGGTTTTGGAAAAAGTTCATGATTTGGCTTTAAATGGATGGTTCTGTCACCATAAACACAGCTGGAAATTGTCCCGAGGTCTCGTTAAAATATCCAGTGGTCTCACCAAATGTTGAAACTTAGTCTAGAGCTGTGGTCATTGGCTCTGCAGCCTTCTTGCCTATTCACCCATTTCTTCAGGAGCCTATGGGGGTTGCCATGACAGGTAACTTCTCCCGCCAGCGCTTTTCTGTTTCCGGGTGCCTTGCAACTGCATGACTGACCACCGCTGCCACTCTTGCCCTAAACCACTAGCGTTATGTCATAAATACTAAATTGTTTTTAAAATGAGCTCAGGTACAACATGTGCCATTGTTGGTTGCCACAACAATTCAAGAAAATGTGTAGAACATGTATAGAACATCAACAACTTTGACAAACATGTCCCTGCCCTGCGCGCCATGTCAAGGAAGGAGGAATGGAGACTAGCGTGGCTCGCAGCTTTGAGACTAAAATGAATATTTGGGTTTATGAATACCTTCCACAGAATAGCTGCTGCATGACTGCATGACTTCCCTAACCCACCAATGCATGAGCAGCCGCCTGTCTCCGCGACTCCACTTTCCTTCAGCATCATCCACGCTGAATGTTTAGCTTGACTGACGCTCTGGCTGGGCGCTAACGTTACTGCTGCCTTCAGGAATATAAACTTGCTGTCTTTCTTATACAGTACTTTCCCTATTTTGTTACTGTGCAGGTAGTTGTATCTTCCTGTGCTTTTGTGATTGCGTAATTCTCCGCCGTCAACACCTTCAGAAAATACAAAAATAATTAACTATGTCGATGTAGCTAATGTCGGGACATTGTCATCTACCCACTCTGTGAGAACTGATGGGTGAGGCACTGTGAGAACTGTCCTCACAACATCCGTACTGTGTATCCACCTCCCATTTTTTGTCCATTCCGTCACTTTCTTTGTGTTAGAAGCCGGTGTTTAGAGCGAGCATGGGAGCTACACTAGCGTAAACAACGAGTTCAACCAGTTCAACCGGAAGAGCAAAATCGACTACCCGCAAAACTCGCAAAGTCAGGAAAATGGTGGATAGTTGCAAGTTTACTATTAGCTCATATGCATGTAAACACAATGTGGTACATATAACATACAGATTTGAATGTATTGTTGGCTTACAAAAACATAAACTGAGCCTTCGGGCTGGCTACCTAGCTGGCTCCCAGTTACAGTAACAGAGAGGAATATATTTTGGAATTGAGAGTATGCCACAAAGCCTGCATGTAGCCAGAATAAGCTACTTCTCTATTCTCAGTATATGGTGGAATTAAACATGTTGCAATGTGGTGACCATCTTGAAGGCATCAGCAAGGCAATCGAAATGAAAAACTGCCAGTTAAATCAGACAACATAGAACCATACCAGCTGTGAAATACACAGAAATTAAGACAGTAGATAAACTAGACATATGAGTTAGAGGGAGTGAATTTCCCCCCAAAAATTAATCACACGTTTTTTTGTGATATTTATGTTTTTAAAGCACTGTGTGGCCCAAATTGATTTGTTTCTGTTCACTGCTGCATAATCTCACCGTGAGCAATTTGCCTTGCTTACATTTACATTTATATTTACCAGGGACCATTAAAATGTTGAAGGAGACACGCTCAGAGACAGCAGCAGAGGCAGTCAAGCATTTTCCAAGGGATCGTTTACGTATTCTGTCAGTGCTTAAAGTTATCTTCATTACCCAGACCCGGCCAGAAATCAATACTTCATCAGGGCTGTTTGGACCATGTCCGCAGTGAGCGTGCAGACTTTCAACCACATCCATTTTTATAAACCTGTGTGCCTTATAAACTCTCTCAGGAGACGCAAAACAGGCGTTTCTGCAGTCAGGACTCCAGTTGGACTGGAGGAGTTTGTGTGCACGTTGCAGATATATAGAAACTGTAACGTTATTAGTCCTGGGAGAATATATTTTGAAAAGTACCTGAAAACAATGTGGGTATACTTCAGCTTTCTACAATAAAAAATCTGTATGCTGCATCATGGCAGACTAGGTAATTAAATGACCTACAGTGAGTCCCACACAAAACAAGCAGACATTGTTAGTGTAGACATGTTTTTTGCATAGGCTAATAAGAATGACATCATTTTCACCCTTCTTGCCATATGCTATGTGCCATTATATTACGACATATTCTATATTAAAATTGGCATAAACAGAAGCATAATAAACCGTGTCTTTCTAAACCTACAATTTATGGAAATGCAGAGGTTGTCTACATAGTGAAATATTCAAGCTCCCAAAATGTTTAATTAATAACACATATTCACCAACAAGGTCCTCATAGGGTAAGCTACAACTTCAACCTCTAGAGATACACATGATACCATATGATTAATTACCTCCGCCAATGACGTTGGTTGGTTTGTCAGCAGGCTTACGCAACAATTACCGAACGTATTCCCACAAGACTTGAACGGAGGATGGGTCTCTGTCCAGAACAGACTCCATTAACTTTTGCTGTGGATCCAGACACAGTGACGGATCCAGGATTTATCTTTTTAACTTTCTTTAAGACTGCTAGAATTACATTTTTGTTAATTTCTCAGGGAGTACTGTAGGGATCTTGATGAAAACAATATTAAGGGGGCTGGTGTCTATTGAATGAGCACAATTTGACATGGATCCTACGTGAGGTTATATTACTGTTCAGCGATTATGAGTGGTTTAAAATTTAGATACACAGTTATCAAGTTTTATATTTGATTGGGCTAGATCTAGGTAGTAGAGTGTAGAAGTCATTCTTTGGAACAGACTAGGACTAAAGGCTTGTGAACTTAAGGTCCACTTACCAGCTTTTTCGGGACCTTTCAAGTGCATCTGCCTCAGTGCATGGGAGATGCCAATTCTGTGTGTGTCCACTGAGGAGGATGGTGAAATGCAGTTTTAAGCTCCAGAAATCAGCAGTAAAGTGGAGCTTGATTAAATATATGTTTTTAAACTAAAGATGACTTACTTTGTTAGTAATCTACATAAACCAGTACAGCTGTCTCAACATTGATTCTGGCACATCGTTATACAGCAACTGTTCGCTTGTAAATAATCCTGCAAGGCTCTTCCCAACCTTAAATCAGCAGGTTTTGAGGCAAAACTGAATGATAACAACAAGGCAGATAACATTTGACCCCAGCATACATTTGGCAAGGATTCTCCTTTATCAGACGGTTCAGTCCTTCTGTGGTATTTCCAGAATAGAATCTTTCTCAGCTGTTTCTAACACATAAGTAGAGATATAATTATGTGGAGCTGAATGGAGCCAGACCTGGTTGCAGGGAGTTTTGTCACAGCTGTAAAGCTGCAAGCATTTGCTGCTCCTCGCTGTAAATCTAACAAACAAAGGCAGCTCATCAAGTTTTGGGTTCTGTATCTTATTCAGCGACAGTTCGGATACGCCGTTGGTAATAAGTCACAGGGGGGACAGAGCTTTAGGACTCTCTAAGCCACATATTGCCAAAGTAACTAGACAATATGCAGATTTATTATGATGTATTATGTAAATATTGTGTCTGAATCATTGTTGTGAATGTTAATGAATTTTTCTTCTATTACTTACTTCGCTAATACCCTCAACTACCATCACATCCTATTAAAAAGTAGATTTATTCCTCTCTAAGTAATTCACCAACACTCTCTTCTCCCTCCTCCTCCTCCACATCCTCACTCTCAACCAACTTCAGACTTTATACCAAGCCTGTTTTTTCATCAGAGACCTGTGTCATTCCCCCAATTTCTAAAAATATTAACATCTGATGCCGGGGAACTCATGGGAGACATTAACACCACGCACCACAATTGTTCCCACAGCCCAAACACTGTAGGGAGCTTCCAACTCCCACGCAGAAATCTTTTAAATCCCAGAGTCTGCTTGTAACGAACATAAAGAACTTTGTCTTGCAGCTCACACATGTACTGATACAGTAATGCCACGCACGGCAAGCTAAGTCTTTACAAGTGTACTTAGTTCACAGCATCAGATTGAGAAAAGGAGAAGATTTTCGTTCTTTTGGTGAATTGTAATGGGTGTTCTGGTAAATTACTGTGATATTCATGTCTAAAATCACACCGAGCTCACCTGAGAGAGGAATAGCAGAAGGCAAGAGGTGGAACAAACACAAACACAACCATATTCATATAATGTAGACGCATTGCAGATGTATGAAGGGGAGCAGCAGATGCCATCGCTGACGTCAGGTTTTTGCTCAAATCTTCAAAACTGCCACTTCAAAACCCTACCATGTTTTTTTTGTTTTTTTTCCTGAGCAGAGCTTTTAAGTATTCCCTCTGATGGGTGTTGCATGACTCCCCTGCTGTGTCTTGGTATGATGTTTCTCTTTTTTGGGGAAGCAAATGTCGCACTGCAGCCAATCTCCTTCCACAGCACAAAGGTTGGAGGAGTGTTTCGCTGTCAGGGGCCCCCGGGAAACCCAATGGTCCATAACGCAGCTTCAGAGGGCTCCCAGCCATGTGGGGAATTGTCCAGAGCTTCACTGATGAATATTTTCATTTGAGCAATTAATCAAGTGAGTCAGTGATATGTGAAAGT
>CAEMYA010000462.1:1385821-1395821 GCA_903131615.1 Diplodus sargus
GCTGCTCGAGTCCTAACAAGAACCAAAAAAGTAGATCACATCTCTCCAGTTCTTAGATCTTTACACTGGCTTCCTGTCTATCAAAGAATAGATTTCAAAGTCCTGTTGTTGGTTTATAAAGCATTAAATGGTTTTAGACCAAAATACATTTCTGATCTGCTGCCACGTTATGAACCATCCAGACCTCTGAGATCGTCAGGCACTGGTCTGCTTTCAGTCCCCAGAGTCAGAAGTAAACATGGAGAAGCAGCTTTCAGTTACTATGCGCCACACATTTGGAACAAACTCCCTGAAAATTGCAGGTCTGCTCCAACACTCACCTCTTTTAAATCAAGACTTAAAAGATTTCTTTTTGTCACTGCTTTTAGCTGAAGCAATTCAAGTCTTTGAACTGCATTATGACTCTGACTCTACAGTCTTGTTTCTTTTAAAGCCTTTCTATTTTATCCTACTTTCTTTTTGATGTTTGTTTTTACTGGTCTTAAAATGCAATTCTTAATGTTTTTTAATGCAATTTTTAATGTCTTTTAAATGACATTTTTATGTCTTTTAATGTAATTTGTGTGTGCCTGTAAAGCGCTTTGAGTTGCCTTGTGTCTGAACTGTGCTATACAAATAAACTTGCCTTGCCTTGCCTAACTTTGCGTCTACATCCAAAAGACTGATCTGAGCTCCGCCCTGTCCCCCTCAGATATCATTGGAATATTCAATTTACTGAGAAAATCATCAATTAAAATGGCATCACCCTCTGATTCCGAAGAGTACAAACGAGAATAAAATTGTTCAAATTCCTTATTAATTTCCTGCTGATCAACTGTTGCTTGTCCTGAATTTGTTCTAATTTCAGTTATCATCCTCGAGGCTGTTGACTGCCTAATTTGTAAAGCCAAGAGCTTTGAGGTGGATATTTTAACAAGTTAATGACGTTGTTCAAATATGAATGAAATGGAAAAAATATAAATAACACATGTGAAAACATGAATTTTCCTATGTGAATTACACATGTTAATTTGTGACTGTCTTTTTTTCCACATGTGGATCCACAACACATGAAATTTGCTTCTCATATGTGAATTCCATATTTTCACACATTGATTGTAGCTGGTATTCAAATGTGAACTAAAATTTCCATGTAAAATTAAATCAATGTCCATGAAAATGTCACAATGAAATTTTTAATACATTCATATGTGATTGGCATTTTTCCATAGTGGAAAGCTAACATGTTGCAATCAGCTAACTGGTATGCGTTCTCTACACTTTAAACCACCCTGCCTGTTTCCTGAAGAATTGTCCAGGAATGTCTTTTGGGGCATTGCAAAAAGTTAACACATGTTTACACTAATTCAGGTTTTCCCAAAGTGTTGCCCATAGGCCAAAGTTGTTTTGCTATATAAGGTTCACTGTCACAGATTTTTGTTTTTTGTTTGCTTGTTTTGGTTTTTGTCAGGTAAAGTAACTCTATGCACAGGTACCCTTAAGGGAACTTGTGATACTAGTACGATTTTGCATTCTAACAAAACAATACAAAACAATATGAATATGTGTTTTGGCCCTCCAAGGGTAAAAACTCTGGACATCACAGATCTAATTAAATGCATGTTAAATTAGCCCAATAATATTAAATTATTAATTCTTAATTGCTTGCTGTGATACTGACTTAGACATGCTGAAATGCCAACTTCATGTGGAAAAGATGCACTCAACATTATGGAGGGTGTAAAAAAAGCCTCACTGAACGCCAGCGCCTGAAAGTTTTTCTTTCCAAAATGTGTTTTGCCATTAAGAGTGAACTAAGTGTGCGGGCGGACCTGGCAATAACAGTTTTGAGACTATTGCTGTTTTGTTGGAGTACTAATTAGAATGCAATTCAGAGGATGTACTGCCAGCAAAATGTTCTGTCACCGCATCCTGCAGACAAAGAAAACACTTTGTCAGTCATTATGGCTCTAATCAGTCGCTGAGCTGACGAGGGATTAAACATGATTACAATGCAAAAGGTATTAAGTGTTTTTTTTTCTTTTTTGTTTTTTTATCACACATTGTGAGCAAGAAATAATGAAATGGAGGTTGATAGGAAGAGCACAGCTCCAAGGTATGAGTGTGTACGAATGCTCCATTTCTTTACTTTCTTACTTCAGCATATACATCTACTAAATGTCATTTCAAGTCGTTTTAAGATCATGTTGTCTTCAATCTGATGAGGATATTAGATGTGTATTGAGCGCTTTGGTATGTATACTGTGTACATACATATTCGGCACTATGACTTTCTCAGATAAATAATTCAAAGAAAGAAAATACCCAGTATTTTTTTAATATCTTTGCAGCAATATCCAATATCTCAGGCTGTGCAGCTCTTCCACCAGTATCGCACTGAATTCAGTCTATTAAAGCTTTGATTAGACTGAGCATGCCAAGAAAATGCCACAGCTGTGATAAAAAAAAAATTAAATAGAAATATTCTGCCAAATACTTATTGAAAAAAGACTAGGATAGGGTTGAATAGTGAATTTCAACTCCTTTTTCGAGACTGAACATATATATTAGCAAGTGGCTGAGATAGATCAGGTGTGTTTCTCTCCTTGCTAACATGGCCCCTCCACGTGCCTTTGCTGTAAATAAAACTGTGCTCTTACTCGACCCTTCCTTAAAAGCTAAATAAGAGAGGGCTGAGGCCAAAGGGTACCAATGCTTTCTCTCATCATGTCCCCAGAGCCTTTGTGCTATTTACTGAGGACTGAAGGTCCGAGGGAGATTGATGTTGGAGAGTCAGGAAACATTTTGAAAAGAAGGTGGAGGTAGCAAGAAAAGGTGTGTTTCGATTGAGAGCCTAACCCAAGTCATGATGTTATTGTAAAAACAGATGAATGATTAAGTAGGAAGAAGACAGGAAGTGCCGATGTTTTGTACATGCATCATGTTGTTGGACTCAGCATTAGTCGAATATGACTTGAACTAATTGAAAAAAATTGGCTACACTGTAATGTAATCTAATACACAGTAACGTAATGAGATGTAATCTAATTGTTCATTTGGATAACACGAGTCCTCCGGTGATTGCCATAACAACGGCGCTGTAATCACTGTGAAGCATTTAATCTCATCTTGTTCTGTTTTATCATAGTGTGATGTCGACCGTTGTTATGATGACCTCGAGTCTGATGCTGTCAGCTGAAAATGAGGGTTAAGGGTTGTACTTGAAACACATATGACTGCTGCACAAAGAAAAAGTAGTGAAAGTTAATCAAAACTTGAAATAATTTGTTTCAAATAATAACAGTGTCCGCCTTCAAATTTGCAATCGCCTCACTCTTACTGTTTCTGAGTAAAAGGTCACAGTTCTCAGAGGAAATAATTGTCTGTGATGGTGGGCTCATGCAGATACTCATTATGAACAGCCTCAAATCAGCTCACTTCAATGCTTTGTATGTCAGATTAACAAGAAGGCCCAAGTAGTTGAGAATTTGTCATGATCACCATTTCACAGAGTTTATTGTGTTTCTCCTAACTCAACAACTCACAAACTGGAACACATTTTTAAAGGAGTCTGGGAACTGTATCCATGGGCAACTAAGAAGTAGCCTTTATCAAAGTCAGCTTTATTGTCAAGTCTTCACATGTAGCAGACATACAAAGGAATCGAAATGACGTTTCTAACTATCCCACGGTGAAGACAAGACAAGACATACCTAACACTAAATGAAACAGTAAAGTGCACAACAAATAGAGACAGTGCTCAACAAATAGAGATATTTATTACTGTTCACTTTATTTGACATGTTGCTATCAATAAAATGTCGTCTTCTGTCAGAAATTAACGTAAATAGTGAAAAGAGTAGAACAGCTTATTCTTGCTTCGGCTGGACTTTCGGAATCGCTGCTCTACTGATTGATTGACTTCTCTTTTTAGCTTTAACTGATAACAGGGAGTTCAGCCTGATGTTATAGTTTTTGTTTTGGCTTTCGGTTTACATTTGAATTCCTATTTTTACTGATTAATCTTCCTACTTTATCAGTTTTAATAGTGTTTGACCTATAGATCAACAAGATTATACCTTGTCTTTGTAGTTGTGGTGTAGCTGCGTTTTGGTTTCAGTTGTTACTGAATCATTGCTTAAGCTTATCAGTTTCATTACAGTGTGAGGTTGACAGGTTAAAGCTGGAGTTTGGAATTTCTACATATAAATTAAGTCTTTTTTATTCAAGCACTGAATTGCCAAATACGTTTATACATTTTGAAGTAGATCAGAGTTTTAAATGAGACACCCTGCACTGACACTCCTGTAGTTGCATTTTTCATCAAAATTCATTGAGAGGGGAGTTGCCACAGCAACTGTTTAGAGCTTATGGCAGAGAAGGAGGAGGAGACAAAAGTTTCATACTTTTGAATAGTTTTGAATGAAAATAAAAATCTTTTTTTTTAAAGTTGTTTTCTTTGCATTGAAATCCTCCTTTATGTTTGGTTACCACAGAAACAGTGCTGGAGGCAAATGTTGACTGCAAACAAAGATATCAGGAGGAAGATAACAGCAGGAAGAAATATATACAAAGACAACAAAGCGTCATGAACTCCAGGACTGTCCGTGAGAAGCAGCGCTCAAGGTGAGTTTATTAGAGTGTGTGACGGCTACCTGAAACAATCTGAGCAGTCAGAGTTAATCATTTTCCACCTTGCTTGTGTGAGAACAGGCTGATTTCGTTCGTGGAGAACTACAGCACGGCCTACTATGACCTCCAGAAGAAAGACAATGAGCTGGGCGAACTTATAGCAAAGAAAGAGGAGAAAACACAGGTGTGGAGTTAGCAGCAAATTCAGATTGAATGTTGATGGAGGACCTGCACATGTACCTAAACACCCTGACCGTGTATAAGGTGTTTTGTTGATTTTATCCAAAGACACATTTCGGGCGATGTAACGTATGGATTAGTCTGTGCGGTAGATCCCACCACCAGTGTAAAGTCACGATCTGCACGGCCATATCACATTGAATATTGTCACATCTTGAGATAGTTAAGGTTAGCAAAATGCTACCTAGCTGGATAACGTGTAACAGTTAACGTTACATCAAGATAAGCAAGCCTAATGTCAGATCACAAACATCAGTCAGGTTTACTTCCTCCTTATTTCTGTGGTACTGTTTAAAAGATCAAGGCTTCTCTTATTTGGGTTGAGAACAGTATGACATGGCCGCAATTTGCATCGTTCTGTCTTGTTCATTACCCGGCTGAATGGGACCGGCGTCACCATGTTTCCTATTGTAAAGCATGTCCTAACTTACAACAGAAACTAAGGGAGTTGGACTGGGCAATCAAGAGAGAGAGTGGACCCAATTTTTATAATATATATATAATATATATAATTTTTAAAATATATTTTGTCTATATATGAATGTCCTTAAAGTCATGAAAAATACAAATGCCATGGATTTTTTTATCATTATAAGAAGAATATGATTTTAAATCATAAAGCATTTTAATATCATTTCAATATCTTGTCAGTTTTGGTTTGTCTTTTCTGCATTTTCTGTCTGCATCTGATCCTTGTTTCAAAGGCACAGATCTTACAGCCATGTTGTTTGAACATGAGAAATTATTAATCAAACAATCATGAATATTCCTAATGTAACTTGTTGACTACTGTGTTTGCCTTGGTGTTGGAGACTTTGCTAACGTGCATAGAAGAGCTGAACAAGAAAGCTGAGGAAGCGAAGGGGTTATGCTCGAGCTATGACATGTTTGTCAAGGTACAGTATGGGGACCATTTCACACATGACTCCTGTATAGACTGGAGATTTTAGATTTCAGTTTTTCCAACCTCCTTCTGTGCAGCATGAAGAAATTTGCCGAGTTGTTGAGAAAACCGAGGGGGAGAGGAAAGAGGGCGTTCAAAAGGACGCAGAGATTAAGAGGCTGAAGGAGGAGTATGTTGAGCTGATGGAGAGGAACAAGGAGCTGCAGCGTCAGGTGCAGATTCACAGAATGTATAGGGACGTCATGGAGCGGGCAGCCAAGATGAGTAAGGTAAGGCAGGGATTTTTACATGCCGGCACTTTTCGTGGTGGCCTATTGGCAGATGCACACACAGAACTTTTCAATCTTACACAGTTATTGGTCAAAAGAAAGGCAAAAAAAGTGGGCCTACAGCTGTAATCTTTGTGTGTGTCAAAGTTTGACGGTGCAGAGAGGTTCACAGGTTATTTGGCGAGCCTCCTCCCCCTCAGAGAAAAGCTCTATCAGAGGAACCAGAAGGCGATGGAGCAGGACACCCAGCAGAGAATGGCCCTTCGGACTCTGGAGGACCGGCATCGCTCGCTGCAGCTGCAGAAGAACAACCAGCTTTCCCATCTCGACAAGGAGCTGAAGAATGCGCTTTTCGAAACTCAAACATGGGTACCAGACGTAATAATATGAGTCACAATCTGGCGTCAGAACACCAGATTGAACACTGGTAAAAGATTGTCCCCGTCTGCAGGAAAACAGTTGGATCCATATTGTGAAAACAACAGCGAGGGAAAACCTCTTCCTGGGACAGATTAAGATGGCGACCCTCAACCTCTATGATATGTCAAATGCCGGCGTTAAAGAAGAAGAAGCTGTGGATGTGAATGACACAGAGACGCAGCTGGAAAAGGTATGTGCCCTGACAGTGCAGAGATGGACACAAAGCAATGGAGAGCGATCATCTAACTGTCTCCTGCCGTCTCCTTCTTAGATTGTGATATTCATGCAGGACCACGACGACATATTGAAATGGCATCAGATTTCCACAAATAAACAACTAGGGAAGAAAGGAACAGAAAAAAAACAAGACCAGAAACCTGCAGCAACGAAGAGAGACTAAGTTTCCGTGTTGTTTAATTAAAACTGAATTCACAGTTGTAAGTTGCACTGAATTATGATTTTAATGCTTGCTCATTTGTTGTCTTGCTGTAAAACTCTAAAGCCCCAGATTTATTCCTCACAACAGCCACTTGTGTGTTTAAATGCATAAATGTGGCTGAGCCTGCCTAGGTACTGCAATACTTTCCGTTTGGACAACCTCCCTTTCGTCTTGTCTTAGTATTGTATAAACTGTGACTTTCACTGTAGCTCTATGTCAGACTGACCCAGAACTCCCTGGTGTGAAGCTGACCTTTCAGCTGAGATGGATTGACTCTGTTATTCTCTATTTTGCTATTACACAATTGGAAGAGAAAAAACAATTCACCTTTTTTATATATAATTCAGATTACAGTAATCATAGAACCTAGTGTGGTCAGTATATTAGGGAAAGCTACGTGTATACATGCATTTCTCTATCTCGCAATGTGTGCAATAGTATTTAATGTACTTGCAAAAAAACAAAACAGTGCTGTTTGTTAGATATATTCAAATATGCAGTGAAAATATGTAATATATAATTATTATATTGCATAAATATATTGTGTGAAGTAACACACTCACATGAACCTGGTATCTTAACCAGGTGTACCAGGTTTAACTGGGTAATTACAACAACTGGGTTGCTTTAGCTGTTTTAATGTTGACATGTTTCAACGTGTGTGTGTGTGTGTGTGTGTGTGTGTGTGTGTGTGTGTGTGAGAGAGAGAGAGAGAATGTGTGTGAAAACACCTTCTATCAGTAAATAAGAATTGTCCACTTGCAAAGCACATGCTGACTCACTCTATGCTCCCCACAGCGCACCGCGGGTGATTTTTATATTTGATCTACTCTTTAGCTCCCACAGAGCTGAAGCTTGTTTAAGCTATTTCACGACAATTTAGTAAATATATTTACCATAATCAATGGTAATTCGTTCTGTCAGACAGCTTTATCTGTGCCTGAATGACTAAAAGAAGCTATACCATCATTGTAAAGTAAAAGGAAATTCAGTTATGCAATTGAGAAACGAGCCTTACATCTTCACATCACCCTGTTTGACATCCCTTTCACTTCACTGATGGAATGTCATCTTCGACTCTCAAACCATGAGATCGGGGTGTTTGAGGAGTGTGGGACTTGCCAGTGGCACTGAGAGTTCAGGGTGCCTCCGACACTCGATTCAGCACGCTGTGAATCCTTGAACTGACAGCACACAGCAAGTGACTTGACTTTGCTGCCTGCTGATATTAAAGCAATGCCAGTTTTCATCATATAACAAGGACAAGGACTATGGATTTCAGAGCAAACCAGATTATGACAAAAAACTACAGATGTGTATTTTCACATAACAGCTGATCAAGTGTCTCACATCCAGATAAAATTAACAGCTAATTAAAACTAGTTTCTTTACACTTGATGATATATTATGTACTTGCCTTACAAAAAAACCCCAAAACAAACAAAGCTATGTACAGACATAATGAGCTGTGTCTGTATCTGCAGAGACCCTGCCCTTTGCCTCTACTTTCTCATTATTTTGTTGTGTTCTGGAGGTTTTTCGGCATCACGGATTCTGGAGAAAGATGGTTGACTGTTGAGTCTGAATCTGAGGTCACCAAAATACCGACACTTTGGTCTGGTGGCACTCCAAGCATTGGCCTGTGACGACCTTGACTCGTCAACCCACTTTGAATTGTCTGTTTTACAAACAGTAACGCTCAAATCTTGCATCATGTGTCTTTAACTAGATATACGTTAACCCGATCGAGTGGAATTACTTTATTGAGCCCAGACTGGGAAATTATTTTGTCACAGCAGCAGTGGGTCTGCAGAAATATATACAGTGCTAAATATACTATAAACAATAAACAATAATACAACAAAACAGTAGAGAGATCAGAGTTCTCTCTGTCAGGCAGAGTTATCGTATAAAGTGATGGCTTGTGGCAGGAAAGATTTCCTGTATCTGTTGTTATGACAGCGAAGCCGAAGCAGCCTTTTGGAGAAGGTGCTCCACTGTCTGACCAGTGTGAGGTGGAGAGGGTGGAGAGGATTATCCATGATGGATAACAGTTTTTTCAGTGTCCTCCTCTCCACCACAGCCTCCAGAGTGTCCTGTTTGCAGAGTTTGTTGAGTCTGTTGGTGTCGCTGGCTCCGATGCTGCTCCCCCAACAAACTACAGCAAAGAAAAGCACACTGGCCACCACAGACTGATTAAAGATCTCCAACATCTTGCTGCACACGTTGAAGGATCTAAGCTTCCTCAGGAAGTAAAGTCTGCTCACCCCCTTCTTGTAGACAGCTTCAGTGTTAGATCTCCAGTCCAGTCTGTGGCTGATATGGTAACACCCAGGTACTTGTAATCCTCCACCGCCTCCACATCCCTTCCCAGAATGCACAGAAGTTGGAAAGCCATCTTCCTCTTCTTCCTGAAATCTATCACCATCTCTCTGGTCTTGCTGATGTTTAGCCGCAGGTGATTCTGTCCAGTCCACTCCACAAAGTAGTCCACCAGTGCCCTGTTCTCCACCTCCTGTCCCTCACTTATACACCAAACATCTGATTGCAAATCATCATTTTACAAGTCTACGTGCAAATCTGGTCCATAAACAGCACCTGAAGTTATTTTCTAACTGCCTATAAACACCACAAGATTAAGAGCTTAGCACTCAACATATAATTGAACACAAACACATGGATCAGTTGTGTTTATGGATGACAAGCTACAGACAAACACTGCCATTAACACAGGGGACAAAGCCAAAGATCCAAGCCCCTGAAGTGCACCAGGCTTTGAAGCTCATTTGACATTGTGGCCAGACCATGTAATCATCATCATCATCTTCACAGGAGGCACACTGGCCTAAAAACACCTTTACCCCATAGGTTTACATCGTGAAAGGCAGCAAAAGGGTGAATCATTTTTGAGCGCCACAACCCGTGCAGAATGATCCATCCCGTCCTTTAACATTTAGAAAATCTAAAAGAGCCAATCAAAACATTTCATCCCGACTTATGTTAGCACAGGGCTAATGGTTACATTGTACATGTACATGCATTTATCCAGATGAATTCTTTACATCTATTAAACATCTGGCTCTACATCTCAAGCCACCTCCAGTCAGATAACATTGA
>CAEMYA010000462.1:1399724-1425252 GCA_903131615.1 Diplodus sargus
ATCGAAGAATCGAAGAATCGAAGCTCCCATAATCGTAATCGAATCGAATCGTGAGGTACCCCTGTTGGAACACCCCTAGTACTAAACAGTAGGCTAATAGACGGGCTCTGGTAATATCAGTGACACATAGAAGGGGAAAAATAACACTGATGTTGAATTTGCAACACATTATTCTGACTCTGCCCATATATGGACATATGCCATAAGGAAGGCCAGGTCAGCTTCTTCGCAATTTGCACTGGTGACAATGTTGCATTTGTGGCTGCTGGCAGCTCGATATGCAACCACATAAAAACCTCTGGGGCTATTTCCATCATTAAGCAATTATATTTGATTATTTTATGATTATTTTTTTTAATGCACAGAGATCCGGGCCTCGAATGCCCAGGTCTAACGACGCGCCTGACCACAGGACTTTGCTATGTGGTAATTCAAGTTCAAAAGGCTTCATGAAAGTTGAAACGCACATTGAAAAGCCTGTGACAGTTTCTGTTTCTCCATATTAAAGTGAAATTCTTCTCTTAAAGGGAATATGGCAAACCTGATGAGAGAAGCACTCCAGAAGCCTTTCTAATGTCAGAGACACAGAAAGCACGTAGGGAGAAGAGAACTAAAATATTCTTCTTCATCATCTGGTTTCATGGTTTTTATCGCCGCTGAAATAACTAATTCAGAGGCATTACTGAAAGATGTATATTTATATTGCGAAAAATGTGTCGACTGAGTAGAGTATGTATGTTCACAGCACATGTCATCTTGGATTATCTCCGCATAGTTTTTTGTGCTGACAATGAAAAGTCTTGTCAAATGAGCAGCTGCTGACACAGGCTCGATATAACATTTAATATGAAGCTAAACATATAATCAAGCTGTTTCATGAAGCAGGAACCTTACCAGTACCTCTTCTTGTTACATCTTTTGGCTGGTGGCTCGTATTAATTTCCCATCTCTGACCATGTGACTGCAGCTGCCCTGTATGGATGTTATCTCTGTGGAAGCTGCATTTGGAGGTTTTAATGTGAGTTTCTTTGGAGGGAGAGGGATGCCTGGAGCAAAGGGAGATAAGGGAAATACATTTGGGTTCACTCATTCTGATGAAAGCATAATTGAGTCCATTGGAGGCTTTTAGTGGGCTCAGATACAACCGCGATGCCTGCAGACGTCTGTGTAAAATTACATTTGCCTGAGAGCTGGGAGAGCAGTCACTGCAGCTCGTTCCTCAGACAGGCAGGGTGAATTAGTATTTGCATAATAATAACGCTTAGCTTCTGTTGACCTGCACTGAGGACTAAATGTGTGGGGTTTAGCAATCAGTACAACTCGGTGTTATGCAAATTGTCGCATTGTGTTTCGAAGTGTTTGCTGTGGCTGTTTAGAAGAACAAAACAGAACATTTTAATCCGAGCAGAGCTGGATGTGTGTGTAGTATCATTGCACAGGACCACCATCAAGAAAATCATAAAGATACAAGAAAGTGAGAGATAACCGAGCAGCAAATCCACATATACACAAACATATGGCACAGATGCCTCATCGGTTGACTGTAACTGTCACATAAGCATTTGTGATGATCGGATGTCCATCTGCCAGTAATCAGAGAGCGTCACCCCTTTCAGCGTCATATTCAAAGGGAAACTATTTCAAATCACAGACTACAGAGTGCCAATCGTTTTTAACACACAATTGCAGTTAAATGTTACTTGAAGAATAAAGCATGTAAATAACAAGATCAAACATACTAACCTACTTACTTAGTAAGGATGTTTTGTCCCTAAACAGCAGTACGCAGAAGTCACAGCTCAAGGGAAACCCCAGCTGAGGAGATGTGTGTGAGTTTGGTACAGCAAGAAGAAAAAAACATGTGGTGGTACCGGCAGGGAAATAACTAAAAAACAGGGCAGGGTTTCTGTCAGACATGTCATGGTGTTACTGTGGGTTGTTTTTCTGTTTTCTGTGTTCTGATCTCCCTATCTGCCTTTCCCCCCTCCTTTCTCCCTCACCTGCTCCTGTCCTGTGTGTGTGACTGTGGGCGTGGCAGCAGCAGCAGCAGAGTGGAGCACCTGTCGTTGATCAACTCATCACCCTCCGCCTTTTTAACCTCGGACTCTCCACCACTTCAGCACCAGATTATCACAACCAATATGGTGATACTTAATGCCGCTCTGTGTGGGTTTTCCTGATTACTTAAATATCTTGTGTTGCGTATTTTTCCTTTGTGCTTACGCCTGTGTCTCGTTGGCGCCTGCAGAAACCTCCGGTGGTGTTCTGCTCTGCTTCCTGGCTCTCCTGAGTACCTCCACGTCAGCCCAGCAAACCCTGTCAGCCTGTCCACCTGCCAGCCTGGTTCACAATTCCACATTACCCTCCGGGGATCATCAATGCAAAAGAAAGCGTTTGCTTTCTGAACTATTCTGTCTCTGTTCTTTGCATTTGGGTCCAAAGAAAACCGAGGCCTGCAGTGAGTAAAGGAGGGAATCAGAATGAGAATCCGACAGACTGAGGTCACAAAAGAGCGTCGTCACACCCTGACTGGCTATGAGGGGAACGCCCCAAACTGCTTTCATCATTAATCTGGAGCAAGTCTCCACACCTGCACACAAGTGTTCTGAATCCACTGCAGACAGTCCAAAGGGATTCAGTTAAACTAGAAAGATAGCAAGAATTACAATCACATTTTGTAAAAGCAAAGGACAGACAAAACTCTCTTGCTGGTTTGTGTAGCATTTTGCCCATCGGCAACTTATTATATTATAATTTTCATTATTAAAATTGGTATTATTCCAAAAATGTCTCACACTGTGCGACCACTATTCAAAATTTAAAATCTTTGAACTATACCTTACTATTTGATTTACTATAGTCACAATGATCACATCGGGTGCAACTTGCTAACTTTTACCTCAGCCAGCTGAGAGAGTGAAAACATCTTTTCCATTGATTAAAGTCGTCATTGCCATTCTTTGTTTCTTTGTGACATAAACTCTCCAATTCTCATATAACTAATTCTATAGCAGCCAAACTAACCTCTTGAGGAGCCGCCATTGTTTGGTAGAACCACTGTTGCTGTGTCTCAATTCAGGGATCCGAAGGCCGATTACGTCACAATGCCGCGTGAAGGCTGTCCCAAATTGAAGGCTCCTCCAAATGTAATCTTCTTTTCCCTCGTTTTGGAGGATGCACCGCTACTATCCTTCGTGGCCTCACATATTCCAATATTCTTTGCGCACCTGAAAAAGAAGAAAGAGAGAATATGCAAATCACGTGGCGTAGATCGTCACTTTCGCAGGCCTGGGCGGCAGAAATCGCGATGTAAGGGTAAAACATCTGGTGACGCAATAAGGAAATGTTCCAAAGGCTAGACCATCCCATTTAACAACGGTTGATGCAGCCTTCGAAGGTCTCTTCGAAGGATTCGCCTTCGAAGACTGCAAAGGCCGGGTCCTTCAAAGGATGCAGACCCTGAATTGAGACACAGCGGCTGTGTCCCAATTCAGGGGCAGCATTTGAAGTGCAATTACGGCACTATGCCGCGCAAAGCCTGTCCCAATTCAAAGTGTCCTCGTAATGCACCCAACAAATGCTGCCTGCTTTTGCCTCTTCCTGGAGGACACACCGCTACTATCCTTCGTGGCTATAAATTGCCCAAGATTCATTGCACGACCGACAAGAAGAGAAAAAAGAAAAAAAAAGACATGACGACAGCAGGTGGCGGAGATGTGGGATTTAAATGTAAGTATTGAGTTTATACTAGTTTTTCACTCATTTGAACATCCAATGCCAGATATGTTAAACTTAAAACCTCTAAATGTCAGTTAAAATATGTTGGTAATGCTCAGCGTGATGCCTTTGGAAGTAAAGCCTTAAAAGCCTTCACTTTCCAATGTTTGGCGTTCAGAGGTTGACTTATATCTTATATCATATTGTGACTGTAGAGATGTTGTAGACTATTTTTGAACGATATGTTCGTTGACATGTTACTCAAAACACGTGTGCACAGTCATAAACTCACAGAAGTGTACATCAACTATTCCAGACTCACAGGTGACATACAC
Source organism: Diplodus sargus (assembly GCA_903131615.1). Lineage (NCBI taxonomy): Eukaryota > Metazoa > Chordata > Actinopteri > Spariformes > Sparidae > Diplodus > Diplodus sargus. The sequence goes on from CAEMYA010000462.1 coordinate 1,403,777, forward strand.
AACATTTCAAACAAACAGTTCTAAGTCAAAAGACAAAAAGGAGAAATTAAATGAATAAATAAAAGATACAAAGGAAGAAAAGATGATAAAAATAAAATAAAATGAACCTCTCAACACTCATATTACACAAGTAATTCAACCAATCGTTGTCTAATCAATCTAATTTAAAGGTCACTCTCATTAGCCTCACTAAGAGGTTTGCATTGTCTAGTACTCAAACCTCCTCTTCGTCTGCTAGCTCCACATATTTCACAAATAAATCAAATGGTCCCCAAACCTTCTCAAAAAGTTCTTTCCTCCTTCCTTTCCTTCCCTCTTTGTATATAAACATATATATGTATTTTTTTCCAAAGGAAAAGTTATTAACATTTGCCTGACCCAGTATGTGATACTTAGTCTGCTGAAACTTCTAAGACAATGCAATTGATTCTTTTTGCATGCAAAAGACACGTATCTATCGTTATTTGTTCACGCTTGGTGTATTTGTTATAGACAATTTTTACGTCATGTACATAAATGGACCAAGATGACAGATTCAGATCAGGCTGTGATCCCTGCTTGATTTCCAGACTGTAAAACTGAAGTCTAGTAAAACGTTTGAATGGAATAAAGAGCGACGTGTAGGATCATCCTATTTTTGCTATATTAGAACCATTTTTTTTCTGGTGACATAACACGTCTTTTACATTTCATTTTGTTTCAGGGAGCAAGGAGCAAACGGAACGTTTCACAAAACTCCGGGCGGAGAATGATCACCTCTTCACCGGGGTGAAACATTCCGCTGCGGCTGGGTGGAAGTAAGGCAATAATAATGATTAAACAAAAAAAAAAATCTGCCATTTGTCAGTCCTGATGTCAATTTTTGTAAATCGTTGCATCCCTGTATCAATGTGATCTTGTGTTGACCTTTTCTCTTGCTTCTCTCTGTGTTTAGAACCTGGCAGTGCTGCTGGGCTGGATGGGTGTTTGGGGGTCCAGTCTCCTCTGTCCACCACATCGTCCATCAACTGGGTTTGCAGGGCTGACTCGATCGACGGCTGCCATGTCACTAAGAATTTTTTGAGAAAGAGGCAAGGATTATAATTTCATGATATAATAATTATTACAACAAACACTTAAATAGGAATAATGTCTTTAGAATTATGTTACGTGCCGACTACAGATAGTTGTGGTCGTGGTTAACCTCCTCTAGGGCAGACACCACTGCAGACAGCCCAAACCAGTCCTCCCCCTCATCCACCGGCATGTCGTCCTGCAGCTCATCCTCTGGTGGCATGTCGTCACCTGCCCCTAGGCAGATGTTGTGCAGGACGGCACATGCTGTTATGACCTGAAATGAAAAACAATATTTATTAAGTTTGATTTACTCTGCTTCAAAAAAACAAACAAAAGACTCCTGTTGAGTGATGACGCACCTGAGGCACAGGTGTGGTGCTCCTCCAGCGCTTTCAGGAAGATGGACCTGAACCTGGTCTTCATCATTCCAAAGGCACGCTCAATGATGGCGCGCGCCCTGGAATGATGGCCGTTAAAGCGCTGGGCTGCCACACCTTGCACCGGCCGCTTGTAGGGAGTGATGCGGGGTAGTGGATGTTGGAGACACGGGTACCCGCCGTCTGCGAGGATGAAATGCCCTGGAGGAGGGTAGATAGACCGCCTGTACAGTGGGCTGTGCCGGAGTACTTGGGAGTGGTGCACCAACCCCGGCCAGCCCACGTACATGTCTACAAAGCAGCCCTGATGGTCACAAACTGCTTGCAGGATGATGGAGGAGAACATTATCCTGATCTTATAGCAGTGACCATCAGGGCTGCTTGGTGGCTTGATTCTGACATGGCAGCCGTCGATCGATCCAGCAGCTGTCCTGCCAGCCCTGCAAACCCACAAGTTACTGCCACCAGATCTTCAGCGGTCTTTGGGAGGTAGATGACCTTGTGGTGAATTGCAACCAGCTCCGCAGTAACTCGGTGGACCATACGTTGGATAGTGGAGCGAGGCATCCCAAACACCCCTGAGACCACCCTGTATGCTGCCCCACTCACCAGCCAGAAAAGGAACACCAAGGTCTCTATTGTGGCACCCCATCCATGTCTCCGATCCTGTTGGAGTAGGTTCAGCAGCCCTGACGGAGATTCTCTGCTCAGCCTGAAATCCTGCCTGGTGTCTTGATCATTAAAAAACCTGTCTAGGACAGGGACGGCCATGTTGACCCTGCAGTACAGGGATCTGGTCTGGATTGGGAAAGGGGAAGAACAGGAGAAGTAAAATAACAATATTTAACATAACATATTTCGAGTTCATTTTAGAGCTTTTATAGATGATACTACATCTGTTTATTGATCCACTTATCAGTCTAACTAGGCTTCTCAATCTGGTTTGATTCATGGCTAAATATTTTGATGTTGAACTGAGGTCACGGTTCTTTAACTTAAGGTTATATTGCATTAACCTATGTGCCGATTTACAGTTTATATGTCAGCATTAAGGTAATGTATCACTTTGTCGATTACCCTTGACTGTTCGCTAGTTAATAATGATGAATGACAACATTACTGTGAGTTCAAATAACAGGTTTACCTCTCCACAGTCCTCTCTCAGTCGGAGATATAACAGTCGCCGCCGGTACCAACGGTACCGCTTCTCCTCTTCCTCCAACAGCAGGAAGAGGAGAAAGAAAACAAGGATGTTCTCCAGCTCAGACATGGCGAACTTATTCTTATCATCTTGTCACTGTCGCGCACCTGGGCTGCATAAATAGTGACGTGCGGGTAGGGGCGAGAACATCTGATGACGCAACCAGGAAATGCTCAGACGGGTAGACTGTCCCATTTCACAACAGGCTGACGCGGCCTGCAGGTCTCTCTGAAGGACCCTGCCTTTGCTGGCGGCGAAGGATGGGTCCTTGGAGGATGCTGCCCCTGAATTGGGACACAGCTACAGCATGTGTGTTCCACCACAAGCTCTTTGCTTTAAGCAGATCACATGAACTGACATATCCAGCTTCCTTGCAAGGTAACTATATCCACACATTCCTCCATTCTTATTTAGTTTACTGATCAAGTACCTTCTGAAGGTATACAGTTATTATAGGATTGCAAATTGTAATTGTAAGTTCCAAGGGGAACTAAGGACGCTTTATTGAAATGCACAGCAGGGCTACATAAAGGATGAAGATCTTCAAGCTCAAGAATATTCATTTGAAATGTTACTAAGTTGACCAAAAACCAAAACACTCTCTTTAGGGTCCTCTTTACATCATTACCTGTAGCTTATTAATTAATGCATTACATATTTTGTGTTACAGATATTAGACATTCTTTTTCCATAATTTGAACTAGACTAATGCTGAAATAAATCTCAACCAGCAAAGAGACGTGACACAACTGCAAAAACCTCTAAAAGATATCAACATGCAGGCTACAAATATCATGTTTAGAAGCTATGACAACATTCATCTCCATGGTAACCTCCTTGTATGTCACTTTCTAGTCGAGCCGATGGGCGAAAACACTGAAAATCCTTTTTACAAACATGCGTCACTACCCTTGTGATAAAATTGGATGCTTGCCTCGGCTTGCTTAAAAAGTGAAGCTCTTTCAATATTTGCATGAAAAGCTTTTGAATTAATGTACTGATTTTAATTAAAGATGATGTTTATATCAGTGCAGAAGATTTTCTTCAGTAGCAATATGTCTCCACAAAACCCCACTGTTCAATGAAGCATCATTGTTTAACATGAGGAGTGAGCTGCCTTTTATGTAAAAACGAAGGTAGTGGACCCAGCTGTCAGGATCTGGATCTCATTTATCTCCAGTATTCTCACACACATCACTTTATTATACTGATAGCATCTGCAGGACGATGCTTACGCATTTTGAGAGGGTAAAAAATATTACATCTTTGTTTTATCTTTCATAAAAAGATAAATCATGTTAAAAGTTTGCAAGATGGTACCCGAAGACCTCGTACTGTAGAAGACTTATAATAATAAGCTTGTACCACAGTCTCAAAGATCAAACAGGCTGAACCTGGCAGGAACAACAGATTAATGCAGCTCATTATTGTTCCTGTATTTCACAGAAACCCCATCAGTGTCAAATGTTTGCAATGTGAGGCTGCAGGTAACAGATGTTACAGATGTTTGGGTGCTGCTGACAGAGGGTCACCAACCTGGTACAAGGCTCCCACAGTCACTTTTAGATACTACTGTGATCAGCTGTTTCCTGGTTTAAAACTCCCTGGCTGTGGGTCGCACAGCAGTGCACGTCAGATGGACGGCTCAGATTTACATAGCAAAGGAGGTGGAGATAAGTGTACCCTCCGAGGTGTCAAACTGGCGAACCAAAACAGAATTTACCGCCTTCTGTCGAAATCCGCGGACCTAGCCGCAAAAAGGACGGCCAAATTGGCGGCTTGGTGCCCCGTATAAAAACTGCTACTGAGAGATGCGGCTCCAGCAGATCTAGATGCAGTCCAGATGAGGGATGTGACTCCTGCATGACACAGGTCTGAGAGGAGAAAACAGAAGATATGTTTTCATGTTCAGTGCATGATGGAGTGTTAGGAAACGTTGACTGCGGTTGGACTGGTTGTCTCCATGCTGCTAGTCAATGATAAAACTGGTATTATTCAATATTTGACTTTACGTTACTTCTGATACAGTTTCGTGTCGTTTTGTTTTGTCTACAAACATCACATGGAAAGACCAAAATAACAAATGCAATGAGGAAGTATACAAGTCACTCAGCCCCAAGCACATTCGCTCCTACGGAGGAGTTAAACATCTCAAATCCAGTCAGATATTAAGTGTCTTATTTGTAAAAGCACTTTAATTTCCTAAAACAGCTACATTTTTTAAAATCACTCACACATCAAGATCAATGATAATCACCAATTTTACACATTGTGTGTTTACAGGTTTTCGATAGTGCCACTGCAAATATGAAAACAGTAGTATAAAGCATTCTGTGGCTCCAGAGGAAGCTGCATGTAATCTGATAAATCGCAGTAGTTGGTGGACTAACCCTTTAATATTGCATTTTTGGGGGGACTATTTCCAGTGGTGAATAAATACACATTTGGTGCTCTAGCAAGGACATGCTTTCTAAATACATTCACAGTCTTTCAAGTGCTACCATATACAAAACAATAGAAGGTTTATACAAACAGATTTGAGAAAGAAGGTGACATGATCCAATATAAATCCCTGATTCACTTATTCATTATGCTGTGTCATATGTTCTATATCATGTAACTGACCTTGTAATATATCATTTTTGCCTGATTTTGCCCTGCTGAGTTTTCCAATTAATAAATTCAATGTACGACAATCCACTGCACCTTGAGTCATAAAAGCTGCAGTATTCACAGCCATCTACTCTTCCACTGTTTTCAGTTTTAATGTTTTATCTCATGTGGTCTCTCTCTTCATTTCAGCTCTAATGGAATATATTAGCCAGCCCGACAAAGCATCTATTCAATCCGTTCATATTGTAAAGAACATTAAAATCCTATTCAGAATGCCCACTCAGAGTGCTGTCGGGAGTATTACCTTTTCTATCTGTAAAAAGATATGAAAAACACTTCAAGGTCGTAAGCAAACCACTGGAGTGTAAATAATTTCTGGGTGAGCTCCTGTGATACAGTGCTCTCTATGACTCTGGAGATCCTGCATTAGTCCTTGTGTACTAATGAGTGAAAGTTGAAAATAGGTTATTAAATTCCCGCCTATGTCTTTTTAAAAAAAAATGGATGTGCATTTATTTCACTGCGACACCAAATCATTTTCATTTGCCTCAACACCACATCTCTCTCACTTATGTCAGTGTATGCTCTGGTAGCGTCAGCGAGCTGAGAGTCACGGTGATATAGTTTCGCCCTCATTAGCAGCCTGCACTCGCTGTCTGCCGGTCATCTCACCGGGGGAAAATAAAAAAAAAAAAACAACACAAGCAGGGGAAGGCACATCCTCCAGGGCGGCTCGGGTGACACCGACCCTGCACGCTTCCTCCGTCCCCAAATTCGTCCTTGTCCATTCCTCTGATGCTGAGGAGGGACAAAAAATGTCAGCAACGCAAGGTGCCAGACGGGCCCTTGCCTTCTCTGTGGGTTCTGCTACTATTTTCTGCTCATTAGGAGGTATAACACGATTTCACCCTTCTGCCCAAATCAAATAAAGGCTGTGTGATGATAGCCTAGGTGACCTTAAGGCTCCTAATGAATCTGTCAGGACTGAATTCCTGCCCCCCCCGCTCTCTCTCTCTCTCTCTCTCTCTCTCTGTGTCTGACAGGATTTGTGCGGTCTTGGTAGACGTCCTGTGGAATGTATGTGGGCCGACTTGTTGATGAGGAGGAAAAATGTTTCAATGTGTACGGAGAGGTAGAGCTCAAATAACATCATCGATAACATCTACAGGTTCTCATCACACACAGCATTGGAATTTCGGTGACTTGGGGTCTCTCAGTCAAAATGAAACTAAAGATGTAAGTAACATGGGTTCATGGGAGCTGTTGCCTTCAGTGTTAAACAACCACAGCTGCTAATAAAAATCTATCTACGTGACTCAGGCAGAGGTAACGTTAAAGTTTAGTAGCGTTCACTGACTTCCTCTCTCACTCGCTCATGTATCATCTGATGTTTTCCTGGAAGTTACAGCAAAAGCCACCAAATGAAACACATGATCACCTTGAAAGTTGCATATTTCTCTGGACACACATTGTTAGAACATCTTGGATAATGTAAGTACTAGGGCTGTCAAATGATTAACTTTTTTAATCGCGATTAATCGCATTTTGTCCATAGTTAACTCACAATTAATCGCAAATTAATCGCAATTTTTTTTTTCTGTTCTAAATGTACCTTAATGTATTTTTTTCATGTTCTTCATACTTTTGACAACATAAGAAAGGGCAAATATGCTTGCTTTATGACAATGTTTATTCAACACTTCAAATCCTGCAGGAAAATAAAAGGCTAAAAAAATATCCCCTCACACTAAATGGGATCAAAACATGGTGGTGTCTGCTTTTGGTGAGGGGGGCTCTCTGCATCTGCCATGTGTTTGGCTTGCAAATGATATTCGAGACTCGACGTACTTCAATGGTAACTCATTTCATGTCGACAGTATGTGCAGATAACTTTTGTCCTATTGACCATCTGGCAGTGTTTTGAAAGTGAATTTGCCGTTCATAAGTCCTTTCTCCATTTACTTTACTCCGTTTCTTTTTTTTTTAAAACCGAGCGTTAATCGCGCGTTAAAAAAATGAACGCGTTAACTTTGACAGCCCTAGTAAGTACACAACTAAAGAAAATCTATAACTCAGGTCTAGTCGTTTTTAGACACTTGAATGTAGAAATGTTACACATTATATCTTTAAACTGACTGCCAACCAAAACTACATGGTAGTACTTACAAATGCTAATAATGTCTCATTATGGATCCTTTTCTTGCTAAGCCCCTCCAAACTCTGGCTCTTTATGTCTGCCTATGTCAGCCCCGGCTGGGCTGGTTAGGTCTGGACATGAGGTGTGAGACTGGTTAGGGTTGGGGTAAGAATATCAGGATAATCCAATCAGAGGCCAAAAAAGGTTAGGTCATTAACTTGTAGTGATCTCATGTACATCACTGGGATGAACATACACTCAGTTTTTTGCATAAAGAAGAAAATAACTTAATGAAGCATAATTTCATAACATTTATTTTGTGTCTACTTGCTCAACAACTCACAAAATGTTGCGATTTGCATCCATTACATGTAGTAATTTGAGTTAATGTCAATGTTATTAGAAAGGAGACAAACCACCGATGGCATTCTGAATAGAAGTGTCCGTAACACCAGAGATGTAGGTTGTATGACACATATCTCACAGGAACACGTACGTTTAGTCCAACTTTGAGCCGTATATTAAGTCATGAGTTTTGGTAAAATACGATTATTAGCTCTGACATTTTGTAAAACATGCCGCATTCATCTAGAAAGTTAAAACACTGCAACATGTTTAGTTTTTACTTTGAAGCCCTTTGTTTTGCTGGAGGCTGTGGATTTTATTGTACCTCAAACCCACTCACTGCTCCCATGATGTCGCTGTGGTTTTGCTATGTATTGAGGTCATGTTGTCTGCCTGAATCTCAGGATGAGGTTGCTCATATCCAGATTTTAATGTTCTGTAAATGGAAAAAGTCAGAGAAAATGACTGTTTTTCATCAAACCCCTGCTTACTTTTCAAGCTCTACATAATTTGTTTAACATAATGTGCCCATTTATTGTCTGCACATTGTGTTTCTGTTCCAGTCTCTCATATTTTAGGAGGGAGATTGGTCTGACAAACACAGTGATGAAGACCGGAGTGAACAAAATTCTTATTATTATTATTATCTGCAAGGTGATGCTGCGAGCGCTGCTCTCTTCATCAGATGTCTGCACTCCTAAATGTCAAGCTTGCAGGTGTTAGTCCATTCACACCTTTGGAAAACAATGCACTGTCCACTTCTATTATGTTGCTGCTATGTCCTTCACGCATCATATCCTCTCCATGGACCAAGATCTGTGTTTTAGTCTTGGAAAAGGAATTGTTACTGCTTTCTGATCTATTTGAGGGCTGCAGATAATTGGAATTGGCAGGATTTTCTATCAATTAAATGTTGGATCAGGCTGTAAACATGCCCACAAACAGCAACTGACGAAATAACAACACAACTTTTGAGAAAGTCTGTGATGAGTTTAGAAATTTCTCCCAAACTTGGTGTAATGAGATACAAATGAAACATTTTAGATTTTCCCTGGCACACCTGTGGCCCACACAAGTTCCCCGGCAGCCCACACAAGCTGGCGTTAAATATTAATCATTTCTATTAATGCAATATGAGGGCATAGCATGCAAACAAAGGCAAACCGCCACTGTGATCCAGATTGATCATTTTAATTAAACTGGCTCGGGGACAAAGGCACACCATTGCATTATGGGGTAGCTGGTTATTTGTTATCCGTGCTGAAAGCTTTCTCCAGGCCTTTTAACTGCTGAAACTGATTGCAGCTTTTTCACAAGCTGCCTTTTTTATGATGTCACAACACACACGTTCAGAGTCTGGGGGTCTAGAAGAGAACACATTTACATATTTAGTAGGTGTTCAATCATTGCTGTATTTGTACTTCTATTCCCCTTGAAATCACATTTAAAATTCCTAAAAAGTTTCTACAATGTCTGCAAGTTTTCCTCAGGAAAACTATTTCTGTCTTCTTCTGGAAATCAGCCAAAATGAGTCAGCCCTGATCAAACATTTTATTTTTACTGTCAGTGGCTCCATATCCAACTGAGATTGACTGCAGAGCAGCGACAGCCTCTTTGGTTTCACGCTGGCATGACTGAGGAGCGGAGGAGGGTTTCCTACAATCAAGAAGTTAAAAAAACAGAACCTGACACCTCCTCAGAGCTCTGATCCCAGGTCTGATTGCCTTTGATCATTTTTATTCAGTTGTTATAAAAACTCTGCCACTTGCTTGTCGGAGAGGGGATAACTTATTTCCTTCAGTTTTCTTCAAACTTGTACACGCTGGAGAGCCAGAAATAGCGGCACAGAAGCATCTGAGATATAATGGAATCTACATCTGCTCTCATGATCACACAGCAGTGTGAAGCAGCAACGTAACCCTTTGCTATACCCGCGTGTGTGTGTCTGGAGAAGGAAATCAATTTCTCCTCCAGGTAGTGCATAGTTCAAATACTACATATCAGTCCTGTTCCTGACAAGCCAGAGGAGTGATCCCCAGCATGGATAAAGTAGCTTAAATGTTGTTAACATTGTGGAGAAAATACATGTTTAAATCACCATAAAACAATAATACCAATTATAATAGCCTCAAGTTTTCTAACATTGTTAGAATATGAGGAGCTTCTGCAGAACTTTTGTTCTGACTTCTCGTGCCGTTTCTCCAAATGAGGTCTGGGAGACTGTCGCTTCATCCTGTACAGCTGTTGATTTTGTTCATTTTGTTCTGCGAGCTTGAGTTCCTGAAGTGTTTCCCTTCAGAAGATGAGACATCTGATCCGCAGTGACACAGCGACAGTGCCCTTGTGAACTCGGAGTGAACCGTCTGTCAGCCAAAATCTTCAGCAGCATCCGAGATATGAAATATGAAACTCTCTGAGCACTGCAATATTAATACGGTGGCACTTTTACAGCAGAGGGTATTTTAGCCACGGTTGAGGAAGGTTAACATTGTCCATTTAAATTTTTACGCTGAGAGCAATGGGACAGTTAAAAAGTAAAGTGGATTTTTAAAGATCACATAAGGTTCAACTGAAGGGAATAAAGAACCACCAAACTCTACTTCTTAAAGAAATTTGGACAATAACTACACTGACTTGCAGAGAATTGAGGTCTTTCAGAGCTACAATATCTTTTTGACACTTAATTTGCTTTGTGACCCGCATTACAAGCAACTAACATTCAGTGCAAAAGGTCAGAGCTGAAGTACCTCAACTATAGGAAGTCTGAATGGCTGTCACAAGAGAATTAAAATTATATAAAAACAAACACCTGGATTATAGATCTGGTCAAAAGTTTAGCCGCCATTAAACAAACCCCATTCAATGTAACTCTCTGAGAAACATATTTGAATAGAACCCTAACTTTGCCTTCTTGTGTCTATTTTTATTTTCATCACTCCTAATGAAATATTTATGTAATTTGAATACCTTCCCCACATACAATCCAACGCATTTCTGCTATTTGGGATAATTTCTTTCTTAAGCCATGTGTGTTACAACCACTGCCAGGAAATGGCACCAGAGAAACAGTGTGAACTTTCATTGAATCATGAAATTCTGGCAGAAATAGCCACTTGGCTGACACTGGCACATTTACAGGACTGTTGATTAATGTGTGCTGTCACTGTAAATAAATTAACAAACTAATGAGTCATAGGAGAGAGCAGTAATGAGGGACAAGGGACAGTTTTTCATCATTAGGTGCAAGTCAACGACATTAGAAAAATGATTTAGAAACATTGACCGACATTGTCATAGTGAACACACATCTGCAAAAATAAGTTTTATATCCATAATCATTCACTGTTGTAGAAGTTGCAGTCTGTGGGATTCAGCAGAAACAATGTACTTAAAATTATTTATGCAGCTTTCCAGATTTCTTTAAGCCTTTTATCACCACTGTTCTCCTTTTCTTTGCTTATTTTTCCTTCCAATCTTCCTCTTTTTGTGAACTTCCTCAGAAACTAAGCCACATTTTTGGATATAACAATGGCTTTTTTTGTTGTTTCTACTTTCCTTTAAATTGTTTTCCTACAGGTTCATCCTCAAATGTAACCTGCAATTTCTTTTGGGAATTTTTATGTAAGCATGTTGGAGTAAATTTACACTCGTGACTATACAGAGTGGTTTTACTTTTTTCTAGCTCTATTTATGATATGGGATATGATATGTCCCCAGTGGATATTGGAGATAGTAGTACATGGATATTTGGTATGTTTTTCTTTGTATTACATGTGGGGAATGTGAGTGGTTGCTGATTTTCAGCCACTCCCTATTTAAGTTCCCACAAAGCACACTGATTTCTTTAAGGGAAATCTTCTCTCCTCTCAGTTGTCATGGTACAAAGACAGCTCTTAGCCAAAGAGAGAAGAGGAAGAAAACACTTTCAGCTCCTGTGGATGCAGATCTCTACTGGGTCAAGAGAAAACAATGTGATTCAAACTCATAAGCAACTTTCACTGTAATTAACTTAAAATGTTTCTGTTGCATTTTATTTTTCATTACTTCCTGTCATGCCCACAACAGGAGGAGCAAGGAATCAAACCTCCAACCCAGCTCTACCTCCCATGCAGCCAGAGCTATCTGGCTTAGCCTGCCGTCAGCCTGACATAGACCTGCACAGATGGACTGACCGATAATTAACTGCGCTGATATCAACAAGCTTCAGTCTCTCCTGTCTCTGTGTGAGTGTACATGCTGTGGAAGCTCTCTGCAGAAATGATTATTCTTGTGCAGCCCACAATAACTGATGACTCGTCATCGTTCCAACAAAAGGACCTATTCAGAGACTCCCACAAGAGCATTAGATTTTACCAAACCCTCTCTTTCACTTCAAGACAAGGAGCCAATTACACACCCCTCATACACTTCTAATAAGCATCACCCCCGCGCCACACCCCACGCTCAACTCGCAAGGGCCAAAAGATTGGTTGTTTATCAAATGCCTCTCGAGACGGTGGACGTTTGCAGATGGAGGAGGGGAGGAGAGGAGGAGAGGGGAGCGGGATTCTCCCAGCGGCCCGGAGAGATCTCCACATAATCATGTACTTGCTGTCTTGTTGTCTCGCAAACTTTGTTTGTGAAATGACGCACAATGGCTTCAAATAAGTCAACGATTTACGACTAAAAAAGATGCTAGAGAGGGAGAGCTAGTTACAGCAGTTACAACTGTAACTAGCTCTTTAGGGAGTAGTTTTAAACAAAACCTCTTCACACCATGGTGGGCACATTTGTCTTTAGTGGTATAGGAAGGTGATGACAGTAGTGTGCACAGGGGTCTGTAGAGAGTAGAGTGGCCAGCCAGCATACAGCCAGGGCCTTGGTCAAGGGCACTTACTGGAGTATTCGCCTGAAGCGTGTATGAAATAGTTCACAAGACATATTACTATTTGATACTATGGTGCAGCCATATACAACATGGAATACTGTCCGTGAATATTTTATTGAATGTAAACATCCTACAGCTTCAACTAAGCATTGGAATTCCCTAGTACGAAGAATTGCTATAGCATTACTAGGGAATTCCAACACTGTCAGATACAACTTCAGCAGCTTATAAGGACAAAAAGGGGGAAACTGAATATCAAAAATATAGAATTTACACCCTATTAAGAGTCTTTGCGACTAACAGGCAACTAGACTGAGAGAGCTGTGGTGGTCAAGAGCAATAAAACATTATTTTCTAAAGGAAACACAGACGGGGTTCTTCATTTCTGAACTTTTCAGATTGGCTTTTTGCACTGGTGAACAACCAGCTTAAGACTGCAGCTGTTAAGGCTAGGCCAAGTGCTGGACACAGAGAGATTTATTTAATGCAAACAAGGCAAAGTCCAGAGATAGTTTGAGTTGAGTAGGCAGAGAAGGTGAGGGTGGAGGCCGGAGACACAGGCTGACTGATCTGGCGAGGTGGTTGTGGACCAGCTGAGTACTGAAGGAGTCTTGATGACGAGATCAGATGCAGCTGGAGTTGCTCCGCCCCGGCTCAGTGCACCTGTCTGCATTCAGGTAATCAGGTCACACACACACACACACACACACACACACACACAGGCTTGATCTTTTTTACTGTTAAGTTCTAAAGATTATTCTCTTCCATGTAGTATAATTGGTCGCTTTAACATGTCAAGCTCTCAGTTTGCAACCACAAAGTTGCACATCTTGCTTGCTTGTTTGTTTTTTCCCATGCAGCTTCATGGACCATTACATTGCACCTATTTTGGGAGTAAAGTTGTTTCTGAGCGCTTAATTAATTTCTGCTCCCCATCTGCTTCCAAAGAAACATCCCCTTCAGTTTGAACAAGAATGTGATAAATGTGCGAAGACGTAATTCATCAGGGTCATTAGTGACTTATTAGTGGAAAGCGATTCTGCATCTTCCACGGTCACTCTTCAAAACACAGCAGGCCAACGAGACTAAAGCAGGTTCCACTGTGCTATTCAACTTAATGTTCATCTTTAGTAAAATCATTGTGTGTGAACATACAATTGTCTGACATAAGTCATCATATAGAAACACACTTTGATCACTGTTGATGTTTTATCCTCTGATATCAGTCGACACTTTCCCTCTCTGTCATGACGCATCACCACATTTGTCGTCCATTCACATGTGAATTACAAAGACATCCTCCCAACGCTGAACCCATTCAACATGATGACCACAATTCATTTCAGCAGCCCATTTCCCTCCATGGAACATTATTACCCATGATTCATTTCCTCATCATTAAGAGCTGTGGCTGTGTGGCCGAACGTAAAGAAATTAGATGATAATGGAAAAAATTAAGTGGATACATGTCACAGATCATCCTATGCAGTACACATCTACAGATGATTGTCTAATCCTCTACAGTGTGAGGGTGCAGGTTTTGATTGCAAAATGAATATTTGCACCAGTGTTCAAGACTATGCTCTCTTGTTTGACCCAGAAATAAAAGAGGCAGACGTCCAGGAGGGAAAATGGATTCATGAGCGCTGAACATGATAGATGAGGCACAGTTAACGGATGAAGGTGGTTTCTGTGTCACTGGGCTTCTGTGCTCAAGCTGACAAGTCCATGGACCGCAAAAGAAGTTCAGATAAGGATACAAGTGTTTAGCAATTGTGATATGCAGGAGATGTTTATACTTAAAGACATGAGGAGTCACAAAAAAGTGCAGTGCATGAAAAAAAAAAGCTAGTGGTCTTCCTGACAAAAGTCATGAGATAGCAAACAAATAGCATGTCACTTATCAAAACATTCTGTGTGTCATGTCATGTGTTTTAAGCTTTTCACGTGTCTTTTAATGCTATCTGCATTTTATAAGTCTTGGACACAAAGGAAAAGATCGCAGTCCGTACTTAACCTTTATCATCATGTCAACAACAGTTCACACATGTGAGATTAATAGCGTAATTTGTCCATATATAAATGTCTGGATGAATATATCATCCCATCTCTTGTGGGTTATTTCTTATTTGAGCTTTAAGCCTACTTAATTCTCTTATAATATAATATATATTATAATATAATAATCTTATTTGAATGCTAGCTCACAAACTACTTTGATCTGCTCACCTTGCTTTCCGCTCACTTCTCTCTCCAGCTAAAGTCACTTTGTTGCGCACTCACCGGCTCATATCTTTCTCTTTCTCTCTCCCTGTATGTGTCTGTGGATGACAGGAGGATGCTTTGTAAAGTCACCCAAAAAAGCAGAACTCTCATTTTGGATTTTTCACACCGGCATTTTTCTCCTTTCACTACAGCAGTTGAACCACGTGGTGGAGGCTTGTTGTTATCGAAACGCTCCAGATTGGCATAGTACCAAAACAATGACATAAGTAGGACTATATTAAATGGGAAAGCGGCATTTCAATCAGGGTGCATTTACAGGACCGAGATGCCCTTCCCACGTAAAGTCTATGTGTGGGAAACACTACGCTAGGTGTATGGGAAACCCTGGAATGGGCACTGTATTGGCACTGAATCTGATTAGGTTTATGAAAATATTATGGTTTGGGTGTAAATAAGTAGGCTACGTTACATTTGGTTGAAATATATCGATGTTGACTTTTGGTTTCACAAAGGACATGAACACAAGTTGTCTGGGTTGAAGTCTTAATTTGTTGAATCTGTCCATCCATACCAGCTTCCTCAATCTATGGACTGTCACGCTTTGTGCCTGACGAAAACAAAATCCAAAAAATGGAAGACTTAAGGCACTGGCCCTTTATCAACTTTGGTGAGACCAGGCTTTAATGAGTACCACCTCTCATGATACTGTCACTAAGCACAATCACCTAAAATCTACGTTTGTGACATCAGACTGCTGGTCAGTACAACACATTTCTTAGAAGCATTACAAATACCTGAGTATTGCTGCCTCCATTGGTTCACACCTTACAGAGAGAGAGTCATAACTTCAGGTCAGGTGTTAAATATGTTGGGAGTCCTCTTGGTGTAGTTTCAGCCTCTCTGCCATAATCATGCTGAAAACGACCCTGCAGTGGACAAATCATCTGATCCCAGTGAAATGAAGGGGCATGTACTACTGACTCATTGCAAACGAGCTGTGAGCAGATTTGTCTCTGTTTCTGCAGCTCTCCCTTTGGCTATAGTGAGCTGTCAGACTTAAGAGGTGATTCAGTACGACTGCTACATTTCTAGAGTCAATTTCAACTCTGATTCCAAATGCGAGTTGCTGAGATTGAGTTATTGACTCCTGTGTACACAGCACCCAAGAGGTTAAGCTGCTGTCGGGGTCTCCTTTGAGAGAGTAACATTGAACTTAACTTCTGTGAATTTAAGGAAATGTGGTAATGTAAGAGCAATGATAAATGTGATTTTTCACCTCGATTCTCGCTCTGTAGGCTGTATACCCACATGGCTGTGTGACTCAACTGTTAAGCTACCGGCCACGAGAATTTATGACTACAGTTCTGTTTTGATCTGCCAGGATTTAAACTTCATCCTCCACAATAAGAGCTCTGGAATCTGTTGAGGTGGAGGATAGCATGGACTGTTTCCTGAAAGCTGTAACGTTTGTATCTCACCGAGGCATCTGGGTAGCATAAGATGACCCAGTTGAACAATTTGGTTTGATTATGAAAAAACACCCCAAACTACAGAGCAGCACTTCATGGTGAGCAATTTAATAATGCAAGCTCAGTCACTGTGAATGCAGATTAATAAAGCTTTAATTCCTGAAGGTTTAAACACAATAAAAAGCAACAACACCAATGGGAATGACTTGGCAGGAATTATTTGTCAGTAATTATCTTTGGTGAAGTGTCAGGTTCTGTATATTGACTATTGGTAAACCTGTAGCTTGCAGCTCTGTGGAATTGATGAGTTTGATTTTCTATGGATTTTCCCTCTGCTGAAGGATGCATGTGTGTCAACTCAGTCACCAGAATAAAATGATGGCCTTGTGCATTCTGCAAATACAGATACACTATGTATGTATGTACAACATTTCTGCAATACCTACCATGTTCAGATTAAATGACTGTTTGCAGACTTTCTTGTCAGAAGGAGGAGGAGAGGGTGGTGGCACGAGTAATCACTGTTGGGACCGCTTTAAGCAAGTAAATTTAACGACCATTGAGACATTTTCCACCTGATTATTTTAATGAGATGTTTTGTGCATTTACTATTCGTGGTTGGGATAAATATTGGAATCGTAACATCACAACCATGTTTAGGAACGAGTATGTGTATTATTTAGAATGGAGATATATCCTCACCTCTGAGGCAGTTTCCCTTCTTTCTGTGCTTGGGAAGACATTCATCAAGGAGACACAGAAACGGCAACCAAACACCAACAGTAACCATTACCTGGCCTTGTCCTCCAACCTCCGGGTCAAAACATTCATCCTCTCGGGAAATGTGTGAGCAGAGCGCAGATCAGAAACCACACAAGGGAATAAATGCAATACGTCGATGGCGTCTTGCAGGCTTCCCATGTTGATTTAAAGGCCACCTCGCCACTTAAACGCACACATCAACTTTGGCAGGTCACTGGGGATCCTTTGATGTCAGCGAGTCAGTAAAGGCATCACCGTTCCTCCTGCTCAGCTAGCCAAACACGTACCATCAACTACTGTGTGTGGAAGTATGTGTGTGAAGAGAGCCCAGACACAGCAAGAGAGAGAGAAAGGAGAATATAGTAGATTAAAGTGGTCCTGAGTTGCATTAACAAGACGTCAAGGGAGTACTGTATGTGTGTGAGAGAGGGGAGCATATGATGGTGTGTATATGTATGTGTGTTTTTGCCCTTGTGCTCAGTCCTTGCAACAAAAGTGTGCCCAGGAGAAAGTGAGGTTTTCATTTTGTTGCTCCTTTTAACTAAGTGAGCTCCCAGGGACGTTGCATCAGGTAACATTTATGGCAAAGGTTGGATTTAAAGTGAGGAAATGAAAAATGTGTCCTTGACAATGAAACAACTGTTATTAAAATGAGGGAGATACTGGGAAACTACACCACTACACGACAGGTGTGTTTGTAAAAAGGTACAACTCATTGGTATTGGAATTAACAACAAAACCTTTCTGACGACCTTTCTTGTTGCTCAGATGAACACCTGCTTCATCAAACCTGAACAGGGCTGTCACTATATTCACTACGCGACTGACCTGGCCAAAAGAATATATGATATTATTATGATATCTACTCGCACTAGCGTGTCTAGCTCTTGTCTGTGATCTCCTCCTGCATGATTTTATGCACTGTGGTGGTAACTACATCGTCTTTCCTCCATTTTGTTGTGAGTGGCAAGCAGTGCTAAGGAGACTACCGCCACGTTCAATGAAAGTGTTCAAACTGAACGAAACATAAATGATGCAAATGGAGTTGGATTATTTACACGTTATCATACATGTATTATCAACGCAATTTCAATATTCCGTTTTTAAATTGACAATTATCGCCAATGATGGTATATCATGCAAACAGAAAAGTGAAACTTCCCCAGTATTTAACAAGGAACTTTTAAGTGTTAATGTAACAGCAAACGAGACCATCAGCGAAAAACACGGCTATTTCTATACAGTCATTATTAATGCCTGTGCACGTGCTCTATATACATTACACTGATCATTAAAATTGATTAGGAGACATAATCAAATCAAACTAATTCCAAGTTCGTGTGGCAGCGCAACACTGAAAAAAAATCTTTTAATGTGAGTTCCTATTGATCTCAGCTGCTGATCGATAGCCATCTCAGAGGCTGATGGAGGGGGCACATGGAGACTTGTGGCTGGATGCAGATGACCTCTGCTTTAGCCAATAGTCATCCTGATGAGACATGAACAACCTGTAGGACCAGCAGTGCTGCAGCCTGACAGGTGCAGCTAATGGAAATGAATGAAGAGCAGCTACAGGATCATGCATACATCTCTACTGAGACCTGTTTTCTGGTACTACTGGGACACCTTTTCATGTGTTTTATATCCGACATTTTGCATAAGGAATATTCCATACCAAGGTCATGGTAATGATGCATATTAATTCTGTAGCTAAACTTTAGAAACTTTTTTAGTAATGATTGCTTTAAGCGTCGCCCTTTGTGATTCTTTTTGTATTCTCAGCCTCAACAGCTGCTTATTTTTTACTGGATTTGGTTGAAATGTTGTACTGAACAATTAAAGAAAAACCCATTGATATCATTTGCAACATATATTCATGTAAATAGTTGTTGCAGAATGTTTAACAGTAACTGAAATTGGCTCAAAATAAAATGCCAAATTTTCCGTTAGTGTAGCTGTAGCCTGTCTTGTAATAGTTGGCTTCTTCCTCTACAGCCTTTTCCAATCAAGCAGGGCTACATGATCTCATTAACCCATCAAACTGCTTAATGATGGAAAAAAGTGTGTGTCTGTGTGTGTTTTTTTTTTTTTTTTAGCTCCACAGCTATTTGATCTCTGGCAATTATTTTTTAATGCAGGATCAAATACCCTCTAGATATGATAGAACTGCATTAATACTAACTCGTATCAAAGTTTAGTTGTGAAAATGGGTAGCGATATTAGTTCTGACAATTTAAGATTCTTCATTAGATAATTTATTGTTATTAATGTCATTATTATCAATCTGCAACGACTGTTTCAATGAATACATGTTGCAAATTTCTGGTTTTGTTGCCAAAAACATGGCTCTAAATTGTCCCGAGGCCTCCTTACAGGTCTCGACACTGACAAATACTGAAACGCAGACTCAAACTGAGATCACTGGTTTGTTTCCTCCTTTTCCAGACATGACAGGCAGGTAATAAATGCAAAAGTCATAAGACACACTGTGTACACATGGACATATTCTTGATTTGCAGAAATGTGAACTGCTAACATTTTTTTTGCAAGGTTCCATGAACTTAACAGAAGTTTTTACATCATTTCTCCAAGGAAATTAAATGATGTCAAATTGGAACAGTTCTTAATTCCAGGCGAGTAGGCGTGGCATGACCTAATTTCTCTCTTGGTGCTTTAAAAATAAACCGTAATCTGCTCTGGACTAAGTGACCATTGATAAAAGTCACCATCACCACCATAGTCACCATGCACTATTTGTTTCTTCTTGACCTGAGGAGAAAGCCATTCACAATTTCATTGTACGTATGTATAGTGACAGTAAACGAATATTCTATTCTATTCTATTCTATTCTATTCTATTCTATACCAAGAACCAGACCAAAGGAAAGTGCGTGGCCTGTATGAAAGCTGCACTCAGCAGCTTTGTATAAAATGAAAAGCGGAGGTCACCTTGGTTTAAGGAATTCTAGAAATTCTGAAGGGTGACATCAGTGAGACATGAACTATGTGTTTATGCTAATCCTACCAGTTGCTCTTTTATGTCAAAAGAAACCACAGGGACGAGAGGGACATCTTCTTACTATTGGAATTTAATTGACACATTCCTCAGACCAAAATGCACATGGGCTAATGAGCCTCATCCCTTCTCTGCTGCAGTCCTACTATTTCATAAGATTAAAACTCAGTGTATTTAGATATGTAAATCTAGCCCTCTGCTGCTTTAAACAAAACACATTGCTCACAACTCTGCAGTACCCTTTGGTTTTATAACATTATTTTTTACTGGCAGAGATATCTGTGAACTGAGCTTAGCGGCTGAACTCAGGCTTCATGTATGTTCGGCTGCAGAGTTAAAACCTGGTGGATTGACTCGACTTTATCTCCATCTAAGCCACAGGATTTGGGGGGAAAATACCTCGGTGAGAAAATTGAGGAAGCCTAATTACGTCAGTTTGGCAAGCTGTTGAACCTTTTGCTACCGAGATACCTCGAATGAAATGAACAGGTGAGATAAAATGAGAGCGGGGGATTAAAATTCTCTACATGGCGCCTAATTCCAGGAAACACGTCAAGTCCCTGCCACACAGCTGACTAGTGAAGGGCCCGATGTTGGCCCGATTTTACATACAAATCATACAAACCAGAGAACATTGGCAAACGCTGAATGAGGTGGTAAATTAGGAGCAGCTCAAAGGGTGTAAGATGTGACAATTTGGTGTCCCGGCTTTGCATAAATTTGCAGAACACATCATCTATCAGGATGATGAGATCCGGATAAGTTTTATGAACTGGGAACAAAAGGGGCTCAAGCGGCATTAAAGAATAAAACAAGCTCGTAAAATCACATCATTCACTGGGTAGAAACAATATTCTTTATGTCATGTAGACCTATTTTTTGAATAGCAAGCTTCAAACTCAACAAAAGCTCTGTCTTTATATGGGTGTTCCAGCAATAAAAACAGAAGTGCAAATTGATACAACCAAGAATCAGGATATCCAGACCCTTAGCCTCCAGGATTGGTCAAGCTGCAAATAAAGTGGAATCCTATATCTGTGGTAAATGCCCACATCGTTCAATCTCGCTGCAGTTTGTACTGCAGGCTCTCTGTTACAAAATCTTTGTCTCGAAGCCCAGGATGAGTCAGTTTCTCAGACACAACAACACAAAACTGTTCCACGGGCTGTGCAGGCCTCCCCGAGGCAAGTAAACAGATCTCCATGTGTAAAATCAATGGAGAGCCCTGTAAACTCATGCTATAGATTAAATTACAGAGTCAGTCTGAGTTTGACTTCATTTCAGTAATAACTAGAATGGCACTCTGTAGAGGGCATACATCTGCCAAGGCCCAATAAGTTACCTTTCATCAGCCAAATCCAATTTTGAAAAGTGAAACATATTTAAATCTGCTAGATGCAGTTTTTT
>CAEMYA010000462.1:1425266-1472624 GCA_903131615.1 Diplodus sargus
TTTTTTTTCTTTTTTTTTTTCCAGTTCATCATCAAATAGCAATGAGATCATGGTTTCCTGGGCAAATTGTGATTGTGAAGTGTTTTGTTTTAGACCGGGGTTTTCCAACCTTTTTGACCAGACCAGATATGAAGTTATCATTTGTTCTGATGGACTTGGGTGGGGTGGAGCATTTGCATCCCCAATCACCAAATAAACTAATCTAATGCAGCTGTTGTCATATTTTTGGCTGACTTTAGCTTTTTTTCTGCTTCATGTCTCTGTTATCCTCGCTGTCTGCAGGCTATCCCCCCTACAGTCCTGTTAAATAAAAAACTTGGCTTTGACCTGCACGTAACATAACCAGTTAAGTGTTTTCATTGCCATATTGAAACTTTGATGAGAATAAAATCAGTTTCTTGAACATTTTAACGTAAAATGGTAATACCTGTCTTGTAACCTAGCTACATACAGAATATAGCAATTACATCAGCCCACTTACGTCGGATAGAGAGGTCCGGCCCGGTGGTTGGGAATCCCCTGCTTTAGACATTAGCCAGGCTGCTAGCGTAGCAGGTTAGTACTCTATCTTACGTTGTGTAGTTGAAATAATGGCGCACACAGCCACTGTCCAGCTCGACCCACATTTAATGCTGATGAGAAACAAAGAAAAATAGTTCTTCACAGCGAGCTCTCAGCACAGTTCAATACAGCAACAGTGAAATAAAACATGAAATAAATTCATCTTGCTGCTCAGTTACACCACGAGGATTAGCCACGACGACATTAAGCTAACAAAGTTATCGACAACATCAAGCTAACAGAGTTGCCAACGTACAGTAACTTGCTCTACATACATTTCAATCATCCAGCATCATCACAAACAGTAGTTGTTGTCTCGACATGTACAGCTAATAAAACACACTTTTGTCCGTAAAATGAATAGCATTTTGGCGGAGCTCTGTACAACACAACCTACCACGGGTCAGTAACAGTAGACTGTTGACTAATTTCGGGGTGCACCTGTGAAGACTGCAAAGGCCCGTGTGGCATTCAAATACCGTAGTAAATCTCAATGGCATGATACAAAATAACAGAAACAGTAATGGAGACAGCAAGACAGGCAGTAATTGTAATTGAGATCATTAACTATGCTAACTCCGTTACACTAGCAGTAGCCATATTGCTAACTCGGCCTCAGCGGTGCCAACAGTAATGCCACAGAGAAACACTGGGGGGAGTTGAAAAGTTGTCTGCTTGCGCTTTTAATGAAACAGATTGCTGATTATGAAATCCAAGAGAAAGTTAAGCAAGGGTTAAAAATGTGTGTGTCGGCGTGAGCTCCCGTAGCATCGCTCAGAGGCAGCCATGACCTTAAGAGGACACTTACATGCTTCAGGTTCTGGCCTGCCTGTCACATCAGGGGGGAAACCTGACAGACCTGAGCAGAGGTGGAGAGGGATATCATAAAGGAACAAGTCACATAAAATAAAGAACGGTGTGCTGGAGGAAATATTAAGGATGGCTTTACAGCAACACGAGAGGAACCTCGGAGGAACATCACAAAGACAACGTGTGTCACGTCAAATAAGGCAGCGCAGGCAAACAAAGACAACATGTTTCACCCACTCCCGTTCTATTCTGCACTACCGTTTTAAGTCAACCCCTCTCCCCGTTGCAAGAGGAGGGGGGCGGGCTGTAGGACGGAGCAGCCAGCCAGCGTCAGGCTGAATTATTGATCTCTCTCTCTCTCTCGGTCAGGAGGACGTTAGCGGGACGTTTCTCCCTCCATCCCTCCATGTGATTCAGGCGCTCCTTCCCCACCACGGTGTACACGGTAACAGCTTCACCCACCACCACCAGCCCCCTCTACTCCTCCTCCTTCTCTACGTGTGTGAGTGTGAGTGAGTGTGTGTGTGCAGGAAGACGAAGCGGCAGGCGGGAGGAGGCACCAAGGACGTCCTTTTTTTTTTTTCTTTTTTTTTTCCAAGCCCCGGGAGCCGGAGATGCGAGGGACGAGCAGTTAGATTAGCCCGTGCTGCTGTTGCCTGCTGTAGAACAACTTGGTTCGGGAGGGTGCTGCAGCTGAAGCTCTGCTCTCTGATCTCTTGCTCGGTGTGTGTGTGTGTGAGAGTGTGTGAGGAGGACACCAGCCAGTCGCCGGACGGAGGTAAATCGATGCTTTGATGCGGCTGTTTCGGCGCGATTCCACGGTTTTTGGTTTCGGGGGGGGAGCTGTCCAGTCGCGGCGGTGCTGAAAGCAGCCCTCCGATCTCCCGAGGAAGTGCTTATGTGTCCCCGCAATTCTGCCTCTCAATTAGGTCGATTTAAAAAAAACAACAAATCCAACACACCGGCTGCACGTTTACTGCATGTGTAGACGTAAATACGCACGCACCAGCACCGCATTGTCGCCTCGTTAATGCATTGTACGTTTTTTCTTTCTTTCTTTTTTTTTTCTTTTTTTTATGCCGGAGTGGGATGGCTGTTTCCAAAGACCCTCCAATGGAGGATGGAAAGTTTTACCACATGATCAGGAAAAATGCACAGCACTGGTTTAGTCCGGGATCCACACACACGCTCACGACAGCACACCCGTCCTGCCAGGCTCGGGGACTCCGCGCCGTGCACTTTCTCAAAAGTCGCCTTGCCGCGGGCGGACAGAGGTGAACGCTGGTGGTCGTGACGCCTCCTCCCGCCAGTCACAGCCTGACAAGGATCCTTCAAATAAGCGCCACGTTTGCGAGTGAATGAGGATAGCCCGTGTAGCTGCTGATTTTTGGTCCGCGGATGTGAGAGGTGTGATGGTGTTCAGGTTCCCAGGTTGTGTGTGTGTGTCTGTGTGTGAACCATTGACCTTGGCGTCCTTCAATTGGCGCAGTGGAGAAAAAAACGTGCCGGACACAAACACACTGTTTCTACGAGCCTGTGCGTGACTGTTGGCACGTGCAACCAGTAACTGTAGCTAAATATAGTCATTGAATGAATTATTGTTTGATATGTCTGATAAATGTTTAATAAGGAGCGTGATTGTAGTATTCAAAGTGAGTCTTTACTGACCTCATCATACCACTTACAGGCAGGATCGGTAGTTGTTTGCCTCTGCTGATGATGAAGTTGAAGATTGATGATTTTTCTCAAAGGAAAACACCGTTTCTCTCTGTCATTTTCTCTTCCAGATCTGGCAACACAGGACTTCTACTTTTCCGTCACTATTGAATGTAATATCGCTTGGATAAGGAAGGCAGGGAATTACAAGCCATCATCATGAATTTCGTTATGAAGCAAGCGCTGGGAGGTAAGATGAACCTGTTTTGTGTCCTTTTTCTCCAAACTTCTGTCACTGATTCACTGAAGTCACACATCATTATTCAGTGTGAGGCAGCTGCGGTGGAGGCGGTCAATTCATCTTTCATTCCTTTTTTTTTTCCCTGAATGCGTTTCCGTGCCGGTGCAGTTTGGCCCCCGGGGCACACTGAGCACACAGCTTACTGTAACAGGCTGCTGATTTGTAACGTTGACTGAGCCGTTATTATGGCCGAAGGGGCATTTCATGTTCCAGTGAGTGCCACCTGGTTACAAAGAGGTGTTTAAACAGGTCTCCACCGCGGCTCTGTCTTACATTAGTCAGGCCGGGGAGGCGCCTCTTGACTGGACTCTTATCTCGACATGCTGAGCACACATTTCCCACCTGAAGGGGAAAAAAAGATAATCAAGGCAGAATCTAATCTGCAGTGATTTCATTCCAGCATGCAGGCATGTGATGTGCATGGTTTTCTAATTGCTTGTGCCGCTATGACTCCCCGGACACGAGATTATCTTAAGAGTAATGGATTTTGAAGGAATATGAAGTTGTCCCCATGTGTGAATACGCAGATGGTGCAGTGGAAGGTGAAAAGACCCAAATGGTTTTCACACAGCAGAAGACACAGCTTGGTGATCTGTCTGTTGTGGGCTCCCTGAGTCAATGTTTGCAGAGTGGGAATCCATCCCAGGTCTGCTGCTACTGCTGCTGCTGCTTTCCGCAGGAGCTGATCAGACTCTGATGCATCTGCGCCGAAATTCGTCTGTAAACCTCAGAAATATAGAGCATTTATGAGCATTAAAGCCCCTGAAAACTTCTTGTTCAAGTCATTTACTATTTTAAACATTATACCCATTTTATTATTACTGTTTTGTATATGTCGTTTGTGCTCTTCAGGGTCAAAGGAATCCGATGAAACTCTCTTAAAAGGTTCGGTGCGCACGATTTTGTGGCATCTACTGATGAGATTACAGTGGCAACCAACTGAACACCCCTTGCCTTGCGATGGCTGATAAAAATAACAAAGGCCCTCTCTAGAGTCAGTGTTTGGTTTGTCTGTTCTTGCCTAATGAAACATGGCGATGCAACATGGCAGACTCCTTGGAAGAGGAAAGCCCCCCAGAACAGCACCGGGCTTTGAAGTCAGTTAAACACAGTGGCCAAACTGTGTAATAACACTGTCCCATGCTGTTCATCAGCCCCAAAAGACTTTTTCCCATAAGCTTACATTTTTACAGAAGCAGCTGTGAGACTGTGGATACATTTTTTTGAGCCTCTCAACCCCTGCAAAATGATTTGTTTCTCTATCAGAATTCAAACCATTTGGTCCAATAACATTACGAAATTTGAGAAGTAGTGAACCATTGAATTGTTTTATTCCCATGCAAGTCAGCAGAGGGCTTAGCCGGAAGTTAGCTGCTCGACCAGTGGAAGTATTTAGTTTGAATGCTCTATGGATATAAGATACAGAAGATCCCGTTAGATCCATGGGAAGAGGACTAGCTTCCTCTGTAGATATGAAAGGCTCATTGTAAGGTAACACAAACACAACAATTCTTAGTTTCAGATGAAAATATACTAATGAATAACATAATTATGCACATTATATTCCATTTTTGCTGATACATCCTCCTAAATCACTCTGAATCCAACACAATAGACCGTTGATGCCCCTTAAACCTGGAGTCGCAAACAAAGTTCAAGTTTGGTCAAGTCAAAGATGAATTAGAACTGCGTGGGTGTGGGTTGATCAGATTATATTGATAGTAGGCCGGCCACAGAAGAAAAAACCCAACCACCCGTCATTACAGTTGGATTAAAATGCTGTAACTTCCTGATTTATACACAGAAGTCTGTGACGGAAGGTTTCTCCAAATGAACTCCACCCACTGCAAGCTAGGGAGGACAGCACAGGCAAAACTAGCAAAGACGGGAAAGTCTCTCGAGTGAAATAATCCAAACTGTTCATACTTACCCATCTAAACTTGAAAGAATACTTTATTGACTATTTGAGTGTCAAATCTTGACATATGACATCCATAGAAACATCCATAGAAATTTCTTTAACCATTCCCAAGGCATAAAGTACGAATCCCCTAGTGATCTGTATGGTTACGCTTGTTCCAAACAATCGTCACTTGGTCAGTAACTCTCTAAATACTACTACCAGCGGAGCTTCGGTGCCATGAAGAGGTGAAAGTGTGTCATGGGAGTTGTGGAGTTGCTCTTAGTGTTGTGCATGTACAACCTGTTAGCTGGTCTCAGATGTAAAAGAGAATTTTGAGGATTCTCGAGATCTTTAGGTAATTGTTTTCTTTTGATTTGAATGGGGCTTGCCAACTTGCTGTTTGTCACTTGTAGTTTGATTCAGTGCACCAAAATACTCCCCCAAATCAGTAGGATTTAGGATTCTAATTTGGTTTAATGTCATTCCATAGCTCAAACACTAATACAACAAGCTAAAACTGAAGCCCTAATATGACAATAGGCTATTTGAACAGGTAAAAGTTGAGTTGAGAACTTGAGTGTAACACCAAACACTGATCATGTCCCTTAGACTTATCTGATCATTGAGTAGAAGACAATAGTGTGAAAACAGATGGGAGGCATTAATGTCATTGAGCCAACTACACACATACACACAGACACACCGACACCGACACCGACACACACACACACACACACAGACACACTTCTCAACTACCTGCTCTCCATTACATGACTTAATGTAGCGTGCACATGCAGTCGACAGTGCTTCCTTTGGAGGTGATGTCAGATCGGACAGTATGTCACAGTAAATCCGTTCAGTGTAGCAGGTAGAGATGTTAAAGGATGAGGAAGAACAGGATCCACTTCATTAGACAGCTGCTGAATGTGACGTTCCAGCTTCTCTCCCTGCGGTTTCTTTGTATTCAGATACGGACATGAAACACCTCTTCTCATTCATTTACTTCATTAAAAGTGCTGTCCAGTGTGAGACTTCTAGTGTAAACTCAGGTGTTTCTCATTATTTCAGTGATGTCACAGTGCTGGTGCTGTGTTTTTTGCTTACTTCCTGTTTACAATGTCTATTTTCTCACAGAACAAGACAGGCCCGATTATTCCTCTTCTGTCTTCATCCACTGAGGATGTTCTGAAAAATTCAAAAACACACGCAAAAAATGGACATTTGGACATGGATATTTACAGACTATTATTTTAGAAATGATTGCACACTTCTCTAGATCCATTGAAATATTATTTATTTTTTCGACTAGGAGTTCCATCCATAGATTATACTCAAACTCTCAGGAATTTGATTTGTATTTTAGGAGATAAGGGATTTGTAAGATATTTACATTAGAATATGATGTAAAATGGGAATTGAATTCATTTTTAAAAGGAGCAAAACAGTCATTATGCATGAGTTAACACATTGACTACAAAACATGCACACCTACATTGCAACCAACCAGTATTCAAAAGAAACTACTCAGCTCATTTGAAAATGTTCTTGAGTTGTGGTAGCCATCAGGTTTGTGACGATCATTGTGGTAATGTAGTGCATACTTTTTTTTTCTCAGGAGGCACCTAAAAGACAAAGCCAAAATGTACCTTTGACAAGATTGTATGCAGACTTAATTTACATTTGTGACAAAGCAACAATAAAGGTTTCAAGCAAAGTTGCGTGATGGGAAATGATAAACCAGAGTCTAAACTATGAGTGCAAATTTGCCAAAATGTGCAGTTCTTTTTTTTCTTTTTTAAATTTAACATATGCATATGAAAATAACTGGGCTAACTGGTTCAATTAATTGAACTCCAGTTGAGCATTGCATACCTTAGCGAAAAAGTTCAAGTCACTTTAGAATGAGCCCTGATAATGCCATCGTTGATGGTACATTGTACGGTATGTTACCAAAATGAATTGAAATTAAAAGTTACCAGAAGTTATGAAACTGTTCCACTGTTAATATGTGTTAAAAAAAAAAAAAGTAGTCAGGAAGAAGGTATATGGCATTAAGAAGCTAAAACACATAGGTATGTGTCCCCAAGGCTGCTCATCTCTATGTCAGGTACAGTAGTGTGTGCGCGCGCGTGTGTGTGTGTGTGTGTGTGTGTGTGTTCGCTGCTGGTGAGTGTGTTAGCTGTAGTCCTGGAGAGCAGCGTACAAAGCAGCCCGTCAATAAAGACAATGAGTCAAGTCCGCTGAACTGTGCATAAAAGAAATTTCACACATGAGGAAAACCAGGCAGATTGTGCCAAGGTCTTCACCTTAAGCGGAGTATTTCTTTCCGTCTTGGGGAGCACATTTTTTTCTCCAGATTTCTTCTTAAGCAGTAATGAGTTTTCAGTACGCAGTGGATTAGCTGTGGGCTATTATCTCACGTCTCTCTGTCGCTCTCTGTGCGCTGTGAGGAGAAACTCGCTCTATCCGCTCCCATCGAGGCTGTGATTTGTATTCTGTCTGATTTGTACAGTGAGGAGCAAGGTCGTCTCACTTGACACCGTGGAGACGCTCGTCTCTGTCACCCACGACCCTTTGAGCCTTTGAAATGCACGTCATAGATCAATGTCCCCAAAGTTTTTCATGTCAGGGCCCGAAAGAAGACGAAGGTTAATCTGGAGAGAGTGCGAACAGTCTGTACCAGGATATAAGGAAAAAACATGCTGGTTGTTTTGAATGTTTTCACCTGTTAACTTTTAATCATGTGGATTCAAGTGGAAGTGCACACAAGCAAATAATGTTCATTGCAACTGCCTGTAGTGGTAACAACAAGCGTTTTCAAAAGCAGCTGGGTATGGCTACAAGTACAGCAGACCACATGTGACCACATCCAGCGCTAATCATCAACACATCTGTCTTGTTAGAAAGACTGAGCTGATTTTAACTAGGTTGCAAAGACTGTGGCCGGCGGCCAACCAGCTTGTACGCTCTGCACCCACCTTAGAGGAAATAACTCTACCTATCACCAGCTGCCAACAGGGGCCGACAAGGGCCGACAAGGGCCAACCAGTTCCAACAGTGCACACTGCTAAAATCAGGGCCATAGACGCTCACAGACAGGCACAAAAATAGCCAACCTGGTGGATGATCCAAATGTTGATACAATACCACTAAAGTCAATCCTTAATCAAATTATCCACAATCGGTGGTCAGTTTTGTAAAATGGTAAACAGTGAATTAAAGATTAAAGATAAAGAAATCTGCAAAAACACCTGTCTGGTCTTTGAACAATAAAGTCAAAATAAAATGGACCGCTACAGAAACACTTTGCAGGCTGCTGGAGTCCCTGAACCACAGTTTTAGCAACATTGGCCAGCGCCTATCATGAGGGAATAAGGTGGGGACAAATGAGGAATTGATTCAGTCTGCTTGGGTGTGTGTGTGTTTTATTGCAAGAACAGGAAACCATGCATGGGGGAGGGGAGGATTTATTGCGTATGACATCATCAAAAGTGCTCGTAAATAGAAGTCAGGCTTTCTCATCTCTTTCTCTCGATGGAGCTGCAACTCCTGCTCCATCTTCCCCGTTCTTCCTCCTCCTCCTCCTCCTCCTCCTCCTCCTCTGGCATTGCTGCCCTCGGACTCAGTGGAAGAGGAGGAGGAGAATGAGGTGTAGGAGGAGATGAAAAGTGACAAATTGATCTTTAAAAGTGGGTGTTATATCATCAGCGGCTGACGGCAGAGGTTGTAAAGTCGCGCTGCACTCAGGACCGGCAGAAGCTGTAATCTCCGTTTAATGGGAGATGTTTTCTGTCTTCCGTGCCCTCTGAGATTCTCTCCTTCTCTTGTTCCGCTGCTTCTTCTATTCCCTCCTCTGTTTATCAGTCTTTCTCAACTCCTTTCTCCTTCCAACCTTCCTCGTTTCCCCCGTCGTGATGCCTCATACCTTTATTCCACCCACCTCCACCAATTCGCTCAGCTCCTCACCACCTCCCTGCCTCCCTGCACAGCTCCCTAACCCTCTCTCCTTTCACTCCATCACATCCCCATCTCTTTGCCCCTACATCCTTTAACTTTATATTCCCCTCTTCTCTTTCCTTCCTCCCTCCTTTGTCGATTACAGTAAATCTAAAAAGGGCGAGGCGAGGAAACCTCAATCAGGTAGCCACAGGGGGAACTGGGGGGTTTGTGTTAGTGTGTCTGTGTGTGTCTGTGTGTGTCTATGTGTGTGTTTGAGTGTGTGTGGCAAAAGAGAGAGAGAGAGACAGACAGACAGACAGACAGACAGACAGGTAAAGTGACAGGAGAGACTGGGGTAGGACCTTAGTAGTCGGCATTAGATGATTAAGTGTGTGTGTGTGTGTGTGTGTGTGTGTGTGTGTGTGTGTGTGTGTGTGTGTGTGTGTACGACTGAAAGCGGAAATGATGCTGACACAAACAAGTAAAAAACAAAATCGACATGCACAGACGTGAAAAGCGATACACACCACCAGGACCCAAACACCGACTTCAAACTCACTGACATGCTGATAAACAAAGCTGAGCGCATGCACACACACACGAGCACACACACACACACAGGAAGTTGTAATCAGTGGGATGTGACAGACCTCTCGCTCGGTTGAAAATCACAGCGGGGGAGCGTTGGGGGAGCTCTGGAGGAACACGGCCGCGCAGACAGTCAAGCACTTAACACACATCTGCTGGACAAACATTCTGGAGAAGACGAACTTCAATGCATGTCAACAGAAGATAACACAGTGGAATAATGGCGGATATGCTGCAGAGCATTTGGGCAGGATGCGTTGACAGATACACACACCGAGTCGGGGAGTCCAGGGACCAAAACAAAAGCAAAGTCACTCGGCTGTCAATCACCTTCACATTTGAATTCTGCTTCGTGACTTACATCTTATGGCTTCATTTTCTGTGTGAAGCAGCAGTGCCAAAGCTGCACTGTCTCATTTTAGGGGGGGTGATGATTAAGTCAAGAATCTTTGATGTTATTTCGAATTAAAACCAAATATTTTGAGCCGTACCACTGCCTATGAAGGTGCAGCGAAAATGCTTTTCCCTTACAGGCAAACACAATTGCTGCATCTGTCAAGGACATATAGTTATTACCTGTATTTATTCTGAATAGGTTTATTGAGCACAAATTATTTTCAGCTGAATGAAGGCAGATTGTTTTGCTCGAAGGCACCTTAGCTGTAGTGAACTGAAGTGAATAACTGAACTGGGATCAGTTACAAGACATTTCTCTAACCTTGAGGCCACAGCTGCCTTTTATGAGTAGACAGAATTGACTGACTGGACTTGAACTGACCTGGACTTTGGATAATACTATCATTACAGTGGAATAACAGAGCAGGAGCTTGAATTTGAAATAATTTTGGTGTTTGTTGGGTCTGGAAATCAATTCTTGTGAAGGGATTAATAGTGTCAAAAGTAGCTAGAGGTTTACAGTTTTTGATAACTATTGCATTGCACTGGCTGACAAAATCACATGTTTCAGAAGAAGTGGGACAATCTCCAACTGTGAGGTATTTTTAAGGAGACCTCGGACCATTCCTAGCCATGTTTGTGGCGACCAAAACAGATATTTTTAGCCAAGCCATGATGTTTTTCTGGCCATAACCAAGGAGTCATAAGTCATAAGGACAGCACTGTGACAAGAGAGCAATAGAAAATGTAACCTAAAGAAACATAAAGTTGCAACATCGAGAAAAGACGAATTGTAACCTATCTTGTATCATGTATTATGCCGATTGGGTCGTCTTTCTTCTCTCTTATTTCAGAATTTGTGTTGGTTGTGTCTTTGAGGAAATCTGGAAAGAAATGCAGTGTGTTGTGGGAAAACAGAAAACAATCCAGTTGTCTTTGCGTCCACGATAGTGCCACTTGGAAACGCATGTGGGGAGTCTGAAAATGGTCTTTTTCGCTGTTAAATAACCAAAAAGATCACAATTCTCTGTAGTAATACTATAGTACTGTATTATCAACATACTTTTTGGTTTATTTATGGTTGTAATAGGTCATGTATATGTGTAAATGTGGTCCTTCAGTCCCCCCAGTGATGGAAACATGCATTAACTGTGTGTCGAGTGACACGACTAATATTGATAGTGTAACTGTGAAAATGTAATACGCAGTGTTCTGTACAAGCCAATTCCCTGTGCTGTGGTTGTGCAGTCACATAGGAGATAAAACATAATTATCCTAAAGGATTAATTAGGATTAGTTGAAGAACCCTGGAGGATATATGGCTATATGTAGATATATAACTCATGTGTGACCTCGCCAAGCCTCCCAGGTATACGGGCTGTTATTTGTTTACTTGTTCAAAGACAAGAAAGTGACCCGTTTTTCAATTTTTTGTACGCCGTCTAGATTTCTTTTGAGTTATCAAAGTGGACTTAGTGCTGATCTGGATGTTAGAATCTGTACATCACTGGCGTTGTCATGCCCTCTTCTGCATGTTGACCCGCTTTGCTCATCCCTATCTCTTTTTCCTCTCTTCCTCTCTCCATTTTATCCAACTTGCTCTGTCCACTCAGCTAATGAGGCTGATACGGGCGGAGTCTTTAAGCGCTACAGGCACGGCCTCTGTTCCCCTGCTGTCTTTCAAAGAGCTGTGGGATACATTCATGCACACTGCCTTTGTACAGCTAGAAGGGAGCTAACTGCAAAAACCTAATCGTGATTTTTTTTTACGTTAAACTTTGATTTAAAGAGTGGGAACACGGCCTTGCGTGAAGCCAGAACGGGATTTTTATGCAGTGGCGGTCCAATCAGTGTGACTGTAATATTACAACATTTTGTTAGCGCCTTCCAGCCACAGAATCGCTGGCGTTTTCAAATATTGCCTAATTTTTTATTCACAATCTACGCAAAATGCACACACATGGCACACCTCACAAGAGTTAACCACAAGCTTAGATAACATGACATGTCATTTCCATATAACACATGCTTCCTGCTGGATTTCATATAAAACCTTTGCGCATGGGTGGGCCGGCTCTGTGAGCAATTCAAATGAGTTTCTTCACACTTAACTGGCTTTCAGCTGACTTGGCATGTAAGAATAATGTTTCATGGCGGATATCAACCTATTTTAACCCAATTCAGAGAAATGAGCCAAGAAGGAAGGCAATGTAATCCTGATAAATTGATGTGCAGTAATGATATCTGCCCTCGTAAGACACCTCTGCACAGCACAGTGGGTGTTTATCATTATGTGGGCTGAGCCCTAGCTTGGAAAAAAATAACCAAACTTGGCTCCCGCTGTGTTTAAAGGTTTGACTATGATATTTTTTATGAGACTTTTAATCCTTATGACTGAGATATTTAATTTTGTTTAATTTTTCTGCTTTTTATATCATCAGCATTTTAATATGAAATCAGTTCAGTGCCAGACTCTCAGTATGTTTGGATATCAAAATAAATTAGCGAACAGCAGAGTCGACCAAATTTATATCTCATTTTATAATAGGTCAGTCAGTGGTAATGTAGTCGTTAATCATTTTATACTGTGGTCGGGTTGAAAAATATTAGCCGCAGATAAGACTCATGATCAAAAGGAATTACAGCTCTGAAAAGGACATTTAACTTAAAGTTTATGAGTTCAACTAATGCCAAGCCCATTACACTTGTTTAAGGTTTATCAATGTGTTGAATTAAAGTAAATGCAAGAGCAAGTTTAAACCCCCTTGTGTAAGTGTTTGTGTCATCCAGACTTCCATAATCTCTGCACTGGACTGGAGAGACAAACAATTACCCTCTTTCCAATTGTGCCAGAATCTAAGAAGACGTTAAGCGCTGTGTTTTTACACAGCATGAAATGAATCAGTTGAAACATAGGCAAACAGTTTCGCACATGTGTGCTTTGCATTGCCAGGTGATTGGGTTGATATGTAATAAGCATGCATAGCAAGATAACATAGGCTGGCCAATATAACTTAACTCCTGTCTGTACAATGGCTTTTTTCATCTACATTTCATTTTCTGCACTTTATCAAAACTTAGACTAAAAATCACACAGAGGTGTGTTTTTATACCAGATGCTCTCTTTGTAGACTCTATAAGAGCTAACCACGTGGTGGTGAAATCTGGCCCTAAAAATGATGCTTTTGTAATATTTTCATAAACATCGTCTAAAATCAAAAAAAGCCATGAATATATACTCTTTTTCTCCACAAACACCAATCCTCCACCTGCTCTACTGAAGGGGACAATTTTAAAAAAGTGTCAGTCTGTAGATGATTGATGTATTGATGTTTTTATTTGTCATCATGGTCCAGCAACTCACCCTGAAGGTCTCAGTGTCACACTGTGTGCTGCGCTTGTGTTGTAATAATAGTGAATTGACAGCAAACCAACCTGCAGGGATTTTCTGAAATTCAAGTTACAGACCACTGTCTTCAGGAACAGCCACATACAAAAAGTCTAGTTTGGCAACTTATGCAGCACCTTGAGGCTTTTGATGGTCAGGACTATTTTCAGAAATGAAAAAAAGGAGTGTTTTCTTTTAATCCTGGTCAGTCTGGGCTGTTTGGGACATGCATGCTCTTTTGCAGTGTCCATGTGAGTCATCCTCACAGATGCACAAAGTATATTAAAGGTTCCATATTATGCCCCTTTTCCACAAATTAAAATAGTTCCCAGGTGTGTTAAAGACATGTCTGTGACATGCTTCGGTCAAAATTGCCTTTGGATGAAATATTGTAGTTCTCTCTTCAGCAGCTAAAAACAGCTCTGTTCAGGTGGGTCTGTTTCAGGGCCTGTCTCTTTAAATGTAATGAGCTGCACCTGGCCACGCCTAGTTTACGCCCATCTTTCGGAAGGGGCTGTGGCTTGCGGTCCGGTAGCCATGTGCTAATGTGTACACAGTAAGTGGCTCGGTCATGGCTGGCCGAAGCTCTGTAGTTCAACCCTACCAGTTCGAGCCAGAGTCTGACCCAGACGGAGAGGCTCCGGCAGAAATTCCTACTCTGCGGCTGCAGCAGGATGTTTCAGAGTGGTAAGTTACAAATATTATGCGTCTTTATATTTTTAACTTTTTACTTTGTGTGTGTTATTACACGGTTACATGTTAGCTCCTGCTAACGGCTACGTTTCCGCTGTCTCTTCGTTACTTCGAGCTCTTTTGTTGATTTAGCAATTTTGTAAAGAGTGTAGTAACGTTATACTTATCTCTCTTGACTGTATTCTTGCTATGATCTACGGATAAAAAATATCGTCAGAGGGCTGTTAATAGCCCCAACAAATGCTCAGACTGCTACAAGCATGTATAATGTAGAAACTAGTAGGCTATCAAACGAAGCTTACACAGTAGGCCTAACCAAAATGCTATATTTTGCGAAGTTTGTGATGGTTTTAGCCGAGGTGTTTCATCGTAACAGCGCCCTGACATTGTTTTGTCTTGGTCTTTAGAATTTACTTTTGTAATTCAGCTAGATATGTCTGTCTGTATCAATAATGTGTCATTCAGGTAAAAAAATCGAGGCAGTGTAATGTTGATTAAAATGCCACTGTTCTCCATCTCAACATTAGTCAAATGTCACAAGTTTTGTGCACTTGACAGAGCTAGGAGAATCTTACCTCTTATCCAACTATGCTTGTCTACTTGCATTCAGGTGAAATTCTAACTTCTTTTCTTTTGACAGGTGTTTGTGTGGAAACTGTAACACCATGCCCACGGAGCAGGAAAATGTCTGCTGTCTAGAGATAGCACAGGTAGTATCTACATACTCAAAGCGAAAACTAGTTTGTCTTGATTATGGTTTATTTCATACTTATATTATGAGACACAATGGCATTTATTGTTTGCAATACCTTGCAGGTTACCAGACGGCTGCTGGAGGTTGAGGGGAACCTCAAATGCATGGTGGACCATCCTGGATTGGAGCCTGTATGCCTCAATGTATACTCGCTCCAGAATGCATGTCAAATTTACAGGGCGGACTATGGTCCTTTGCGGCTGAGAGGAATTCAACAGTACGTTATGTTTTTGCTAAATGTTATAATTTATATTGAAATCAAATGTTATGTATTCTTGCTTTGCTTCGCTGGGCATAAACATATAACTGTAATAAAATGTGACAAACAGGATAACTTTTCAATTAAATCAATATTTTTCTTTCTATTTTTATAGTTTCTTCATAAGCAGGAGTCATTTCTGTAGACACTTTTTAAACATTTATTGACAGTGAATTATTGCAACAAATAAGTTATAACTGTGATCATAACACCATATCAATAGGACGCAACGAATCTTCTGGTGGGAGTAGGGGCAGGGGGAACATGTTAGCCCAATGGGAGTGGATGGCAGGCCGGTGTTAGAGCAGGCTGACAGGTACCACGCAGGTGGCGATTGGTGAAGACTCAAGGATGGAGCTCTGGACAATCTGTAGAAAGACAGAGACTGAGTGTGAGACACCAAGGCCAAACTACAAGATGCAACAGTACACAATATTATTGACAATTTTATTTATAGTTTAGTGATAGCAGGAGAGGAGAAGGGAGAGGAGAGGAAGGAAAGGAGAGGAGAAGGGAGATGAGAGGAGACGAGAGGAGGGATAGTGGTCTTAGTAGCCACATGTTTTAGCAGGCAATCCATAAAAAATAAAATGGGATACAAAACAAAAAAAAGTAACTGCTATACTAAATATCTTGTCCAATTGCTTGAAGTCGTTACAGGTACCTTGCATATCGATCCTTTGTGAGCTGGTGTTGGGGCTGGCTGGGACGCAAAATCCGGGTGGTCATCCCAGCTTGTGTGGTCCTCCGAATCCGAACAGAGTTTCCTGATGCCACAGGTCACTACGTGGGATTCAAACGGCTGCTTGATTGAAGCGGGACACATAACCTTCAATGATCTCCTCCTTGTTTGGCCGCTCGAACTGTGCAGCAAGGTCTTCAGGAACAGGGATCGCCAGGACTGCATCAGTGTAGGGTGCCGGGTCCACAAACACCTTCTCGAAGATGAGGTCCATCATGTCCGCTACATACCCTGTTTTATACGAGAAATGCACAAAGACTTTGTTTACTTTTTTTTCTGAGACTGAAAGTGTTCTGCTCAATACCTCCTGACACTTATCTAAACAACAACATCTAAATTATTATTTTATTTATAAGTTTTTTGTGTGTGTGTGTATTACTTTATACAGTTATTTATTGTTGAAATGTTTGTAGATTGCAAGTGCAACAAGTAAAAAAAAAATCCTTCAGTTTTGGTATAAAAAAATAAAAAGTAAACTCTTACGGTATGTTGGCTCTATCTTTAGGGGTTTTGCTCTACACTGTCCCTTCAATGCCTTCGGGAAGTGCACCTTGAAGAGGGGCACACCTTGGCCCGTCTTTGCTTGTGGTCGGGCGGCGTTTTCGTTGTAATACATCGCCGCCAAGTAGAGTCTGTAATAACATGAAAGAAAAAAATCTAAAATGTCAGACACTTTAGGCTACACACTTAAACAAAGCTCTAAGTAAGCACAGTTTAATTTACCTGCAGAGCATTCCAATAAATGGAAATACAACATTCTTCGGGGCAAAGCGAAGGATGATGCTGTGGAATGCTTCCAAAGATGAAGTCTGGTGGTGTGGGCTGAGTTTAGCTACGTCCTTGAGGGTCCTTTTGTTTGCCACCACCTTCTCAAGTCTGTAGAAAGCTGGAGTTGCTACAAAGGATAAAAATGCACAATTTAAAATACAATACTGTGATATTTATTACCGGCAATAATTACAATGAATTTCAAAAAGCTACATAATAACTAATTGAGAGGAGAGCCCTGAACAGTAACTAAAAAAGGAGGAATCGTGATTAATTTTTTATTCTGTGTAGTAAATAACCTGCTGAAAGCCATTTCTTTTTGTCCCGTGTCTGGCGTGATTCATGCAGGCACGCTGGGAAAAGCGGGTCGTCATGTATATGAATGTCCTGCACATGGTTCAGGATCGAGGTCCACTTTGCTACCCTCTCTGGCCCAGTGGTGGATGTAGCTGCTGTCCAGTAGATGTGGTTGTTCACGCTTTTCATCCACTTCTGCAGCTTCTCACAATCTTTCACCTTGCTGATCTTGTCGATTTTTTTGGATATTCCTACGGTGCATATGAAATACATTCATTATAATCAAATTATGCATACATTTAGAAATAAGCCAAGTGCAGCAATTGGAAAAACTTTTCAAAGAATGAGGTACAAATACGATCAACATTTTTCAGTGTAACTTGAAGGACACCGATTGTCTTTGATGTTACTCAGAGTACTGCTTTGTGCATGATGAAATTATATTAACTGCTACTGTGTGGATGGGTTGGGATGTGGATGAACATGAAAATCAGTAGACATACCTTTTGCCATGTGCCAGACATCATAATAGTGTGTTATGTTGTTCTCCCTGAGGAACTTTTGTATTTGTGGGTGACGGTCAGTGACAATGCAGTCAAGAGTCACACCACGTGCATTCAACAATGCCAGACTCCTCTTCAGGCCCTCCTTCTCCATGTGATAGCTCCCACCGACCTCATTGCTCTGTACCCCCGCAAGGAAACCCCAAAAATAATTATTATTATAAAATGTATAATGAACTTCATTTACATAATTAAATATTTAACTAATCATTTGTAGCCCCTCACCTGAACCAACTGGATGTCCACAACTGTGTTTGTATCTAGGTCCATTGTTGTGTAACTCCCAAACTTTGCCGAGTGCCCTGAAAAAAGAGTAAAAAACTTGATATTATTATTCTCATTTCCATATTTTCTGCCACTCTCCTTTGAACCTCATAAACCATCAAACACCTACAAAAAATTTAGTAATTCAGTGAAATATAACAACCTGGAGAGTCAGCCCTCATGTCGCCTCCGAGTATGACTTTGTCCTTCTGGCTGAGTCGCTGCAGTAACCCATTTTGCAATGTTTGCCAGTGGTGAATAACTGCAGGCTCAATAAAAGCTCTGGCGTGCCGGCGAAACGTGTCATATTGGAATAACTGAAGCTGCATTGCCCTAAAGACCTAATTTTAGGGGGAACAAGGTGTTTAAAAAAACATTGTCAGTTACTTGATCAGATATAACATCATAGTCAGAGCTATATTCTCATAGTCACAGAAAATTTAGCTTTTCATCATTTACCCGTTCAATTTTGAAGAAAGATGCTCCACTCAAATATACAGCTGCAGATAGGTGGAGGTTCCCAGCTGGAGTGCTTCCAAGGACAGGCTGGCTATTCCACTGTCTGTGGTACTCGCAATGTGGGCATCGCTGTTCAACAGACAGGAACGTCCCCATCTTCCTGGTCTTCGCATCACACGCCCGTGTGCAAACAGGACACACAGCAAACAACTCCATGAGGCTGCTCTCATACACTATGTATGTATTTGTCTGGTGGATGGGAGTGGATGCGTCATCTCTATAAGGAAAAAGGAAAAATATGTTGTAATGCATTTAACAGCTTCATCTCTTATCAGCAGTGTAATTTGCTTTCTCTCATGCTTTATGAATGTTCCGTAAATCTCAAACATAAAACTAATGCTGTAAACAACTTCCTTTCCTACACAGCTTTCAGCTTCTAAATTATCACATGCCTAAAAGAAACACACACTCACGACACAGACATATTAGAGTTACTTACGACATAAGTGTTGACTCTGTCAGAACTGTGACAGAGTCTGCGGGGTCATAGGTAGAGTCCAGCCCCTTAGAAGCTGCTGCTGAAGAGCTGCCCTCTAAGGGATCTTCCTGTTCCAGCTCATCCTCCATGTCCATGCGAGGTCTCTTAGAAGGTCGCTTTATTGGTGTGGATGAAAACTGGAAAGGAGTTGCAGTGGATGTCCCAACCCCAAAATCTGTGCAGGACACAGTAGCCTGGACACCTGTAACCAAAAGTAAATTTTAATAAAGGAAAACTACCTATTTGAAAAATAAAGACAGTGAATTACTGAGCTAAGTGAAAAGTATTATAACATGTAACTTATTACTAATTTCTTCCCAAGTAAATGTAGCCTAATGAAGGTGGCTGCATACCTGCACTTCTGTGAGAAGGCCCTAGAGTCTTCAAGGACAGCTGTGTGCCTACAGAACGTGTTTCCATGTCGGTCTGGCATGCCATATCTCTGAATGCAGGAATCTGTACGGTTGTACATGTTTGTGATGAGCTGGTCTGTAACGAGCACAAGGCGGTTAGAAAAAACATCTTCTCAGAACAAATGTACTCTTAATTAACGTGTTAAAGTCCCGGCCCTAGTTTTAACGTAACGTTAGTATAAGGACACTATGTTGCAGACCAACAGTACCTTATGCTAGCTGCCATGCTAAAAACACATTGAAAGGGTAGGAAGGTAGGCTAAACAGTAAATCAAAATAAAATGTTTACACTTACAGCTCCCACGTTTGTTGCTGGATCACGGACAGTTGGTACCGATCCATTCTTTATCCTCAGAGAGGTAGCAAAGCCAGCGTTGTACTGTCCCTCGTTGAGTAAACAGTCCGAAGTGAAATGGCGAGCACACACATACAGCACTTTGGGAACTGCTGTGGGTACATTCCCATTAAAAATAAAATCAATCCACTGAGTCCTCAAGACCCCCGATGAGGGAGGTTTAAAAAGACTCTGGTGCTCCTGAGTGCAGCCAACGACAGAGCAACCGCTTCTTCCCGGTCGTACGTTCGCCATTGTCTAACTGAGCGGAAAAAAATGGCGGCGTTTAGATAACTCCTTCGGGTGTGGCAAGCCTTCACCTGGGGCGGTGCCACCAACCTGGGGGGACGGGTCCAGTCTGTCGGTGACGTCACCGACAGACTTTCTTCAACTGACCTGTTGAAGCACACATTTTCTAAAGGCGGAGAAAGCAAAAAAGGGAGAGGATGGACTTTTTTCATACCAGGGGGGATTGTAGACAGGCCGGGTATGCATATTATTGATAGAAAACCGCTCTAAAGTGTATTTTGCATAATATGGGACCTTTAAAACAATATAAACATTATAGACACATTCTTTCACTCCTGTTTGCCAAAAGAGTTGAAACCAAGTCAAGACGAAGGCCTGTCAAGTCCCATTCAAAATCAGGTAATAACAAGATGTTTGATCTAAATTTGAAAATCATGCTCATACAGCAACATCCGGTAAAAGCATGGATAGAAAATGAACCTTATAGTTGTCATCTTTAAATGGTTTGTATTACTGAAAGGAATAAAAAAAACACATATAAGAATCTATCTTGAAAAAATAGAAAAGCCAAAATTGAGTCAACATCCAAACCAAAACAAATCCGTAACATTTGACATGCAG
Source organism: Diplodus sargus (assembly GCA_903131615.1). Lineage (NCBI taxonomy): Eukaryota > Metazoa > Chordata > Actinopteri > Spariformes > Sparidae > Diplodus > Diplodus sargus. The sequence goes on from CAEMYA010000462.1 coordinate 1,445,763, forward strand.
GCTTCCACACAGCCTCTGTGCAATGCTGAGCTTAATTTCTCCTTTATATAATAATGGCAATTGATTGACATTCTCCAGTCTGTGGGGGATTTCTGCCCTGCAACAGCCTGCCGGGGGCGGCCAACTCAACAACAGCAGAGGGAATCCCCATGTGGCTGACGTGGCTGTCAATCAAGTGCTTTTATTTTCAACATGAAAAGTCTTCTGACGTAATCTCTGTGAGGAAATAGTTGCAAGGACAGTAGAGAAGTGAGCAGAAAGGCCTTCTTAAATAGCTGAATGCACACCTGTACCGGACACATTAAAAGACAAAATATCAGCTCTTTATATGACATTAAATTTGTTAAGTTCATGAGGTATCTTTAGGTTACAGTATAGTGTCACATTTTCTTCAACCAACTCTCTCATGGCAGCTGTTTCTTAATGTGAATTTATAGGATCAGACTATTTCAAATTTAACATAAGTCCTCAGATAAAGTCACTCCTTCAGACTTAGTGATCACTGTGTTTTGGTTGATCCATTGCTGATTATGCAATTGCGAACAGCTGCACAGGCAGGAAAACCTTAACACAGACTGTATTCGTTCAGTATGAGGAATGTCAGCAACCATGGCACAAAACGGTGATGGAGCACTTGCTTCCAAGGCTACATGTCTGTATGTTCGGGCTATTTTGGAGGGCAGATATCAATGAAGCCTCTCCTTGCTTGTAGAATTGATGTTTCTGGCCACTTTGGGCGGCAAACAGAAACTGTACACACAACATTGATGTTTTATAACCAAAAATGACATACTGTCTGTTAACAAACACTGCCTAAAGACATACACACACACACTCCTTGTATGGGGTAACATTAAGTATCATTTGAGATGCGTTTCTGGCAACTATAATGAAATTAGGCCAAATATGGGCCCTTCTTTTAACTCAGTTTTGGTCTCCACCAACTGCCATGGGAAATATCTGTCTCTTAGGAAGCTAACCCAACAACAATTGATTAGTTAGCTAGTTCTAACTCTGAAACATATTTATCAAAGCTTTTTACAACACATATTCATGCCAAAATTGCATATTTGACCTGTTGTGTTGTGTTACCTTATGTTAAATTAAGTCAACCTTAAACCTTGGTTTAACACAGGATGAAAACAGCACACCCTTGGTGAGAGTTCTGGTGCTAAGCCATTAGATTTCCTCATTTGTTCCCATCATATTTACTGCTACCACCAGAGGTCGCCACCTAACAATTAACGAACAATGAGTCGTAATAAGCTGCTTGTAGCGACAACCTATATAGCCATGTTTTAGGGAGGAGGGTGTGCTGTTTCACTGGAGTATATCTGACTGCTGCTGTCAGAGAAGCGATTTAGAGTTAACTGTATGGGCCACAGGCGAATATCAAAACAAAAAGGTAAAACCGAAACACTTTGGAAAATTGCGTCAGATAATAATTCTGTATGATTCCTCACGTCGCACAATTCCTATAATTTTGTAGCTAGCTAAATAAACTGATGTCATAGTAATATATCCAAGTAGCCATTCATGCTAAAATTAAGAATAACTTTTATTATGAATTAACTTTTTGACAAATAAGCTATTTATTGATTAAAAAAATAAATAAATCACTTGCATTAATTCAGTCACAGTTACATCAACCGATGTAGTGATCCCAGTTCCATTTTGTGTTCAATATGGTCAGAACTAACGCCTCAATAACACAGAGTTTCTGTTACATTTTGTTATTTTGTGGCCTTCTTATTTCCCTGATACCTAATTTTGCAGATAATGGCTTTCACTTTTTGTGAACCGGTGACTGATCTCAACTGGCTAGATGCCGCTACCATACCGCTATCGGGCAGACACACACTGAAACCACATGAAAATCCTTCCCAGTCATCCTTGCAGACAAATGAGCCTCTCTGAACTTAAACACACAAACAGTTTGTTTGCTTCTCGATGCTAATTACGTCTCCAAATGGATTTTTTGTTTCTGTTCAGATCTTGGTGGGGAGTTCATGGAATCAAAACACTCTACCTGCACTGACGGGTAGCTGGGAGACACGGTGCTGCCTGAGCGCCACTGATGCTTATTACTGATTCACGCTTTGACCTAGAAAGCAGTTAATAGCGTACGCTGAGGCTGCATGACACTTAACTATACACTGTGGTGAGAGGGATGACTGGATAGCACACATTAGCGCTATGGAGCACCCTCTCGATTGTGTTCGTATATGTGTGTGTGTGTGTGTGTGTGTGTGTGTGTGTGTGTGTGTGTGTGTGGCTGTACATGCACAGTGTTCAGTGTGTCATCATTATTCTGCTGGAATGTTGCTGCTCTCACTTGGCTTTTCTCATTGCAGTTGACTCAGTGCTCTCCCAGCTGTTATTCTTTTATGATCCAAGTTTTCATGGCTTTTGAATAGCCATTTTCAATTGTATTATAAAATCCAGCTATAGTGTTATAGTTTACCATTTACCATTTATACATCTGTAAGTAGAGTTAACTATGTGACCTCGAAGGTTCTCCTCAGCTCTGTGTATATGGTGATTTTTGCTGTTTTTCATTTTAAAATGTGGCAATAGCCCTTTTAAAACTCAAATATATTGGGCAGTCAACCGTTCTGTATCCCACATGTTTGTTGGCAGCACACTGACAGCCCATACAGTTGTGAGATCGATGCCAAGAATCTATACGAACACAAGCTGGCATCCTTCCAGTCACATCCAGCCAGCTGGGTGGTAGGTGGGTGGGATTAACTGAGGGAGTAGAATTGCTCTTGAAAATGTAAGTGTTCTTTAGGATCATTCTGAGACTAGAAATATTTAGTTTTTTTTAAAACACTCAGGGTCTTATTTTATTTTTATTTTTGAACACCTAAACTGTAATTCACCAGTTTGATTGCTGAGATTTGGAACAACAAAGCCAGGCAGGGAGCAGAGGTGAGTTTACCTGAAATGTCAGTTATCCTTTCAACTGGTTATAATCCCAGGTTTGTTTTTTTTTAAGAACTAGATATATTGATTCATTCATCTTTGATTTCTCATGGTCATTTCAGTGCATAATTTCCAAAAACAATTATAAAAAGACAAATAACACAATTTAACCCCGCATACTTTCACATATTTAATGAACAAAACAGGAGCAGAGAGAAGAAAAATGTATATTAACTGCCCCTTTTAGATGCAGATGATAGGTGGCCGTTGTTTTTTGTGCAGTTAAGTCGAGTGACAAGTATGCTTCAAACTCTGCAATAGAAATTTGATAACTACACTTGTAAAGAGGTTTTTTGTCTTTTTTTTTTTTTTTAAATCTCTACCATAATGATAACCAGTTTGAATGTTGGCAAGTTGGACAATGGCAAACAGGCTGAAATGGTATGCAAAACTGTTTTTAAAAAAAAAAAAATTTTATTGCTTCTTTATGAATGAATTCCCAAGTATCTTTCTGAGGTTCCCTATTTCAGCCATCTGTACAAGCCTTTAAAAGTTTGTCGGAAAACCTTTGTTCATCCTCTGTCTGAATGCTCAGTTCACAACCTTACAGAAGTCCTGATTTTTTCGATTAAAGGCATGGTTTCTGATTCCCGGATCTGTGGATTTCTCCATGAATTCAGCGTGTTGTTACTTTCACAGTCTTTATGTAGCACTTAGACCTGCTTTTTAGTCGAAAAAGACAGGAAATTATACTGTCTACAATAAATGAGCTCTAAAATGTTTTACTGCGATCTCATTGGTCGACACTATTTCAAAAATTCCAACTTAAAGCTGTGTAGAGTACTTAATTCTGTAATTTTCCAGTGTGAGAGTTTAAATAAGTATGTCTTTAGGATGACTTTGCACCTGCACACAGCAAGAAGAACTGGCCAGACCAGCAGGTCAGTCAACCCAGCTGCATCCAGAGCTTTCTGCAGGGGTCAGCAGCTGTACACTTGGCGTGCAAACACATACACACACGCATACAGTGACACACACACACATATTGGCGGTGGCAGGGCTGTCTAAGCTCAGGGCAGGAGGAATCAGTGATGTGTTGTGGCCTGCTGAGCCGCCGGGAGGATCCTGATGCAGAGAGACGCCGCCTGCTGCTGTGACACACGAAGGGGCGTGAAGTTATCAATGACCGCTACAGGAGTGGGAGAAAACTGCAGAGTTTGTTTTCTCCCACACAAGTTGGGTCTTGAAGCGAGTTTTTGAGCACATGGCCAAGAAATAACTGAGTCACCGTTGTTGCTCAACAACCTCAACAACCCCCTGCAGATGTACTGGGGGCAGTCTGTGCAAACAGGAAGCAAATATCAACTTATTGCTCAGACACTTGCCAACATATGCCTGTCCACCGAAAACGACATATAAACATAAACATAGATAAAGATATGTGGAAGTACATTTATAAGCAAGATTCAGAGACAAATACATAGCACAGGCAAATCTGACAGCGCATACAAACACATGCTGCCAGATGACAAAGAGCAGATACACGTGTACATGTTAACAGACATAAAGAGTCAAACATGAACACACACACACACAGACACAGAGCAGCACATTAGTCGCACACATGCACACCACAGATGGGCTCCCTCTCTACCGCTGCAGTGACCGTGCTGCGAGGAAATGACTCATCTGTTTGGCCTGAATGTTTGCACCTACATTATGCAACCTCACTGCGCCGACCTCCACTGTCCATTTATGACAATTTAACATCAAACAACACCGTTTAGTTTGGGTCAGGAGAGTTGAGCGGATAGAAAACAGAGGTAACTTCGGGGCCACATATTAGAAACAACATAGACAACAAAACATTCTGTGGTTAATCAGCTCAGCAACTCAAGTGTGAAAGTTACTAAAAGGCTTCTCAGCAGGCTTCTCTTTATAAAGTGACAGGCAATTAGAAAGTTGGATTGTTGAGGTTCATAAACAGGTTTTAAGGCTGATGCTCTGATGGCAGAAATAATCCAATTGGGTGAGTGGGTGGAGCGAGCTAACTATGGAGGGCAGGTAAGCTCATTAGCAATCTGTAATGGGGATGTAAAAGTGGAGGGAGCTGCGAGTTCCAGTAGAATTTTTCTCCACCGTAAATTAAGATTTTAAACATCTTCAACTTTCAACATAGAAACACTGGAAGAGTCTTTCGAACAAGAATTTATATTATTTTATGTAAGGAAAATGGCTTTAAATGTCCTGCTATGCGCCGACAGGTTAATGTGTTAATTTGTTCAAAAGCATGCAAATCAATATTGTTCACTGGTATTTAATGGTTGTACTATTTATTTAGTTTACTACACAAGGAATATTTATGATATTATTTACGCTCACAAAAATGTGTATGTGAGTACATTTTGGGCCATGGGGCACTGAAAGTCTTTGTCCATGCTGATTTTTTGTAGTGTCAGATTTTAGATTATTTAAAGGAACCACTATTGCCCAAAATAACTGTTGTGACGTCTTCAATCCTTAGATAACAACTAATTTTCTACTTGGCTCTCTGATTGAACATGCTGGGCTGCTCTGCCCAATGAGAACAATGTGCAATTTCTTGGCTAGGGCAAAAAGCAACAGCTGACCTTCACTGCACCTTCCTGACCAGCATCCAAAATGGCCGCCCTCTTCAATATGTCACCTTGGCATAAAATGATCCTCAGCCCCTCTGCTTGAATTATGCTGTCATCAACAAACACTTACAGGATTAAGAGTGTTTCCCATTAAGTTGCTCTGTGTACTCACACACACACACACACACACTCTCATGAAAAACAAACAAAAAGGCTCATCAATTACGTCAACTGCAGGCAGAGCTGCTGTAGGTCCATTAAACAGTGTTGGTCTGCTGGATCATTAATCAGCCCGCTTCTACTGTCTGCTGCAAACTGTCGCTGCAGGTGTGAATGTGTATTGTCATCATGCACACGTATTCATCCTGAGGTGTCTGTGGTTTGTTGTGAGATAGAAAGGTGGGGAGGGTCTGGAGACATTGTGATCCTACTCAAGGTTACACCAAGGTTGATGCTTTTGTCTTCAGTGTAACTAGGATTGTTCTAGGCCGGAAGGTTTTGTTATTTGAAATCAGAGCTGTTACGACGTTGCCTATTTTATTAACAGTCATTTCATATTATTTCTACAGTGACATAAACTTAAAAAAACATTAATGCATTTGACCCCAAGCTCAAGATAAATTATCAAAAAAATTGAACATTTTAGAAATAAATAAAAAAAACATTCATAGAATATTTCTGTTGTTTGACCAGTACTACTGAACAATTAACACAAGGACACAAGATTAGATACACTATCTCTTTAACCTTATTTAGGAGATTTAGGTTGTAAAAAGAGCAACACAGTCTGAATTGGATGGATGGTTCAACACACCAAGAATTACAAGAATTACAATGTACTACGATTATCTTGTGTGCAAGTTTTCTTGAGTCTGCTGGAACCAGCTTGAAATTGCACCAAAACACTAAATGTGTCCTTGAATTAATCAGTAGTACTTTTGTAGAGACTGCTGCTCATGCATCTTAAAGTTTGGAGACTTTTTTCAAACCATGACGATGCGCAAGATACTTCCACTTCATCATTATCAACGTTTACCTCTGCCTTCACTGATAAATAGTCTAAAACTACAGATAAGACTGCTGCTGGTTTTAGTCTTACCAGATAATTGGTGTAAACGGCATTCACCTGGCCTCCCAGGTGTCAATCAGCCTGATTAGTTGGCCAGAACAAACTCAGCAGGACTGTGGATCCAATATTTGTCTTTAGTCGATTGAATACAGGTAGTTTGTGCTTAATTCACAAATCAATTAATACTTTAATTAATCACGGATGCATTCAGGCCTTTGTTGCTCTTCCAAGTTATAATCCTGTGTTACAGGTAGTTAGTTTCTATATGTCTCTCCACATGGGTCACTGTAAGTGTTCCCTTTTTACAGTCTGTTCAGGCCAAGCTTTATGACCTGCTGGTTTCCATATGCTGAGTGTCCTCAACAGTCCTCAGTCCCAAACACTGCCAAGGTTTCTGTGGTTTGACCCCCACTGAGTTAAGCCATGCAGAAAATGTCCACGCTCACGATATAGCGAGGTTCTCTGGATTAATAGCTTGTGGTATTATTTGGCATGGAAGTGGTGAACTTCCAGGAGAGAGGGACATGTGGACGAGGGGAGGGTGGTTCAGGTGGGGGGTAGAGAGCGCACAATACTAGCCTAACTCTAGTGATAAGATTGGGGCAACGTCATCCGCCATCTGTCTCAGGGAAATTCCTCCTTCACTGCTCTGAGCAGAGCAACAGGCAAAGGACATGAATCGACCAGAGAGGAGGCGGAAATGAAGGCAGGAGATGTGCCAAGAAGTTAAACACTCACAGGTAAACATACAGAGGAAGCCACTTTTAAACTGAGGCTAAAAGTGCCACATTTGAGTTTCTTATTCCCTGTTGTGCATTCCTGATGCAATTTTGGCCCAATCTCAGTATAGCTTTGTACAGGGTGTCCTGATAGGGTGGAGTGTTAGAGCTACACGGCCCTTCAAATGGAAGTTTTCCAGGAGCACAATTTAAATCGAAGGTTATCAGAAGTCTCGTTTTGGTGTATTTTGGTCTGTTTCTTTACAACAAGCACAAAACAATTGCTGCTAGTTTGCTGATGTCTCGGTAGCCATCTAATGAGCTAGTTAACGTTAGATTGCCATTGCTGACTTGTGCACGACAGTTTTGCAATTTGATGCATTCAAATTTTGCATGATCACACGTGGATTGCATATGACGTCAAAAATGTAACAAAAGTCCTGCAGTGAAGTTGCTGAACTTTGTACCCCCCCTTTAATATCAGTACAGACTGCCACAGTAGGATCACGAATAGCTAATGTTAGCCCATAAAGCTATGCTCGAGGCCAGGTAACAAAACACTTTTCTTTTTTTATCTGATGACTTGTTTGATAGCGTGAAGCTGTGAACATATTGCCCGCATCTGTGCTTTTCTGTCTCCGTCAGATAAATGGTAAATGGCACTGTGAAAATTCCTGGATTGACACAGTAATGCAAGATAATCTTTTTGCGTAAACAAATATATATGTGTGTGAGGGTCTTGAGGGGTGATCTCAACCACTTTACTATATGTAAACCTCAATATCTGCATCCCAAAGACTGTCATACAGTAGATATGTCCTGATATATGAAGGAAACAACACATATCAGTTTTTGTTGTTATGCTATTTAGTCCATTCATTTAATCTTCTGTGGTCGACCACAGGAGAAAAAGTGGGCTGACTTGAAATCAATCTTTATTCAAATATCTGTGTGTTTTTGTCATTTAGACCCATGTCTATGTCGATTTCTTTACCAAGGAGAGTTGGTGGTAATATAGCATGTGTGGGTTTTACAGTCGCCATGGCTACCTACAATTTAATATACCTTGTCATTTATGTAGCACAGTGGTTAGGCTGTTCACCGGATCTTTGATTGAGTCATATGATTTGAACCAGACATCAGGCAGAAAATCAGAGAAGAAATGTATTTCTATATCCCACCTGTTTTTGCCTAGTTTTGGTAAAGTAAACTTATAACCCTGTATTCATGGGATAGTACCATTGATTCAGATCACTCTACATCTAAATCATGCAGATGTTTCATGTGCATCTGTATTTATAACCTGACACAAGGCCAGACTGCTGCTCCATCATTTCATTATTTATTTTTTTTATTTATTTTTTTTACAGATGTTTATGCTCTCAGTAGGAGCTGAAGTGCAGTTTAGGGTGGAATTTCCCAGGACATTTTTTTTGTTGTTGTTGTTATGAGATTTTCTGAGGCTGAAGACTTTGGTGCATATCCCTCCAGTGCTGAGTCATGGCATGATTCTCCCTGAAACTACTGAGCTCAGGTGATGACTCCGGGGAATCGCCTCACTGACTCAATCCTGACACTGATTCTTAGCTTTCAAAGGCTGAATGTGCTGTCCACAGCAGGCTCCAGTCTAGGCTTTTATACATCGCTAGTGTGTGGTGAAACACCCACACACACAGCTTGCCTGCAGCATTTACCTTTGGTAAAGTTATTTCTTTGTAGGGAGTGGGATTTGTATTTGGGCCACTAACCCCTTTACTTATTCTTTATCTATATTATACTTAAACCCTACAATGTATACAACATTTTATTCATTAAAGCTGCAGTATCAGATTTTGGAGTGAAATCTTCTTAATGACAACAACAACAAAAAAAATCAGAGTCACTGCTGTCAAATGGACAATACATTTTTTTTTATATATATTATGTCTGGAGCAAACATGCAAACACGTTAATGTAATAACATGGGTAGATAAAACAAAAGATTGCATTATTTTATCCATAAAAAAGAGAAAAGAAACAAGTACATGGCACATTGGCAAATGCCCTGACAGTGAGCTCAGTGAAAGCATTCCAATTTACCGCAGAGGTGCTTCAGATCAATACTCTAAAGGCGGAATAGTGTGACAGCAGAAAGGGTTTTTGCAAAACAAGCCATTATAAAGGAACTTTGCAATAGATCATAGCTACTTGACCTCTCTCTGTGGGTCTTTGAAACACAGGCTGCTTTTCTTCCCCCATCAAACATGAATAGGGGAGCCCGGCGCTGAAGCTGAAGGTCTGTAAGCTGCATTGGTTTCTCTGCTCACTGCGTGAACCTTTGTGAAGGTACGCAGGAGATATGTGGGTGTTGAGAAAAGGTTGCCAGGCTGTAGGAGTGTGAACTTCTGCTGACTGCTAAAAAGCTTTATGAAGCTTGCGCGAGCATTCCACCTAAAGAGCAGCAGCAGCGTGCGTCTGAGAAACCAGGTCAAACCATTATTACCAGCTCGGGGGTCACAGGTTAGATACTACCTTTCACTGACTCTAACTCAATATCTGTAGTGCTTCAGGGGGGCTTTTCTCCTGTGCTATTTTAATCCCCATGAAAATAATTAAACCAATTGCTTCATTGCAAAGGAAAGGGGTCCTACTTATATATTTTGATATGTGAGCCAACTTGCTTGCCTACAAAGTCTGAAGAATTGGGTCTTTTCTAATAGCATTTCCTCTAAACAGTAAGCTAATGTTGTGTGAGCAGCTACAAACAAATAAACAAAAGGGGGAACTCGATAACTGAAGGCGAGTTTATGGAACTGAGCAAACATGTCTTCTGTAAGACGCCAAGCCACTGAAAAGAGAGCAACCCTGGAAAAACAGACACGGAAAAGATGCCAGCTGACACAATGGAGCTCTAATTAGTTTGCAGATGTGAATTGGATGGCAAGTGCCTCGATTTCGGGGACGGTTAAATGTGTCACTGGCAGCGGGGAAGAGAGGCATGAAATTAGTCTGCTCACATCGCTCTTTTAATGAATCACTGACGACCATCCAAAATGACATTAAGGTGCAAATTTAGCATAACCCGACACTTTTCTAAACACCTCTACAAGACTGGGAATATCAAATCACTTCATCAAACAGACTTTGGAATTTGTTGACGTGTGTGGAGAGATGTCATGTTTCTGAGATACAAGAGCTTCTAGAATAAAGGGAATACCAAGTTGAAGTGAAGTTGTTGGGGTAGGTCTCGGACTTAGCTTAGTATTCAGAGTTTCCTAGTTCTGTACAACCTAATAGAACTCAAACTACAATTTAAACATGGCAAAAAAAATAGCATAACAGGCCATTCCTTCAGCTCCGGAGGTGTTAAAATGTCAGTCTGGTGTATTGCTTGTCCTGGTGCCCATAACCACTTGCCAAAAAGATGTTTTGGAGTGGACAACAAGGATAGCCTCACCATGGAAACATTTTATATATGTTTAGGCACAAAAACCACTTGCTGAAGCATAAAACGCCTTCATTTTATTCTGGAGACCGTGCTGCTGAGGTACTGAGAATTAACAGCACCAATGTCAACCCTACAACATACCTAAGGATGAGACAACAAAAAAGCCAGTATGCATTCCTTAAAGACACTTGATTTGACTCTTCTGTTGATGATGACATGTTGTTGTTCAACATACTGAGAACAGCATTTTGTGAAAACCGCTTTTTGACTTTCTTAATGGGATGATTGTTGGTGGTGCCTTCACATCTACCATGCTGACATGAGGAGTCAACAGTTACTTTACAATATACAGACCAGCAAAAGGGGGATACAAGTTAAACTTTGTTTAGTTTATTTGTACCACTGTTTAATACAAAAGCAGTTCAAAGTGCACACACCATACCTCTTATTTAAAAATGAAACAGCAAAAAGGTGCCTCAAAACATGCATACATGGCCGACACATAAAGACGCATGTATGTACATACGTACATACATACATACATACATACATACATACACAAATACACTGTTTCATGGTATTTTAAAAATCCTCAACTGTAGAGGAAGGTCTTAAGTTTGGTTCTTAAAGAAAAGGGTTGGAGCAAGTATAAGATCAACCGGCAAACTGTGTTAATTACCATGATAAATTGTTTGATGTCCTAAATTATGTCTTGATTGGAAAAAGTAACTTCCTATAGACCCCTCTAGTTGCCTGGCAACTGGAAAAGTGACAGAGTACGCTTACAACTCAGTGTACATGTTAAAATCCGATCTTACAATTGAGTGCACAAAGAAATGGAGGACCTTCTCATAGCTTCAAAAATAAGTTTAATAAATAAATAAAAGAAATGGTGGCAGATGGTCGACATCATTCCAAAGTTTGATGTTTGTTGTCTCACATTACATCATTTACTGCAGGTCGAAAATGGGGAAGAACATTGATTTCTTGTACGTTCACTTCAAAACCAGCACTCTTTGAGAGTTACCATATGTGTACATACAGTGTATTATTACTGTGATGTTAAGAATTGAACGCTCTCTCTCTCTCCCTTCATCATTCTGTGGTCTTTGTGGAACATTTTAGCCCTTGGAAACTGTTTGTAGTGCTGAACAGTAGGACGTGTCTTCATGCAGATGGTGCAGGGTGGGGCTGCAGCTTGGTAATGTATTCAGTCATGGTGAAAGGGTCAGAACTGAGGGCGAGGAAGACGACCTCCTGTCAGACATTTAATACACCCAATACCCCGAAATCTGCCAGAGAATATGACAGCAGCGATAGATTTTAGATGACTGCAAAAGAAAAGTGGAGACAGACAAACGTTTGCTGTAAAAGGTCAGTCCAGCCGTCAGACTATCACTGACTCCGTGCTCGTGCTTCACACACAATAACACTTGGAGTTAGTGCGACATTGCTGTAGTCATGTCACCTCGCTGCCTCCCTGGAGGTAAAAATGATAGAATCAATAGAGCCCTTGGGTCATGCTGAAGAGGAGAACTGCTCTTTCTATTACCAGACTGATTATGAGAGTGAATTGGCAGTTTTGTTATCAGGGCGGCGCACAGTTCAGACATCAATGCCCATTTTTGTCCTCTAAGACAATGAGGGGGAGATATCTGCTCAATCCATAGCGACAGTGATACAAAGAGACACATCCCCCGGTTGAAAGAGCAGAAGAGAAGGAGTTGCTAGCCCGACAGCTAATGATGGAGATTACAGCAGCAGTGTTTGGTGAAACTTTGTCAATGTAAATCATATACTGTAAGTATATATAGTGTGCCTGACTTGTTTATGTTTAAACGTTAACTTGTGTTAAAAGTCGTTCCTTGGTCACATCAGATTTTCAGGTTTTCATCAGCATCAGCAGTGGTGGTTGTTTAACCTTTTTCATCACCACCAGTGAAGGGAGTTTGAATTTAGGTCTCTCAATGAACTCAGCACTCACCAGAGACTCCAGTCCCGCCCCCCCATCCTCTCTGTAACATTGTGTTCATGAAGTAAAGTCAATTTCCCCAAAGTCAGCAGTCAACATTACAGAACATAATCACCAGACAGTTAAAGGTTGCATGTGCTGAATGCCGCGGCAGTCAGGTTGATAAACAGGAGTGAAGATAAATCCACTTTTTCATACCAAAAATGTCAAAGATTACTTTTGAACCACTAATTTTTGGTATGAAAAAGTGGATGTTTAATCTCAGTTTCCCTCCCGTCGGTAAACGACCCCAGATCACTGCAGAATCTATTGTGACTCTGGGTGTTTACTCCTCCAGAAAGTCTGGCTTTGTACCCAATTCTCTCTGCTGGCTGGCTTTAAACAGCACAGTACAACCTGTGGTTTATATATTCAATATGACTCTGTATTCCAATATAATCAGTGCTTTGACAGCTACGTTCATGCTGTGAAGAGATGATATGATTTTCAGTCTATTTCTGTAACTGACTATTGGACTCAACAGTCAGTGTTCAACCTGCCCTGCAGTGCACAAAGTTGAAAGTACAAACACATGAATTTAAAACAGGAAATATTGATTTCCAACACTCTGATTCATAACCATGAACCTGAGTCAAGTCGTACCCATCCAACAGCTCCGTAAAGACCCACAATGCCTCATGAGGGTTCTTCATTAACTAGCTAATGAGCACAAAATAAGAACTGAAGATCAATTAATCACATCTGTTGGGGAGAGAAAAATGGCGTACACTAAGTGTTTTAAAAAAAATATTATTCATCTTTTTATTTTGTATTTTACCTGTTTTGTTTGATTAATAAGGCACGTCTGCCTAAACTTAAGTTTGATCCTCGCGAACTAAAGGTCAGAAAAGGTCCATAAATAATTCAGTTGCAAAACGAAAAGTATGGCACTAAAGAGTTGTTTTCTTCAACAAAAGAAACTAAGTTTGCAGAAGGCTGTTGTATGTTTCCCTGTTCCCAGCGCCTCTCGGGGCGAGCTCTGAATTGGGGGTTAGTAGAAAAACTAATGAGAGTAAGAAGACGTGATGAGGAGATTGCAAATGAGAAATATGCTCATTTACAATACAGCGGTGATGATATGCTAATAGTAACGCTGCTAATTACAGATGATTCCAGCTGGGGTGAAGAGAGAGATGATATCAAGTCATGTGACATGAAGAGTGTTGATTAATTAGTTTTTTCTTTCTCTGTCGACCTCGAGGGGAAACACTCGAGCAGCTTCAGCGTGGCGTCACGTCAGAGAGATTCAAGTTTGAGTCAACAGGCTCAAAGACTCTTTCGTTGCTTTTTGTTCAGGAAAACATGCAGAGGATTTAGCACAACCTCCACTTGCAGCACAGACACTGAGAGCTTCATGGCTCTCATGAATACTGTAGACGTGTTCACAGCAGTGACTGCTGAACACGAGGCTTCTGGTTTCAGCTCAGGAGGAAAAGCATGGCAACTGCATGTCTGTCAGTGCAGCTCTTAGAGGAATTTTTTCCACATTTTGAAAGAAATGCAAACTTGCTTTTTAGGAAGTACTTGAAAGAAAGCACATTTGTTTTGGAAACTGGTTAAAATATTCTGACTGAGATTTTGCATGATCAAAAGGTTTTCGGCTCTCAAACGCCGACATTTCTTTACTCATCTTCTTTTGATTGTGTGGGTTTGTGGAATACTTTATTGTCAAATGTTCTCTAGATGATGTCTGAGGTTTTGTGATAATGACTTTTTCTGAATTGGAAGAGTTAAACGGTAAATAATCCCGAGCCCACGCAGACTCATGCGTTTTAAATCCACTAAAGTCAAATATTTGATGTAACAAGTGGTGGAACAACAGAGTTATTCAGTCATTAACACGTTTACATATTCACTCACTTCACCAGGGATTTTCTTTCAGTTTAACATCAATGCATAGTTAATACACTTTTTTGTTAAATCACATCGCATCACATTGAAAGCTCTGCGACACTTTGTTGGTGGGTTTGTTCCAGACATTTTATAAAGCAAACGTTAATTGCTACAAATGCAAAAGACACATTAACTGCTTTAAATGTTTCAGTCATTATTACTCAGCACTCTCCATAAAAACTCTCCATAGATTCTATTGAATAGACGTAACGTAAATGCGTCTTTAATCTGAAGGTGTTTGTATCCACAACAAGTCAACAGTTACCACTTTTGTACAGCAAGATTTGATCGATGCAACAAAAGGCAGGGCTGAATTCCTCGACTATTCATCTGATTAGGACTCAAACATCCTCAAAACAAAGCTGAAAATTAAGAACTTTACGTCTGATCTCATAAAACAGTGACTGTGAGTTAAAGTATTGGTATTGCCATTTGTCCCATTGGCAGTTGAATGTGCTGGTGTACAGCGACACATTATCTTGACAGTTTGAAATATTACTCGAGAGAACCAAAAGAAGCATTTAAAAACTTTGCCCAAAAAGTGCTACTATTGGGATCTGCCAAAGTACAGAATCTAAGCTTGGTATAAATAGCGACTTTTAGCCTCTTGACTGTGTGATATAAACAAGACAGTCTGGTGTCCAAGCTAGAGTTCTTTTCCAGGCTTTTATCCTCAGCCAACTGAGTGATCTAAGCTGCACCAACATCAGTTTACTCCCCATCCGAGACCTCCCTGGTCCAGTTAGCCTCCTTAAACCCGGCACACACAAGCTTCTCCTCCCGAGGTTAACGCAGGCAGCCACCGACCAGCATTCCCCGCTCAGCCCAGAGGAATAAAGGTTAATTTTCCGAGTGAGCTGCTCCTGTCATATGCATTAATGTACTGATTCATACACACGGCTGTGTGTTGGTATGTACGCCGGGCGGTGAGTGCATTTCGCTGGCTGTGAGTCACACACGGCCGCTGGCTCTCAGACATCGAGCCTGTCAGAAGGTCTGAGCGGACGCCGGCTTCGCTGGTGCTGCTGAACAGCTCCGACGCGGGGAGCAGTGAGAAATCGACCGCAGCTAACCAGGCAGCAGGAAGCGTGATTATGAATTGTGAGTGTGTGACAGCGTGTGTGTGTGTGTGTTTTTGTTGTATATTTGAGCGTGTGTTTTTTGCCCACGGTTTATTTCCACCAAGCAGCCTTATGTGAGTTATGTGAACACATTTGCTAAGCACAACACTGAACTCCTCATATCTAGAACAGGGACTGATCTAAAGAAATACATTGTATGTTTGCTTTGGTTAATTTATTCAGATGACTTAATTATTCTGGTTCTTGGGAGAAGCTTTTGCTTGACTTTTTTTGTCTTTGTTTTTGTAGAAGTCATGTAATTTCACTTTTTTTCAGGGCTTTCATAGAATTTAGATTGTCCCCTGAGGTTGGAATATTTCTCATAATTCACTCTGTCTGACAGTTCAACTTAAATGTTTTGTTATGACCTTTTCCTATTAATAAAAGCAGCAATATAAAGCACAAACCATATATATTTTAAGTCTTGCTGTCAGTATTTCACTGTGAGTAGTAACTTGACCTGGGATCTGACTTGCCTTAACTCGGGACTCTTCTTGACTAGACTTGCCTTGCCCAAGATTTAAATGACTAGAGATTTGTTTGAGACTTGGGCCAATGGAGTCAAGAAACATGCCTGTTTTAAAGCTCTGTACAACTAAGTGAATTTTGGAGTTAGTTGATAATTCCCTGCACGTTTAACACATTGACACATAGTTGATCTGTTATAAAAAAATATGAATAAGTGCAGCTTTGTGGTTGAAATCAAGGGCAGGTTATTGTATGTCACTTGAACCTCAGAGAGAAAAGCTACTGACAAAAACACACTGCAACTGGTCAAATGCTTAATGTCTCATTACACCTCATGCCATTCGTGAACAGTTACATTTGAACACATTATAAAGACTGCAGCAATCTAAGCTCTAACAAACCAAAGAGAAGAGAACATTTCTGCAATGCAATACATCCAATTTTAAAGACACCACACTCTGATAAGCTAACTAAAGGTTGCTTTTTTTTTTAGATTTAGCTGTGATAAAGGCAAAGAGCAGTGGTGGAGAGAATGAGCGTTGGAGTCGAAGCGTTAGTGACGAATGTATTCAATAAAAGTACAAAAAGTGTCATTAAGTGAATCAGGGACACCTAATGCTAACAAGGTCATCCACACTTACTGTGCAGAGACAAAGAATGTGACACGTCTGTTGTTTCTGCTTTCTTTTCCTTTCTTTTCTCCTCCTCCACAGAAAATTGAGTGGCACATTCAGTCTTTTTCTTCTCGAGCAAAACATAGCCCGGATGACAGACAAAGATCATTAACAGTTATTGTTACATCCTCGAGCAGGCAGTAATAATCCTCCGTTAGAGGATCAACTGTCAGTGTGACTTTATTTTGAAATACAACCACATAACTCCTTCTGTAACTTTGCATTTGCATCTTCAGTTTGAACAGAATACTTCTAGCCGTTGTTAGATTTTTATAGTTTGCCGTCTCCCATTTTTTCAGATCTTGTTTCTGCCCTAGCACTCGGCAAAAAAGTAAAATACAGTTAATATGTGGGAAGCTGTACATTGGCAGAGAAAACCTCCACGTGAACTCTCCCACTGGGATGATGATTGATGATGATTTACTGAAATATACCGACATATAATCTCCTGCCTTATGTGAAAAAAATCCCCCATTTTACAATATAATTTTATCAAGGCTCATAATGATAAACCAACGTTAATGATTCTCCCCGAGAGAAATTGAGCTCCAGCGCAGAACATCCATCTTTGTTCTGTCTAATAATACCTCACTGCGTCCTCGCTGACCTCACCTTGACAGCCTCCTGTAACACATCAGCAATCCATTTATAGTCAAGGAGCTCTTTCGATATAGTTGTTTTCAGGGGTCAGAGCATTGGAACAGGCTCACTGACTTTATTGGATTTGATTGACTCTGTCTTGCAGAATATAGCAAAGACAAGAGAAGCAATGATAAAAAAAAAACCAAAAAAAAAAACACCTTACTCCCCCTTCCAGCGCTCTGAGGTCAAACATCAGAAAACCCTGCAGGGCTGCAGCAAGAGGTGATTCAGTGTCTCGCTGAAGGACGCTTTTAGCAGGATGGATGCTAACAAACACAACTGCCTTCACACATCTAATGTACTTGAAGTGTCGTCGCTCTCCACCCACTGTCCAAATCGCTGAACCAAATATATTTGTCAAATTCAAGCCAGGGAAACATGAACAGTGTGTGTGTAATGAACGTCTCTAAATAGAAGCCATACTGGAGGTATTCAGCTGTGAACAGGTGATAGTGTGTCTATAATTGTGACTCGGCTGTATTCAAATCATGGAACAAACTGCAGAGGTTATTGTATTATGTATTATTATAGCATGTTCTTCAGAAATAGAGAGCATTTTATGGATGCACTTTTCACTCAAATGGGCATCACCCTTGATATATAATTTATATCATCACCATCAGTAAAGTGGGATTACATGTAGCTGTGGTGTCTGAAAATCCTCTGCCCTGGCATCGCTTTGCTCGCCAGTTAGTTAGCATGTGTTTGCTTCGATTAACTTAAGAGGAGAAAGGCAGGTCACCATCAATTTTAACCGTGTCTTTGGAGCTCTTTCTTATAAGATCTTTACCATGTAGTATTAGTAATGTCCCAATAGATAATAGACCAAGATGTGGATGTGAGATTCTTTCTGAAGCTTATTCGACCCAGATGTGTCATATTTTGTCAAGCATGGTTAAGAACATGTGAGCTGTGTCCAATCTTTCTCATCTCCACCGAGGAGAAAAACATTGAAATTCTGTACCGCACCCTTTCCTCTGCCAGCCAAGGTCAACAGCATGGATGAGTCAGCATCCCAAACCCCCCCGTCACACTCTACTTCCTCTTATTCCCCTGCGACAATCAACTCTCAGCCTCACTTTCTCTCCAGTTTCTTTCCCCTTTTCTCTCTTTCCACTTTCACCTCTTTATTTTCTCTATCTTCCTGATTCTCACCTTCCTTCATTTTGACTGATGTCACACTCTCTCCTCCATCACGTGGGGATTATATTTCTCGAAATTCAGCGAGAAAAGGCGGCGGAGAGAGATCACTGAGCGCCTCGCCGCCACGGAAAACTCTCAGAGAATCCAACGCTGACCTCAATTCTCAGCTCGCTTCTTACACTTTCCTTCGCTCTTTTTGCTCACGGAGAACTTGAAAGCGCTGTGAGAGAGGCAGGGTCTGGTTGCCTAGTGAGCATCAGAGGACATCTAGAAATACTAGAACTTCAACCCAGCCTCAAACCGTGCCGGGGTGCGTGGTATGAGTGAAAATCAGTTGAGGGAAAGGCATGATGGGATTTTTCTGCTGTACCCACTGACATTTTTTAACACCTAACTGGCTGGATGTGCCGTAGCTGTGGTTTTCACATTTCAGGTCAAGACAGGTTTCGAGGCAAAACAAGTGCATTTATTTATTTAATTTCTTTTCCCTTTCCCTTTTTTCAATATGGAAAGTTTTTCCTCACTCAAATTGAGGATCTAATCGAGGATGTCGTTCGTCTTACTGTTTGTAAAGCCCACTGAGGCAATGAGATTGCTATTCTGGGCTATATTAAGGCAATGTATTTGATTTTCCTTCAATTCCTGACATAATACCTGCGGCTTCCAGCCTTCCTCCAAGGATTAATCGTGCAGCCTGGAAAGTGTAATCAAACACTGTGGTGTGAGGAAAGTTCACCTTTCTGCTTGTTTGCAGTTGGATTCCTCTCAACTACACCTACTTGCCACTCATACAGGGTGACAAGTAGGAGTTGTGTCTTTTTTGGAGGAAGGTGTGAGCCAAGAGGTTGAGCATTTATTTTGGTCTGGATTTGAAAACACTAAATTCTCTGCAGAAATACAGGAACATAACACAACTGACTGATGGATTGCAAAACTCATCGTGTGGCTATTTTATTTAGCTCATTCCACAGTCTCGGTATACTTCCCATGATATGTGAAGACCACCATTTGCAGCAGTCTTAGTATTTCCCCCTTGACCATGTTTTTTTCTAACCCCCAAGGTTTTTTGAGCTCAAATCTAACCAGACATAAACAACCACACGACACAATATAACATTGAAAAACAGATTTAACATTTGTCATCTGCAGAAACATACAATGCCAACATTCATTGTGGCAATAGGGCTCTCATCTTGCAATGCACTGTGGTGTTCAGATTTGTGCACATTCATTACTTTGTATAACATAAGCAGTGAAACTACTGTCCAGATGGATAAGATAAAATTAGTCATCCGGATGAATTTCCAGGGTTGTAAAATCCTTCCTTATTGTATAATTAACCACCATAATTGGTGTTTTTAGACATCTGGTGAGCTTCCACACTCATGGGTCTGCTAAAAAACGTAATTTCCGTAATCAGACTGCATTTCATCGTCTCACTGGTACATGAAACACAAACTCACTGAAACATCCTCTTACATGTACATGTTTATTCAAACCAGTCAACACCTGTTTAAAGTCTGAAGGTAATATGGACCTCGGATTCTCGCTTTCTTTTAAACACACTTTTCATTTGCACGTCGCACGCCATCACATGACAAACACCGAACAAAGAAAATTCCTCATCTTCTTGTATGTGGGTGAGAGATGGAAAACCAAAGAAAAACAAATCTAAATGCAGCGAGACCACAGTGAGAGCCAGGGTTTATAATGCAGCCATACATGCGTTTGATTAAGCCAACAAAAGTAATAACAACGAAGCTGTATCACTAACAGCGTGCTGCAAATTCATGAGACTGAGAATGAATGTACCCCCCCTATATGAGAGGATTGGATACGGTTTATTACATGCTATCTCATCATTTCAATGGAGAGTTTATGGAGCTGAAGAAGGAGAGAGGCTGTAATTGTTCAGCCGGCTCTGATTCACGGCGTGAATCATCTCCACTTGTGTCATTGCACTTCCAGACGGGATGATGGCAAATGTGTCAAAAGTGGAACTTTGTATCTCACTTTGTATCTGTAACTTTGTATCTTCAAATAAAAAGTAAGATAATAATATACATATAATAATAAAAAATAAACTTAAAACATATTGTGTTGCTTTCACATGTGGTGCATCTTTATTCATCCTCTGCCAGTCGGTGCTGCATATTTGGGCCGGTCTGACTTTGAAGTGAAGCGTTTTCGACTTTTCTGTTACGTTCACCAAGTCTCAATGAATGTATAAAATATGAGGAACACCTGGTCCCTTTATAGAACACAGGAGATTTAACAAGCGAATCCAAGGAAAAGTTGTGATCCCATTTTGATTGTCAAATTTGGAATTCCTTCTGTCTAGTCATGGTAACTTGACAGATGGACTTTGAAATCCAGAAACAGAAGGTATAACTGTGCTTTCTGAGGACAGATGGTTCAGGATGTTGACACTGGCTTTAACATGAAGATTCCTTCACGATAATTTGAGGTATTTCGATTTTATGCAGTGGTGTAGGAGGTGATGAGATCTTACACTTGTGTAAAGCGACGGTGCATACAAAAACAATTTTAAGAAAACAAGGTTAAGCTGCAACAATCATTTTATGTGGGCACCAGTATGTTAAGTGTATCGACAGCTGTATTTCTAAATCATTAAACAGTTTTTTCATTCATGGTTCAATCACTGGTGGCGCACCATGTTCAAATGTGAGTGCGTAAAGCCATTTGACAATATAAATTGCAGGTAAATATAATTTAACAAACACAGATTGCAGAAAACTAGATGGCCATCGTTCTGTGTTTTTTCACACTTAGATATGTACATTCAGAAATTGCTCCTTAATCTGAGCCCTGCCGAGCTCCGCAGTCCTACTCTGTATGTACGCCCGTCTTTCCTCCTGCATGACCACTCATGCTGGGAGAGGGATTGGCATGAATAGCATTTTCATATTTCACACGCTCAGAAAGCTCCAAAGCCGCACAAATCCAAGCCACGGGTGACGGCGCGGAGGTCGCCGCAATCTCATGTTTGAGTAATGGTGTTAGTATCATTGAAATCAGATTTACCCCACGTGATCGATGAGTATACTCAGATAGTGGCAGCGGAGGAGGAGGCGAGGGTGATTATGCGTAGCAGGAGGCCGGGGATCAGTCGAGCTAATTCACAGATGGAGGCTCTCCAAAGCCTTCAGGAGGCACATAGGACTGAAACATTCCTGATATTAGCATTGAGGAAAGAGGCAAAATTGGAGCTAAAAGCTGAGGTGGGGGTTGAGGGGGAAGCAGAGCGTTGGGTCTTAGGGATCAATGTGCATGCATAATGCTGAGAATACGTACCCGAGAGGCTCTCAGCCAGTTAGGCTCCACTGGGTTTGCATGGTATTGCCTTTTTTCAGAAGGTGTCAGCAGCATCACGGTGCTCTCAAAGGAGCTCCAAAGCTTTGAAATGATGACTTTCCTCAAAGGTGAAATTTTGGATTCAATTGAAAATCTTTGTGAGCTTTTGCTAAAATACTGAAGATTTCATTTTTATTATGCATTTTTAACTTGTCTCAAGTCAGTTGTTTGTTTTTGTTTTGTTTTTTTGTCAATCCATGTGGCAGATTTTATGTCCCAATTCCTCGCCAATAAAGTAAACAACTCTGCAAAAAAAACAAACATTGAATAGCTACTTAAAGAACTCAAAAGTACTGAAATACTTCAGCCTGTAAAGCTCTGTAGCTTAAGATTTTCTTGACTCTTTCAAAGCTCAGAGAAATGCAGGAAGCTCAAATTCTTAACCTCTCCTTCCTCGGTTTATGTCTCCCAGTGATGATTTTACATATATTTCAAATTAAGTGGATGGATGCACATCAAACAGAAAGGGTTTCATCAAGGCAAAGAGCGGATCATTTATTTTTATTTTTTTAGATAGATGGATCCAGAAATTGTGTAAAATGAAAGCCATGTCAGAAGCTGCTATTGTCCTAAATATGGCTAATATTGGCTGAATGGATGATGAGATATTTTATTGAAGAGAGAGCCGCATTAACATCTGTAGTCATGTGGGCAAATTCAATTCATGCTTGTGGAAAAACGCTCCTATCTCTAAAAGTTCTGCAGAATCAAAAAAATGACTTCTTGCTTTTGATAGAAGTTTGCTTCATAAATGATTAGCAGAAAACAACGGATATACTTGTGTGATGCTCGCTGTTGTGCACGTGTTTACAGAACATTAGCAGTGGGAGCTAAAGGAATCTGTTAATTAGTTAACCTGTTAATTAACTCTGGTATGTTATCCAAAGGTGTTAGAAGTCACATCTCAGGTATGTTGGAAGTGTATAAATAGAATCAGTGGAGATGAGAGTGAAGATTTCTCTGATACATGTGTGACAAAGTTAATCAACATGCAAAAGAAGCTGAAGGAGAAAGAAAGAAGTCCTTTTAAAGTCTGATGACTTTGGTGACATCATGATTGCTACCATTCCAGTGAAGTTATTCCTGTTGAAATTAATCGACGTTTAGGCCACTCAAAGACTATAAAGTTTAAAATAAAATCAGTCAATAGATCCTCTCAAAGGCAAATTATCAGAAGCAATAATTGAGCTCCACAAAGAGTTGAAATAATCTTAGTCACATCTGATGTGGACATAATTGCTTTCAGGTCTCCTACCTGGCAGAACAAAGCAAACAGCAGCGCACAACAAGCCACGTATAATTATTCCCTCAATAATTTGTGAGAGAAAGAGCTAAGGTGACCTTATATAATAAGATTGATTGACATGCGGTAATAAGAAAGCGTCAAAGTAATAACCTTGGTTTAGAAAGTTTAAAAAGCTGTTTGTAAATGACAGATTTGTAGACTTTGTACAGTTCCACTCATTCATAGCAAAATAATGGCTGGAAATAATGATAGCTTCAGTCAGTCAACAGTGTACTTCTACCTCTTGGTCTTTAGAGATGTTTACCTGCATTCCCTTTTCTCCGATCATATAAGAGCATCTGCACAAAGCTAATGAGCTAGCCACAGTGGTAAAAAGCGTGTGGATTCCAATAGCGAAGCAATAGCTTTTATTAGGTAAGTGGTTAAAGGGAATGCAATGTGTTTTGGCTAACCCTTTTTGCTATTGTCCATCAAATATGCATCTGCAGAGCAAAACAGCATTCAGTCATTTTCAGCATTCGTTAACAGCAGATCAGTTTGAATATGCCAGGGAGTAGATTTACACAGTCTGTGTGAGTGATGGATATTACATGACGTAAGATAAAAAGCTGTAGATAACAGGCTTCACACCTCCAACTTCTCAGTGAGGTGCCCAACTCCTTTTTCCTAATTTATGTTATCAGGATCCCTGAGAAGTAATTAAATCGGAAATATTGCCAAATAAGCGCTTGTGCTTTTTGTCATGACAAAAAAATCCTCTGCCATCATCTTGACAGTCAACCGTCCTTACTGTCGTAATTTTACCCCTGCCGCTTTGCGCTGCATCTACGCGGCTGCTGCAGTTCGGCGCAGATGATATTGTAATTACAGCAATAGACAAAGCGATGATGGGGGCGGTGGGCAAGTAATGAAATCAGTGTATGCCGAACACTCTGTAAGATCAGTAGAATCGAGTCAGAGAGAGTGACATCAGAACTTTGGCTTTCTATGCTATCAACAGAATCTCTAGCATGAAATGTTTAACAAGTAGAGAGTGTGTATTGTCCTGGATTTAGTGACAGGTCTGAGGAATCACCATCACAACTTGTGGTGCTGCTTTCTAACTCTTGTCTGCCATGGCGACAGCTGCTGTTTTACATATTGAGCAGATGAAACAGGTGCTACTTTTGGGAACACATCACTGCCAATTATTGATTTACAATGCGGAGGTAACGATCAATCAGACAAAGTTTTTAAGGAACAGCATGGGGTAACGTGAGGTTGAGGAACAGATAATGAACAAGCACATTATCACACGAAGATGTGAGGATAGCTAAATGTTTCTAAGACCGAGGATGGACCCATTTATGCTCCGATTCTTCTGGTATTTCTTCAGACTGATATCATGCGAATTACTTCCAAGGTCATGCACCATCTCCAATCAGTAGCTTGATGCAGCTCATTGAACTGTCAAGACAGATGCACAAGATCTGAACTCTCGGGGGAAATGAATGGACGTAGTTCCCATCACCTTCGAACCACTTTTTCAAACTAAAATGTATTACAACTCTGATCAGGAAATTACTGTTGTTGTGCAGAATTGATAACAGTAAAATGTGAAGATTTATATTACTAATAAAACAAGTAAATCACTTCCATTGCTAAGTATTAAACTCAAACCTTTGTCCTTGAATGAACAAAGACTTTGCTCGACCCTTCATTATGTGAGGAAAGTCTGCATTAATACCGTTGTCTCACACAGATGTGTCTAATGAGACTATTTTTTTAGATATTTCCTTTAATGTAAGCACACACAGGGATTAGAAACCAGACACAGTCATGGAAAAAATTATGCTTTCAAAGTATCGTCTGATACCTTATTGATCCCTTTCGGAAAAACAATAATCTCCCATGTGCCTTGGGACATGGTGGTAAGGGTCAGCCAACACAGATCTGTCTTAATAGAGCAGCGACCTCGAGCAGTCAATAACATATAAGATATGTAATTGAAGTATTACATTACACATTTCTAGTTGCTATTTTTGAAGCTGCATAAATTGATTTTTTGACCACACAGGCCCATCAGGGATGTTTTTTCTGTGAGTTTGTCCTTTTGGCCTGATACTCCTCATGTATTTACAAACTACTGGCAATAAGAGCATCCCATTTGGCTCATGTTTCTGGACACCTGATGAATGCATGTCCAGCTTCTAATTTGCTTAACCTCTTAAATACTTTGTTTACTAAACTTATCTAAGCTTCTTTTTCGGGTTGAGCAAGTCAAGGTCCGTCCAGAAAATCCTAAAAAGTAAGCTACAATGATGGATTCAGTGTGACCAATGTCTTCACTTTTTGAAACAATGATTTTCATGATAAGTTAATGAGAGCATTGTAATTGAGTCCAAATATTACATTCAATATTTCTGTGAAAGTTTTTGACCTAAATCAAGGCTTGCAGCATCCAAACAAAAACCCAAGTTCAATCTCGAAACCAGCATGAAACATAAACTACACTGCCATCATCCAGACTTACTAATTAGGGCAATAATTAGGTTAAACTGACTCAAAATGTAGCAATCATTATTTTTAATCAGTAACTGTGAATGGTGAAAATAGAACAGCAGTGTCTAATGACAAAGATTATATGATTAACATCTTAGTGTTTTTTTGTTTAAGTGGTTGTTAATGTGATATACTGAGAACTGACTGCTTATTTGCAGCAGGAGCTATGTTACCAGACACTTCATACATCTGCTCTCCTGACATGCAGGATGTCGAGCTTTCTGATCTCTATACATCCAATTCAATCTGTTTTCAGGAAAAGTGCCCACCTGGAATTATAAACTTATATACAGATAACCCCATCTCCTCTGTTTTACCTCCCCCATGTCTCTGTGGCAGGCACGGTCCTGCTATAGCGTCACCTCCATGACTCATTACTGCAGTGACTCCAGAGTAATTGCTCCTGAAGTTCTGCGATTGCTCTCCATGATCTCCGGCACGCGACCAAACGCGCCACCCCGAGCTGTCGTGGGTTGTTAGAGCTCGCTCCACCACAGATAGCACTTATCTGAGGAGCCAGAAGAAGCCTTCAGACCTAAACTCCATATAAAACCAGTTATCATCAAAATGAGCCAGTGATGATCGTGATCACAATGGCTGATCAAAGTGATTTTATCCTGGTGACTATTTATTTTGATTTTAAGATTTACGGTGTTCTTCGTCTGCCTCAAGTTGCTGTGTCTGCACATGTTACTAAGATAAACTAAGAAATTCACAGGTAAGTCTGTGTGGTGGTGACCTACATTCTTTGTGTTTGTGTGTGTGTGTGTGTGTGTGTGTGTGTGTGGCTTGCCTCGTTCTTCATGCCAACCTCAGAGGTGATAAATGTGGCCTGTCCCTGCTCGCTCATCGACAAGGCCAGACTCTGTGAGGCTGTCTTCCAATGATAATGGTTGTGAACGGGTGATAAAGCACAAGACTGATGTACCTCAAGCCTCAATTTCCCATGTACCCCAGAGATTTACTGTGGTGGGCTGTTGGGGGGGG